>JBBGZY010000302.1:1840000-2290000 GCA_037952925.1 Lithobates clamitans
AATCTTATTGCCTGACATTCCCCAAAAGAATTTTAGGAAACCAGTGGCAGGAAGGACCTATAGATAATATTGAAAAATATAAAAGAAGTAAAACTAATACCAACTGGGACAGTATAAGAGTGATTGAACGCTCAGATGTATAAAGAGAAGCTTACCAGGCGAATACATGAATAGATCCTAGAGATCCGAGGGGTATCAAAAAGTCCCTAATTCAGGGATCTCTGGCAGACTGTAAATACAAGTGTTCACCATTTAAATAGCCCTCTCCGACTCCGAGTCGCGGGCGTGTAAGATAATGCCACAGCGCATGCGCCTCGGCTAACAGAGGACGCCAGCGTCATTGACGCTGAGCGTCAGCAAGGCGATGCCGCCATCTTGGAAAGTCCAATGCCCTCAGGCGAGGGGGAGGAGATGAAAAGACCAACCCCGTGCGTCAGGAGTGGGCGGTCCGCAGTGGACGGCTCACCTCGTTGGTGCAGGGAGGGACTTAACAGCTCTAGGCTGAGCCAGTCAGCAGAACCAAAAAAGAGGCAATACAGTGGCTGAATGATTAATTAACATAACAAGCCAGAGATTGCCCCGGGCACCCGTACAAGCAATAACTGTGGTGAATGGCTGGAGATGGGAAAGTTGGAATGTACATCAAAATCATTTGACTGCTTACTTGGATGACAATAATAAAATTTATTGCCTATGTCATAAAATACATATACAAAAGGGCAAACGGACAGGTTCATAGACGGTAGCCACATGTTTTTATATATATAATATAATACTATGAATTTACAAGTAATTACATCAAATGTATCAAGTATTGGACAGCAAAAAAAAGGGAGAAGGGAGGGGATGACGAAAAAAGAGCTAGATTAAGTGAAGGCAAATTGGTGAAAAAATCAAAGAAAAGATTTGAAACTTAAGCCATCATTTAGGCCTGGAAATCTAAGGGCAGCTAGGTCTGAGATCCAGTGTGCCTCACGCTGTAGTAAAATCCTATCATTATCACCACCTCTAACATTAGGGGGAACATGTTCAGGGGGAAAGAAATGCATTTTTGTGTCGTCAAAATTGTGATATAAGCCCATATGATGACTTATGGGCGTTTCCATATTCTTTGCACGCACCAGGAAAACATGGTCCCTGTTATGATGAAAGAAAGGGCGTTTTGTCTTGCCGACATAGAACGCATCACAATCGCACACCATAAGATAAACTATTCCAACGGACTGGCAAGTAGCCAAGAAATTGGGTCTATAAGTACGACCGTTGGGTAAAATGATGTGCGTGGATGCGTATAGATGACGGCATAAATTGCACCTATGGCAAGGTCTGGTTCCTCGGGACCTGGTTTTTGCCGATGGCATAGGAGCATAATGACTGCGCACCAGTGTGTCTCGTAGGGACCTAGATCTTCGAAAAGTTATTTCTGGGAAATCTTTCAGATGTTTAGATATCCTGGCATCTTCTGTAAGAAGGTACCAGTATTTCTTAAGGATATCCCTTACTTGTTGGTGCTGGCCATAGAAACACGTTATGAGTCTGACTCCTGGATTGGTTTTAGGTTTTTTTTTGCCATGAATCAGAGGGGACCTGGTTCTATTCTTGGCCTTAAGGTACGCTTTTTTGAGGCATCTGTTACCATAACCACGGAGTCGCAGGCGCGACTGTAGTGCTCTGGCTTCCGACTCAAATTGGGCGTCCTCGCTACAATTTCTCCTGAGTCTAAGGTATTTCCCATATGGTATGCTAGCTATCAAAGGGGCCGGATGAGAGCTAGTCGCATGAAGCAGAGTGTTTTGCAAGAGGTTTACAATAAAGTGTGGATCCAATATCTAGGAATGTGAGTTTTAATTGATTCTCCTCCATGGTAAATTTTAGATTGCATTTATTTACCTTAAGGCTATCAAAAAAGACCAATAGGTCCTCCCTGGTGCCAGTCCAGATGAAAAAGACGTCATCGATATAACAACTCCAGATGGGTATCTGGTCAAAGAAAATTTGCATGTCGTCTCTGTGAAAGAGATATCGCTCCCGCCCCCCCAGGTACAGGTTGGCATAAGTGAGGGGCACACTTGGTCCCCATAGCCACCCCCTGCACCTGGAGGTAGTGGGAACATCCAAAAAAGAAAAATACTATTGGTCAAGATTAATTGAGGTAGACTCAAAATGAACTCATTATACTCTTTGGGTGCTTTGTTGCTCTTGGAAATGAAGCCCTCCACAACTCCCAAGCCCAAGTCATGGGGAATGGAGTTGTAGAGGGCCTCAAAATCGAGAGCAACCAGTCAGGAACCCTCAGGGATAGAAATGCCATCAAGTGCTCGCAGGAGGTCTCTGGTGTCTTACAAATAAGACGCCAGGCCCTCAACATGAGGTCTGAGAAAGTCGTCAATAAGTGCACCTGCATTTTCCGTGAGACAGCCATTCCCTGAAACTATGGGGCGCCCTGGTGGATTGGTGGCATTTTTGAAGAAGAAGTTGTCTGTATTTGGTTATGGTATAATTAACATGGCTTTCTGGTACTCTCTTATACCATTCAGAGTTCTGTAGAAGCTGCGTGACCATTGACTCCTATTGGGAGTTGTCCATTACAACAAGATTTCCCCCTTTATCCGAAGGTTTAATGACAACCCTCGTTTCTTGCTGTAAAGAACGGAGTGTCTCTTTTTGAGCTACCGTTAAATTGGATTGGGTCAATCCCTTCCAGTGGGTTTTACGTATTTCGTTGGTCACTTGTTGGGTAAAAGCCCACACATTGGGGTTACCCTGCAAGGCAGGAAAAGTAGTCGATTTGGGTTTATAATCTTTGAGTGTAGAAAATATGGGGGGATTGGGGGGAGAGAATGGGAAGGGAGAGTGGGGGAAATGGGCAAGGAAGATCCCTGTGGCGGTTGACCTGATTGCAGAATTTCAGCCTCCGCCATGTCCCTCATCCCACAATTCCATAAGTTCTTCCATGGCTCTTATGTCATTGATATCCATTTCCTTCCATAGAAGACAAATTAATATCCTTGAACAGTTCGAAGGGATCAGTCGTTTGTGTAGGACAAAAAGTTAGGCCAAGCTGTAAAACTGATTTTTGGGCTTCAATGAGAACAATTGAGGACAGGTTGATTATTTCGAATTAGTCTTGGGTTGTTTTGGATGTAATGGATCCAAAATTCCCATCTTGTTTGGGTCGTGTACCGGTTGTGTGAATATGGGTGCCGTGCGAAAAACCGATTCAGTGGTTGTCTCATTGGTGCCACCCGCACGGTTGGGCGAGACCTGAGACACCACTGGGTGAACTGTGCTTGTGTGTGGAGTGATTTCGGATTGGCTTAGTGTGTTAATAGCAGAGGTTTTAGCAGCAGCTGCTCTAGTCTTCATAGGTGTTTGATTCTGACTAGGAAAGCCTTTAGACTTTCCCAGTTGTGCATTTACATTGCCGTTGGTGCGCATGTGCGATTGTTGCTTCTTGGAAATTGTAGAGTGATCCGGTGCCTGTGAGGAAGAAACAGATAATAGTGATGAAGTATCAGAGTCATTTGGTTCAGAGGTCTGTACAGTCAGGGGTTGCCTTTTGGTGTTGTGTCTTCTGTTCTTAGAAGATGCCCAGTTGTTGGCCTGATTATTATCATAAGAGAGTTTATCCCTCATGAATTTCTTCTCTTTAGTTTTCAAAATTTCAGTTACATAAGATTCAAGACCCGCCTTGAGCGTGCTCTCATGACTCGGAAAGAGCGCATGCAAGGTGATAAATTTATTATCCTCATAAAGTTTCTTTATCTCGTTGTCCAGAAGTATTAATTCACTGGTATAGTGACCACAAAGCAGCTCCATCATCTTGACTGAGCACTGCTACAAATTTAGTTCCCATTGTGACTTGACTAGCAAAAAAAACTGTTTTAAACTTGTAAACACCAAAATCTCAAAACGAGGAGCTTGACCAGCTCATCATGAAACCCCATTCTGCTTTGAATACTTTGCCTAGGAGAGACCTTGCTGATGCAGTATACAGTGGGGACGGAAAGTATTCAGACCCCATTACATTTTTCACTCTTTGTTATATTGCAGCCATTTGCTAAAATCATTTAAGTTCATTTTTATTTCCTCATTAATGTACATACAGCAATCCATATTGACAGAAAAATAATAATAGTAAATCTGCAAAAATGTCAACAATTCTGTGTTTTTCTGTCAATATGGGGTCCTGTGTGTACATTAATGAGGAAAAAAATGAACTTAAATGATTTTAGCAAATGGCTGCAATATAACAAAAGAGTGAAACATTTAAGGGAGTCTGAATACTTTCCGTCCCCACTGTAACTACCTTGTGCCTTGTTGCTGTGCTCAGTCTTGACATGGTGTATGACCTGTGACATGACATTGTCTTCCACAGCCTTACCTTAGTAGCAGAGTATGGCAGTTCCTGTTTCTGCACAGTTAATGACTGTGTTTCAACCTACATATGAAATTGATGGTCATTAGCACCTGCTTGGTGTAATTGGTTAATCATACACCATCCTACAAAATCCCTGACCTGTGTAAGTGTAACCTACCTTTTTTAGTGTGACGCTCAGGCTCGATCACTGTGGGGAGTAGTGTGAGTGATACCACGTCCGCTGCAGGAGTGCCAGCAAGGGATGGCGCTCATCCCAGCTCCTGTAGTCACTGGAATGGAGATAAGATCCCCGGTGCTGCACATCCACGGAGTCCTATGGTGGTGATAAGAGAGACAACCTCAGCCTGGGCTCCCACCAGGCCACGCCCCCAATGTGTTGCGCTCCACCCCTGGAGCTTAGTCATGGGAATTTATGTAAGTGTACAAAGTGTGCAAGTGTAAGAATTGATGCTGGTATGGTGATCCATGCACTAGCTTCTGTGGGCGCGCGCACGCCAATTGGTCAGCGAGGGAGCCAAAGACTTGATGTCCACCGGCTGCTCGCGATCGTTCCCTGCAGAGACAGAACAGGGATCTGCCGAAGTAAAGAAGGCAGATCTCCGTTTTGACGGGATTACACTGAGATCTTGTCTTTCTGCTATGCAGGAAGATGGATCTCTGTGTTATCCCAGGCAGCCCATCCCTCATACAGTTAGTAAACACACACAGGGAACACAGTTAAGCCCTTGATTGCCCCTGATGTTAACCCCTTCCTTGCCAGTTTAAGTACAATGTCAGCGCATATTTTTAGCACTGATCACTGTAATAATGTCACTGGTTCCCAAAAAGGTGTCAAAAATGTCAGTTAGGTGTCCGATCTGTCCATCGCAATGTCGCAATCCTGCTAAAAATGACTGATTACCGCCATTACTAGTAAAAAAAAAAATAATAATAATAATAATTAAAATGCCATAAATCTATCCCCTATTTTGTAGACGCTATAACTTTTGCACAAGCCAACCAATATACGCTTATTGGGGTTTTTTAACCAAAAATATGTAGCAGAATACATATTGGCCTGAATTGATGTAGAAATTAGATTAAAAGAAAAAAAAATATTGGGCATCTTTTATAGCAGAAAAAAAAAAAAATTCAAAATTGACGTTTTTTTTGTTTACAGCGCAAAAAATAAAAACCGCAGAGGTACAGGGAGCTCCAAGAGGTGCAGCTTCATTTAGAGGAAATGGAGGACCGCAGCCGCCGCAACAACCTGAGGCTGCGGGGGATTCCAGAGGCCACAGAATCTGAGGACTTGGCAGTAACGGTCACAGCCATATTCCATCGGCTGCTGGAGACCCCACCACCTACCTTAGAGATTGACAGGGTCCATCGTGCGCTGGGGCCAAAGTCCACGGATCCCGAGAGGCCACGAGATGTCCTGTGCCGCCTGCATCGCTATGCCCAAAAAGAAGTTATCTTACGCGCGGCCTGGGAGAGTGGCGAAGTTGAATTTGATGGCGCCCGTGTCCAGATACTACCGGATATCTCCAGAGCCACATTACAGAGACGAGCTATGCTGCGGCCGGCACTGGAGGCCGCCAGACAACAAGGCTGTACTTACAGATGGGGTTATCCCTTGGCAGTGACATTTCGCTCCAACCAAGCCGCCTTCACGTTGAGAACACCTTCGGACCTCCCCGCCTTCTTCACCTTCCTGGGGACAGACCCGGTCCCAGTGCCGAATTGGCTAATGAAAATAACAAGGCCGGCGGGCCGATCGGGCCCAGTGGCAGCGGGCCCAGGCCGGAATACCCGCTCTCAGAGGCGCCGAGGAAGATCTCGATCCACCACAAATAACAGATCGCGTGAGTCATAAACAAACATCAACCCGTGACTCTTTAACAAGCAGGGATGTATAAGGCTTCATCCGTGAAGCAAGTTATGTGTTATCCTCCAGTGGGGTTACTGTTCCTCTTTTGGGTTTTTTCTTTCTTGTTCTTTTTTTTGTTCTTTGTTTCCCACTGGAGTTTTACCTGTTTTGATTAAAGGACCTGTCACCACGTCAAACCTAGTGCCGATATCCAACGAGCGGCGGTTACACCCCCGACTGGACCCAGGTGGACTGTATTGCTGCTGAGCTGAAACTGACCTGAACTCCCTATTGAACACATGGCTCCACTAGAGGAAACTTCTATACAGTCCGGGGTACAGTTCTGCACCTTCGATTACACCTCAATGAACCCCTGGAATATAAGTGGGACACTGTTACCGCTGCCTTTATTCGAGCTAACGAGACTTACGCTACCCAGTGGTGTCCTGAGAAGAGATGAGCTGAGCCTGGCGAGGTGCTGTTTGGCGCATCCCCACCCCCTCCCTCTAATGAGCAATACCTCCGGTGGCAACGGGTAATGGGCCCTCCTTCCTATACACATGCGACACTCCAGCCACTCTAAGAACTCCGTTGCAACCAAAAATAAGGACTGGGAACCGGAAAGACTACTCATAGCAAACCCAGACTTACAAGACCAGAACATGAACTTGCAGTGTCTGTAATTCAACTCATTACTCACCAACAAAATGGTCGTTTATACACCTGCATGTTAAATGGTAAGGACGCTCTGCACCGGTTTCACTCTAAATGACTTTTGGCTATATAGTTTCTACCAGATCTCCTACTCCAGCATCCTTTATACGGAGACCATAGACTGAAGTATGCTGGGGGGGAGCGTACGTGGGGTATAAGTGCTAAAAGCTTCAGACTAACGATCCCTGCAGGGGAGGTCGGGCAAAACAATAAACAGCAGAAGGGTGGAAGTCTATGAGGGGTGGGTAGAAACCGGCAGGGCCCAGATATACCAGGGAGGGGGGTGGGGGTGAGATGCCAGGGACACGATATAAGAGTACCCCACCCCCTCCTGCTACCAACCTCTCTCTTGGAGGAAGGTCTACGAGGGCACACTGTGAAACCACGCAGCAGGCCTGGGGCCCTTTGTCTGAGAGACACGGTGCGGGAATTGTTAGATTTAGTGGAGATAACACGAATTGCAGACCTTCCCTGCAGAGTTAACATGTTTGAAAGATTACCGTAATAGAAACATTGTTGAAGAATATGGTTTCTGTTTTTTCCTTTTTATTTGAAGAATTTTATCAGTAACTTCTATAAACTCTCACCTGTAGAGCTTATTATGCTCAGAACGGGCTGAGAGGGATCTGGTTGACAACCGGGAGCCCCCCAAGGCCCTTGTTGATCAAACCCCCACCTAGGCCTGCGCTCACCACTCAGGTTTTTCCTGAAGAGCGTATAAGAAAATTTTGCTATTACCTTAGATTTCACTTAGAGGGTCACACACCCTCCTATTTCATTTTTTCTTTCCTTTTGACTTTATATCTTTTTCCAACTACCCCCCTCCCCTCCCCATCCACCCCACTACATCACCCCCCTCCCCCCACCACGCCCTCCGCAATCATGGACGAAATTACAATCGTCACCTTAAACGCAAAAGGCCTCAATGTCCCAGAAAAACGTAGAATGTTACAAAATGACATGAAGCGCATGAAGGCAGACATCGTCCTGCTACAGGAGACACACTTTAGGGAAAATGCCCTCCCTATCTTGAAAAATAGGCACTATCCAACAGTTTACCACTCGACATACAAGGAGGCCAAATCTAGAGGGGTTTCTGTTCAGATTTCTGCCAGAATCCCATGGACCATGACTGACATAAAGACAGACCCGATGGGCAGATTTCTCTTCCTTAAGGGAAAGATAGGAGAGACTAAAGTGACTATCGCCAACCTGTACGCCCCAAACTGCCATCAAGAAGTCTTCATTAAAAAACATATGAAACTTCTCCAAACCTTCTCCGAAAGTCAACTTATAGTCGGGGGAGACCTCAATATCCCCCTTATTCCTATGGAAGATACCTCGACGGGAACGTCCTCCACATCTCGAGGTGCACACAAAATAATTCACTCCATACTGCATGACACACAACTGATAGATGTGTGGCGCCTTTTCCACCCTGGAGAACGAGATTACACGTTCTTCTCCCGCCCACATCACTCGTACTCGCGAATAGACTACCTCATGATACCCCATAGTCAATTACAGGCAATCAGAGATATTAACATAGGATCTATTACATGGTCCGACCATGCCCCGGTCACGATGCGATACGCTTTGACTGATTTTTACAGGGGACAAAGAAGACCTTGGAGACTGAATGAGAGTTTACTACAGGACCCGGAGATAGTAGCGGACGTGACGAAAGAAATTTCAAATTACTTTCAAGTAAACCGCACCCCAGACTGCGATGCGGGACTAGTGTGGGAAGCGCACAAAGCTGTGATTCGGGGCATCCTGATAAAACATGGGGCTAGACTGAAAAAAATACGGACGGAACAAATGACCGCGATGATCAATAAACTAAAGACATTAGAACAAGCACACAAACAGGACCCTTCTAGACAACTAGGCGCCCAGCTAGATATGACACGCACGCAAATTATGGAATTACTTCAATTTAAAGCTAAAGCAGCGATGCAAATCTCAAAGAAAAAAATATATGAATCTGGAAACAAATGTGGTAGACTGCTGGCACAATCCCTACAAACACAAAAGGCAGCATCCTATATACCACACGTAACCTCACAAGCGGGCCATAAAATATCCCTACCCCAACAAATCACAAACGAATTTAAATCGTATTACGAGAAACTCTATAATATATCAACTACACAGCCAACGACAGAACAGATGAGGGAATACCTGACCAACTCCCTTATGCCCACCCTGACGACTGATACAAGTGCATTATTAGAGGAACCTATCACATTGACAGAAATACAAGTAGCAATTAAAAACACTAAGCCAGGGAAAGCCCCAGGTCCTGACGGCCTTACGATACAATACTACAAGGCTCTTTTACTGCCTTTGGGAGATCATTTGACCGAACTATTTAACGATCTTACAGAGGGAGGTTTGTTCCATAGATCTACACTACAGGCCCAAATATCGGTCATTCCGAAAGAAGGGAAAGATCCGACCCAATGTGGGAGCTACCGCCCAATCTCCCTACTTAATACTGACCTCAAACTATTTACAAAAATAATAGCGACCAGACTACAACAACACCTTCCCCACTTAATACACCTAGATCAAGTGGGCTTCGTTCCGGGTAGAGAGGCGAGGGACAATACCATCAAAGTCTTAAACCTACTACACGCAGCTAACCTCACCAAAACACCGAGTATATTTATAAGCACCGATGCCGAAAAGGCGTTTGACCGTGTAAATTGGTCCTTCATGTTTGAAACACTCCGACACGCGGGAATAGGCGATAACATGATGCGCTGGATAAAAGCGATCTACACCACACCGACGGCCAGGGTCAGGGCGAATGGCGTGATCTCAGACGAGTTTCCAATCACCAACGGAACGAGGCAAGGGTGCCCTCTATCGCCCCTTCTTTTTGCACTCTCTCTCGAACCCTTTCTGTGCCACATAAGGCTAAACCCAAACATATCGGGAGTTACCATAAACCAGTCACAATATAAGGTGTCTGCATATGCAGACGACCTTATGTTCTCAATCACGAAACCAACGATATCACTCCCAAACCTATTTAGGGAATTTGACTTATATGGGTCCCTCTCAAATCTGAAGATCAATTTCACCAAATCAGAGGCTATGGGGGTGGGAATTCCTAAACCACAACACTCGCTTCTCCAATCTAGCTTCAATTTGAAATGGACTACAACCTCATTAAAATATCTAGGTACACATATACCACAAACCTTGTCCAAACTATACGAGTTGAATTTCCCACCACTTTTAAAAAAAGTCCAAGCTCTCTTAAACCAATGGGACACAGGACTGCACTCATGGCTGGGACGCTGCAACATACTAAAGATGTCTATACTACCTAAATTCCTTTACCTTATGCAGGCACTACCCGTCGCGATACCCGCGGCTTATTTCAGGAAAGTACAATCGCTCTTTACGACATTTGTCTGGGCCAAACAGAGACCACGACTCTCTAACAAAATACTAATCCTCCCCAAACAACATGGCGGACTAGCACTCCCTGATGTGCACACATACTATCGGGCAATACACCTAGGAAGATTGATAGATTGGTGCCGTCATACCGATACCAAACTTTGGACTCAGATAGAACAGAAACAAAGTATAGTTCCACTCCGGAGAGCCCCTTGGTGCTGCCCAGCAGTTCCGATTGAAATCAAGAAACACCCTCTAATAGGAAACACCATACAGGTCTGTGCTCGTCTTCTGCCCCGTGCATCCCTGTTCTCACCAAATTCTCCCTTATACCCAGTACTGGGAAACCCTTTGTTTGCGCCAGGCCTACAGGACGCAATCTTTGAGAGACTAGCTGGAGAGGGTTTTTATCAAGCCTCCCACTTTAGCATTGGGGGGAGGTGGAGGACGAGCGCAGAACTTGCTGCACCTACGGGCCTTTACCACCTAGATTTCCTGAGGGCCCTCCAACTGAGCCATTTCCTCAAATCCATTCAGCCCCCCTCAAACGCCCTACCACCTACCACATTTGAGGACCTGTGCTCGACGCCGGGGGTGTTACAGCATACACTCTCTCTGACATATACCTTACTGAACACTCCCACACCAGATTTCGTACCACCAGGCTTACTTAAATGGGAGAAGGCACTAAACTGTAATTTTAACAGTACCAAAAGACAGCAAATTATTAGATTCACACACAAATCCTCGATATGCGCCAAAACCCAAGAAACGAATTACAAAATTTTAACACATTGGTATAGAACCCCAACACTCTTACACAAATACTTCCCAATGACACCTGAACTCTGCTGGAGATGCCAAGCAGAAAAAGGGACATTATTACACATATTCTGGTCGTGCCCTAAACTGACGAACTTCTGGCATACAATACAGACAATTATACAGAAATTTACAGACTATAACATTACTAATGACCCGGCATTTTTTCTCTTACATGCATCCAATATACCTACCAAAATATATAAAATGTCTGTGCTCCGCCACCTTCTGGACGCAGCTAAAGCCTGCATACCGCTCCACTGGAAATCCCAGACACCCCCAACTTTAGGCTTGTGGATCAAAAAAGTAGAAGAAATCAAAAGAATGGAAGACCTTATACACACAGCTCAAAACAGACAGGAAAAATTCTCCAAGACATGGCAGTTGTGGAATATGTTCATTTATTCCAGCGAAGGCCAAACCCTGCTGGAGACCTGAATAACCCTCCAATCAACCACATGGTAAATTAACAAACGAGACACACAGCTGTGTCACAAGTACAGTCATGCCTCGGAGAGTTCTTTAAATACTCCGTGATTGCGAGGCACGTGTCCACTCCCCCCCCCCCCCCACATCCTATCCCCACCTCTCTACTCCTACTCTCGCTCTTACTCTTTTTCTAATCTTAAGACTTTAAAGTAATAATGGTAGGAGGGGAGCCTGATGGACTGCACCACTTAATACAAGAATACTTAAAGAATACGTAGAATATTCCTCTTCCGGTTTATATTCTTGTTTTTTCCTATATTCTAATTGTTACCAAAGCGTTGAGACGACAGATGTTAACAGAAAGAAATAACAGGCTTAACTATATATTGGATTATATGATTGTGCTCAACGTTATGACTGTTAACGTGGTGATGTTTACTATTTGTATGTCGGTCCATGCGGGCCCCCCTTGCCTGATATAAATAAAAAATTAAAAAAAAAAAAAAAAAAACGCAGAGGTGATCAAATACCACCATAAGAAAGCTCTATTTGTAGGAAAAAAAAAGACATCAATTTTATTTGGGTACAGCGTCGCGCGACTGCGCGATTGTCAGTTAAAGTAACGCAGAGCATTGTCCTAAAAAAGTGGTCTGGTCATTAAGGGGGCAAAACCTTTCGGGGCTGAAGTGGTTAAAGTGTTATTTTCAGAAAACTGCTGTGCAAATACTGTGTGACATTAAAAATTGCAACACCCACCATTTTATTCTCTAGAGCCTCTGCGTTAAAAAAATATATATATAATATTTGGGGATTCTAAGTAATTTTCTAGCAAAGAATACAGATTTTTACATGTATGCATGTATTACATGTATGTGAGAAGTGTCAGAAAAGGCCTGGTCTTCAAGTGTTTAACAGCATAGCAATATTTAGTTCTCCTACATTAGTGCAGGTTATACATTCAACAATGCTCATCAGAAAGATGACATCAACTCTGTATGATATATAGCTTTATCAATTTAAAACATTATGCGCTATCCGTATAAAGTGCATAAATTCATAACAAATATCCAATCAAGTGAAGGATCAAAAAAAATCAAGAAATATGTACAAATAGAGATAAATTAAAGAAAGTTGATATATGATCCCATAAAGTCCATCAAATGAAGAAAAGTACTCTTGTGCAGAAAGTATGTGTTAGCAAAATTCTATGCTCTAGCGTGAGTAAAGATTTAATCGCACCCAAAAGTGCACATGGCACTTACAAGCTGCTTACAAGCTACTGTAACTCCAAGATGGGAGTCATGCTGCACCTTATACCAGTATCCCCATGGGATGGAGGGATATCATTAGCAGAGATTCCAAGGTGGAGTATCACATATGCTATGAGTAAGCACTCAGTCCTGAGTGCGAAACGCGTCAGCTTACCTGTACTTTCTGCATGACAGTCTTGTTATTTTGATGGTCCCATTTTTTCAATAAAGTGAAGTTTTTTTGACTACATCCGGTGTGCGGCATCCAAATCTTCTCCTCCATTCAAGCCTGGAGTATCACATAACCAGGATGGTCCTCATAGGCTCAGTGAGAGGGAGAGACAAAGGAGGGACTCGGTGTAGTAAATCAAAGTTCAAAACTTTTTAATAAAGGTTAAAACTACTTACAAACAAGCATATAATGCAGTCAAGGTAGGTACAATAAGATCACCACTGTAACTCCCTACAGCTCCAACGAGCATTATCAAGGGATGTAGGAATAGAGGACATAGATCCCCCCCCCTTTGTTCCTTATGATCTTTTTATTGCTTGCTACAAAACTGAAGCTTGCTGGCAGTGGGAGGGGTTATATAGTGGATGTGCCGCCAGTTTGTTTTTTTTTATTGCAAGAGTCTTGTCACCTGAAGGTAGCTGAATATAGCCCATGGTTAATACTAAGATCCTGTGCCATGTATTCCAAAAAAGCTATTTTATCAGTAGTCAAAATTTGTATTCCCCGTAAAATTGTTTTCTTGAAGTCGTTTTAGGTTCCACCCCTTTGTGTTTATGAGCATGATACTACTTTGCTTCAAAATGCATGCTGGTAGTGGGAGGGGTTTTAACCTGCGCTGCCCTATAGTTTTTTGTTTGCCAGTGTCCAGTCCTCCTGTAAACAGCTATTCAAATCTGAAGTTTAGTTACATTTTCTTTGTTGCTCTACTGCATTGCATAACTTACCTCAAATGAAGAGTGTCCTATGTCCTGCTGGTTGCTTCCTATTGAAGAAATCCCCCTTTTACTGTTGTTAAATCCACCTCACACATCTGTGAACTTCTGGCACTGTATTGGTGAGGAGCAGCGGCTGTAAATGTCTCCAGACACCCACCTTAAAGGGCTCGTAAACCACTTTTTTTTTTTTTAAATAACAAACGTCATACTTACCTCCACTGTGCAGTTTGTTTTGCACAGAGTGGCCCTGTTCCGCCTCTTCTAGGGTCCCCCGGCAGCGCTGGTGGCTCCCCGCATCGAGTACCCACGTTGCAGAAGGCTCTTCTAAGGTGGACACCCGTGCGGGAGCGCTCCGAAGTCCTGCTTCTGTGCCCATTCACACAGAATGCAGGACTCGGCCCACGTCATTGGATTTGATTGACAGCAGTTGGAGCCAATGGCTGCGCTGCTATTAATGTATCCAATCAGGACACGAGACACCAGCTGGAGCTGGTGTGCTCATACCTGGCCGGAGATCGGGGTCAGGTAAGTAAAACGGGGGCTTGGGGGGGGGGGGCTGCAGCACCACAGAAGGTTTTTCACCTTAATGCATAAAATGCATTAAGGTGAAAAACCATGAGGGTTTACAACCCCTTTAATTGTTAATTAATTGTTTTGTTTTCACAGAGTTCGACACAATCTGTGAATAAGGGATGGACAGATGAATGACAGGATTCCCTCCTCCACTCACAGAATATGTTGCATTCTGTGAAAATGATACAAGGAGCTTTCTCCATGGAGTAGAGTGAAGACATCAGAAACTTTATCAGCCACAACTGCTGCTCTTAACGTATACTGGAAGTTCACAGCTACGAGAAGGATCCGATGTCAGCAAAGGGACGATTTCTAGAAAAAGCCAGCAAGATATACTGTAGGTTTGTTATTGCACTGTGTGTGTGTCACTATGGCTGGACACTATTAGAGCAAGAGCAGTAGGAAGAGGGAGTAGCTAAAGCACTGGGTTAAAATACATAGGAAGCAAGCACCTGTAGAGACACAGCTAGCAGGGAATTCTGAGATATATCTGTACCTGAATGATATTGTTTCTGAGACAAGGGCCATGTCATTTGTCAGATTAAGGATTTCCTGTTGCCAGATAACAAGAGCTGTAGTTGAAGCATATACTGCAACAGACTGATACAGAATGTTTCAATGGGCATCTTGTCATCACATTTTTTTATTTTTGCAACTCATCCTGGCTAATGATTCATTTCCTACTTTGACCTCTTCTGGATAGTCCATGGCTGGATTTCATTGTCCCTTCTCTTGTGATGACCAGGCCACCCTTTTCCAATCCATTCACAAATGAGCTGCAGTGTCTTGGAAAACAACAACAGGTTCACAATGTCTGTCAGTTGTCTGGTATTTTTTCTTAAGCCACTTCCCACATTGTGTGTCCTTGTAGCTGTGAAGAGGCCATTTCTTGAGAGGGTTCACTATGACTCCTTTTCATGTCATGCTGCCAGACTTGATAGATGACTCCTTGTCCTCTTTTTAATTACCCAGAGGATAAGTCACTGTTCTACTGTTGTCACCAGTTAAATGTTTCTTTCACCCATGTAGGTTTGTAAAGTTATAAATGGAAGTTGACATTAATGAGATAAGGTTTAAACATAATTAAGAAAAACAAAGTTCAAATATGATTAAACTTTCACAGACATTTTGTCTTTTCTTCTAGATACTTGTTATCTACTTACTTTATAGTCTTGCCAGATTTTACTTATTAATTTCTCTATTGGTATCCTTTGAAAAAGCAAAGACTAAAATTGTGTTATAGCATTTCATACCTTATATATGCTGCCATTCTAATGGGTGTCACATGATATGTGAATGATGTATGGCAGCTTTTTAATAAGCTGTATGTGGTTACAGACTGTTATTTCAATATAAATATGTAACACTGCGACTTAGGACCAAAGGCTACCTCCGGTCACCTAGGCATTTTTTAGGAAGTGGTGCAATGACCACATAAATATCTAGCTGCAGGCTTAGAAAAGATGGCTACACCACTTACAGGGAAAAGATATTTAAAGCATATCTTTTTGAAAAAAAAAAATATTAAGGTTTTAGAAAAGATGTAGTTACAAAACAGAGCTTTGGGGCACTTCCCAGCTCAGAATGCTTACAACATAAAGCATAACAGTAGAACAGCAAATAATAACAGAAAAACAACCAGTGCTCAAAACTCATGCGAGAAGGTATACATAGTATGATCTTCACAACAGACTCCAGGCCACAGTTCTGAATCTATCAAGGTATTCTCCCCACCCCACTACATAACATGCAGTGTCTTCAACTTGGGAAATATTCCAATGCCAGCAATTAGACTCAGTCTACAGGTGGATGGCTGGGTTCTTACATATTGGGTGATAACTACAATTCGACCTAGGGAGATGTTGGGGCAGTTAGAATTAACCCACAGATCCCAAACCTTGTTGAATTTTTCGGGAGAGCCCTGAGACTGATAAGTGGCTTTGTGAAGTGGTACCACCGAGTTAATCAGGCTTTATCTAATTTCCACTTTAACACAATAGCTTTCCTAGCATAGAAAAGTAACAGCCCAAGAAATGTTCTGGTATGGGCTAACAAATTCACCAATCCTAAAAGGCAGATATCTACCATTAAGGAAATATAGATTGTAATGAGGGATGGGATGAAACTAAGAATTTCTGACAAAAAGCGGCATATGACAGGGCAAGTCCAGAATATGTTGGTAAAATCTGCCGGATATGGTGTGCAATCTTTGTGGTGTCAAAGTCGATGTAGAATTTTAAATAGTATCAACTGGTCTCTTAACGATATTAGTTGAAGAAAAGGATACTTCCACAAGTTCTCCCATTCATTGCTATACCGGGTCGGCACCCCCCACGCCACTGGGCCTGAAGCCTCTCCAACCCTACATGGACAGAGAAGAGAGTTCTATATTTCCAACAGTGGTTTAGTCAGGGAGTCGTCACGCAGAAGGGACTCCAGTTCATTAGAGTTAAGGTGCAGTGAAGAGGAGCCAAATTGAGACCAGTAGGCATTGCGGAGCTGCAGAAACCTGAAACAGAGGGAATTGGAAAGGCTAAAGTGTCACTTCAGCCCATCAAACGTTAAAAGGGAATCCCTATCACAAAGTTGGTTCAACGTTTTAATGCCCTTAGGGGCCCATAGTGAGGGGTCAGGGATTGAGAGAAATTTGGGTAGATTGGGATTACACCATAGGGGAGAGTTAGTGGACCAACCTGTGGAGGATGGGGGGGCTCTTTGATACTAGCAAGTGCCAGGATTTGAAAAGCGCCTTTATAGATGGCAACAGGGCAGGGAAGGGGACACGTACACCCTATACAAGAGGTTACGCAAGGTTTCATAGGAGCCTGAATATGCTGCTTCAAGCACAACCGCTGCATTGGAGTCGTCAGATTGAAGCCAATTGTGGCGCATGGGTTAGCAGGGCTACCATGATGTATGTATACAGATCTAGACAGGCAAGACCTCTGTGCTTCCATGGCCTACATAAAATTGCTCTGCTAAATCTGGATGTGTGGGATTGCCACAAAAAAGGAAGATACCATACTACTGAATTGCTGGAAAAGACCGTGTTATCCATATCAGGGAATGCCTAAGAAGACGGGAAGAACCTTCATCTTGAGGAAATGTATTCTACTGTTAAGTTTCAGTGGTAAGTTTTCACAGGCTTTCAATTTGTGTTTGAAGTTATGCAGAAGAGGGAACAGATTAGGTTTACAAAAGTCGGACACTTTTGGAGAAATTTGGAACCCTAGATATTTAAGAGAGTCCGTCCAGGACAAAGGAAGAGATGAGTCTGCTGCTTGCCTGGCTCCGGAGTCAATGGGCAATATCTGGGATTTTCCCCAATTGACCCATAGCCCAGAAAAGGTAGAGTAGTGTGATAGAAGCCTAAAGGCCTCCTGTAATGAAGGACCTGGTTTAGCTAAAAAAAAGAATCGGTTATCCGCATAGAGTGCCAGTTTTTCAGCTATGGTTCCAACTCTAATTCCCTTAATAGTCAGAGCTTGCCTAATTGTAGAAGCCAGTGGTTCCATGACCAGTGCAAACAGGACAGCCCTGATGCATACCTCTAAAAAGATAAAAAGAAGATGGCGCACCAGCCTTGCGCATTATCCCAAGATCATTTATTGATAAAAAAAAACAGTAAAATACTACTCACAACCGTGTGATGAATAAAAGCCTGTAGAAGCCACTAAAATGTGTCAATCAGTCCTAGAACCGACCGTCTCCAGAGAGCAGAGGGGAAGACCTCAGAATCACTGCTGACTGACGCGTTTCAAAGGAGTACCTTCTTCCTCAGAGCCTGAGAAAGAAGGTACTCCTTCAAAATGCGTCAGCCAGCAGTGGTTCTGAGGTCTTTCCCTCTGCTCTCTGGAGATGGTCAGTTCTTGGACTGATTGCCACATTTTAGTGGCTTCTACAGGCTTTTATTCATCACATGTTTGTGAGTAGTATTTTACTGTTTTTTATCAATAAATTATCTTGGGATAATGCACAAGGTCGGTGCGCCCTCTTCTTTTTATCTTCTATGTGACTATTAGGATACCCCCTATCCAGGAGCACAGCAAGGCCAAAGACACAGGCAGCACAGTGGTGTAGTGGTTAGCACTCTCGCCTCGCAGCAATAGGATCACTGGTTCGAATCCCAACCACGTCACTACCTGCCTGGAGTTTGCATGTTCTCCCTGTGCCTGTGTGGGTTTCCTCTGGGTATTCCAGTTTCCTCCCACACGCCAAAGACATGCTGGTAGGTTTATTGGCTTCTGTCCAAAAATTGGCCCTGGTGTATGGGTGTGAGTTAGGGACCTGGATTGCAGACCCATTGGGGGTGGGGACCCGTGTGGGTGTGTGTGGAGCACTGCATAGATTGATGGCGCTACATGGGTACCTTAAATATATATAAAAAAAAATAATAATAATATAGAGGATGGGCATCTTGATGGGACGCAATGTGCGGGATGGGGACAATTGTGGGTGCTCACATTCAGGTTGAACTGGATGGACTGGTGTCTTTATTCAACCTTACTAACTATGTAACTATGTAACTATGACACTATCCCTTGAGTCATTGATCGCCCGACTATTGCACTTATGCGCAGGAGTGTTTGTTAGCTATCACTGATGCATACCTCGCCTGATGTGAAAGGAAGAAGAAAGATATTAATCTGAACACTATGGACATGACCATATATGGTCAGTGACATCACCTGGGAGTCACCGACCCTTTGTTTTTATCAGCTGTCATTAATCAGACCTGTTATGCAGTAGGAGTGAAGCGACAGGGGGGTGGGGGGCGGGCAGATGCTTGTCTCCCTCACTTCCTGTCCTGCTAGGTTGCATATTCAGATGAAATGAGGGTCTAATTTGGATTTTTCTTTTTAAAGGGGGGGGGTGGATAAACCTCATGTTTTTTCCATGATTTCTCATGTGATGTTCCCCCCTCAAAATCTATGAGTTTGGGAGGAATATCACGTTGTGGGGTCCATCTTAAAATTCATACCAGACCTAAAGGATCTGGTATAAATTAGGGGGAATCCTATGTGTGTAGGGGTCCCCCATTAACATCTATACCAAACCCTCATCTAGGATAAGGGTCTGGCATAGATGTTGGGAGTCCCTGGCTTCTTTGTTTACAAACAGGACAAATCAGCTGGGATCTGTCATTTTGTCAGCAATTTAAACACTCTTTTTATTGTAAATGTAAGTTTTACTGTAGAAGGTTGACACATATCGCACATATGCCCCACTTCATAGGCTGGGTCAAGGCATCCCCAGGCATGGTATATACAGGAGTATTGCATTTTTACAATGTTTCACTTTAACCGGTTCCGGACCAGCCGCCGCAGTTATACTGCGGCAGGTTGGTCCGGCTGCGCAAAGCGACGTAGCTATATGTCGCGTGCGTGGCCAGCTTCGATTCAATTAGGAACCGATCAATCTCCAGGCCCAGGCCAATGAAATGTGGCCTGGACCTGGTGATCGATCCAGGCGAATGAGATCCTTCCCCTGTCGTGTAAGTGTAAACACTGACAGGGGAAGTGATGTCATCTCTCCTCGTGTCGGCCTTTTCCGTTCCAGACCGAGGAGAGATAACATCTCATAGTAAGTGCACAACACTACACTGACACCAGGTCACGTCAACACACAATTCACCCCCCGATCACCCCCCCAGTTAACTCCTTCACCACTTGTCACTGTGTCAGCCAGTACAGCATTCAGATTTTTTTTTGATCGCTGTACTGGTGTCATTAGTGACAAAAATCAGCGTTAGGGTAATTAATCTTAGGCCCAGATAGGTCTAGGGCCCCCCCTAATAAAATTCTAACCCCTTGATCACCCCCTGTCACCAGTGATCACTGTATAAGTGTCACGGGTGACGTAGTTTAGCTAGTTTATTTTTTATAGCGTCAGGGCACTTGCCATATTTTACCCAATAAAGGTTTAACCCCCTGATCACCCAGCGGGTAATCAAAGTTAGGTGTTAGCGTCAGGGTCTGCATCGCCCCAGGCAGCGTCAGATTAGTGCCAGTAGCACTAACACTTACGCACGCACCATATGCCTCCCTTAGTAGTATAGTGTCTGAACGGATCGATATCTGATCTGATTAGATTTATGCTAGCGTCCCCAGCAGTTTAGGGTTCCCAAAAACGCAGTGTTAGCAGGATCATCCCAGATACCTGCTAGCACCTGCGTTTAGCCCCTCAGCCCACCCCAGCCCAGCCCAGCCCACCCCACCCAAGTGCATTATCAATCGATCACTGTCACTTACAAAAACACAAAACACATAACTGCAGCATTCCCAGAGTCAGGCCTGATCCTGTTTTTTTTGCAGCATTTGAAGCAGTCGCTGACAGTCAGGTGGTTTTTTTCTTGTGAGTCTCACTAGTGTACCAGTAAATTTAGAGACCAAAATGTCAAATTGAAGGTACACTAGTGAAGAGGCCTACACTTTTCTGAGCATGACAGATAGTTAAGAGGAAGTCACTCATCTGTCAGATTCAGGCTCAGAATACGAACCTGTAGCCTGCAGTGGCACCCTGACAGATAGCTCTGACAACGGAGTTGTGGTCCCTGCCAAGGTCAGGCATACCAGACCCCGTTCTTTTTCTGCTGTCGTTGAGGTGCAAGAACCGCAGGTCCCTCGTATGGAGCAGAGAGCCAGTACTAGCGCCGCTCATCCTTCTGGTGAACTGGCAAGCACCAGCGGCCTAGTACATCTTGGTCGTACATCCAGCACTGCAGTAACACTTGGTGACGTGACAAGTCCCACTGCCACCAAGAAGAAGACAGACACAGGCCCTTCAAGCCCATAGTGCCCTTCCTGCTGCATTCACCAATCCTAATTGGGAACCCACCACTTCTGCAGCACCCGTACTTCCCCCATTCACTGGCCAACCCAGAATTCAGGTGGAAACAGTTGCTTTTACGTCACTTGATTTTTATTCGCTGTTTTTTACCAAAGATCTCTATAGATCTATTGTGGACCAAAGCAATTTGTATGCTGGTCAATTCATTGCCACTAATCCCCAGCTGACCCTTGCCAGAGATTGGAAACCAATTATGGTTTCCGAATTTAAGATCTTTCTGGGCCTATCCCTCCTCATTGGCATAACTAAAAAGAGTGAGTTGCGGTCACATTGGTCCACTGACCCAATCCACCATATGCCCGTGTTCTCTGCCTCCATGACCAGGATACGATATGAGCAGATCTTGCGGTTAATGCACTTCAGCGACAATGAACTCTGTTGTCCTCGGGTGACCCTGGATTTGATCAGCTCTACAAAATTCGGCCCCTCGTAAACCACTTCAACCAACGCTTTGCAGCCTTGTTTACTCCCGATCAAGTTGTCTGCGTTGATAAGTCCCTGATTACGTTTTCTGGCCACTTGTCTTTCAAACAGTATCTTCCCAGCAAGCGTGCCAGATACGGGGTCAAGATGTATAAGCTCTGTGACAGGGCAACAGGCTATACATATAGTTTTATGGTTAACGAGGGAAAAGATAGTCACGTAGAGCCGGAAAACTGCCCAGACTAGAAAGGGAGCGCTGGTAAGATAGTGTGGGACTTGGTGTCACCCTTACTCGGAAAGGGGTACCACTTGTACGTGGACAATTATTGCCACTTTTTAGTCACCTTTTTGATTATGGAATTGGCGCATGTGGCACCATGCGATCTAATCGCCAGGGCTTCCCCCAATGGCTTGTAGAATCCTGACTTAGACGGGGGGGGGGGGGGAGAGCCTGCTTGAGGTGTAATAATTTGTTAACAGTGAAGTGGAGGGATTCACGGAATGGTTTTGTTCTGTCCTCACTTCACGCAGACACGGCAGTCCAAATTCCTACAGCGACTGGTGTTGTGGAGAAACCCCTCTGTGTCAACGAATACAACCTCAACATGGTAGGGGTGGACCTCAACGATCAGTTGTTGGAGCCGTACCTAATTGCCCATAAGGCCAGACGCTGGTCTGTATATCTATTTCAATTGGCTTTGCTGAACGCTTTTGTGCTATACAAAGCTTCAGGACGCACAGGATCTTTCCTTAAATTCCAGGAAGAGATCGTCACAGGCCTTCAGTTTCCAGACGGTGCTTTGGCCCAACTTCCTAACGCACCCGCTTTTATTGTCCCTCCTGTCCTGACCAACCTGGTCTCTGCATCGGTGACTGTTTCAAACGCTACCACACACTAGTTGAGTATTAGCGTAGGGTACAGCACCACACAGTCCTAGGCACACATACACAGGGTCTCGAAAGATGTGATAGCCATCACGTTTTGAGAGACCCTAATCTGCAACTTTCAGTTTACATTTTTTTTACAGTTTTATAAAAGTGAAAAAAGTGAAGAAAATGAAACACACAAAAACACAAAAAAATATAAAATAAAAAATCCAAAAATAGTTGTGGTTGTATTTTTCTTCTCTCTCTCTATTGTTCTCTCTCTTATGTTCGCTCTCTACTGCTCGCTCTACTGTTCACTCACTATTGTTCTATATCTATCGTTCTCTCTCCGTTTTATTTTTACTATGTTTTATTGTATTTGCTTTGCAGGAATGGTATGTTATACTGTAATGTTTGTTTTATTGTTAACCATCATTTGCTTAGCAGGTACGCCATTCAGCTGCAGCACGGGTTTATTTATCTTGACAGCAACAGCGTTTGCTCCCACGATACACAAAGCCGTAAATCCAGCGCTGTCGGAGGTGATTTCACCACAGTTAAAAAAAAGAGCATATATGCCGAAGCATGGGGGCAGGGGCGGAGGAGCGATTTGCTCCTAACATTAGGGACAGATTGCCCCCATGCTTCGGCATATATTTTTTTAGGCACAGATTGCAATATTTTATTTTTACTATGCTTTATTGTATTTGCTTTGCAGGTATGGTAAGTCTTACTGTTATACTGTAATGTTACTTTGTTTTATTGTTAACCATCATTTTCTTAGCAGGTATGCCATTCAGCTGCAGCACAGGTTTATTTATCTTGACAGCAACAGCGTTTGCTCCCACGATACGTAAAGCTGTGACTCCAGCGCTGTAGGAGATGATTTTACCACCACAGTTAAAAAAAAAATGGTGCATGTATGCCCATCATTAGAAGTGGGTGAATGAAGGGCCATATTCTAATAGTGGGCATACCCACTGATCAATCTCTTTTTTTCGTTCAGCCCACAGGCTGCATGAAAAAAAGAGCATTAAATGTATGCCCAACAAGGACCAGCAACGTACTGGTATGTTGCTGGACTTTGAGTGGTTATACCAGAATGATGCCTGCAGGTTTAGCCATCATCTTGATATCATTCTTTTCAGCCAGCGGTCGGCTTTCATGTAAAAGCAATCCTAGCGGCTAATTAGCCTCTAGACTGCTTTTATAAGCAGTGGGAGGGAAAATCCCCACCCCCCACCGCCTTCCATGATTTTCTCGTGCTCTCCTCTCCCAACAGGGAGCCCGAGAATGCAGCCGGTGGTTCCCCCAGCTGACCATAGAGCTGATCAGAGACCAGAAGGGCTCCAATCATCTCGATGGCCTAAGAAACCGGAAGCTATGAGCATTTCATGACTTTCATGAGGTTTTGCCTGATATAAACACCGCCATTGGGAAATTGGCAAAGCATTTTATCACACTGATCTTGGTGTGGTCAGATTCTTTGAGGGTAGAGGAGAGATTTAGGGTCTAATAGACCCCATTTTTTTCAAAAAAAGAGTACCTGTCACTACTTATTGCTATCATAGGGGATATTTACATTCCCTGAGATAACAATAAAAATGATTAAAAAAAAAGAAAGGAACAGTTTAAAAATATAATGAAAAAGCAAAATAAATAAATAATAATAAAAAAGCACCCCTGTTCCCCCGTGCTCATGCGCAAAGGCAAATGCAAGCGTTGGTCTGGTGTCATATGTAAACAGCAATTGCACCATGCATGTGAGGTCAGATCGAGGGCAGTAATTTTAGCAGTAGACCTCCTCTGTAAATCTAAAATGTAACCTGTAAAGACTTTTAAAGGCTTTTAAAAATGTATGTAGTTTGTCGCCACTGCACGTTTGTGCACAATTTTAAAGCGTGTCCTGTTTGGTATCCATGTACTCGGCATAAGATCATCTTTTTTAACTCATCAAACATTTGGGCAATATAGTGTGTTTTGGTGCGTTGAAATTTAAAAAAATGTATTTTTTTCCAAAAAAAATACGTCAGAAAGGGCTTTGTCTTCAAGTGGTTAGAAGAGTGAGCGATGTGTGACATAAGCTTCTAAATGTTGTGCATAAAATGCCAGGCAGTTCAAAACCCTCCCAAATGACCCCTTTTTGGAAAGTAGACACCCCAAGCTATTTGCTGATAGGCATGTGGAGTCCATGGAATATTTTATATTTTGCCACAAGTTTTGGGGAAATTGCACTTTTTTTTTTTTTTTTGCACAAAGTTGTCACTAAATGATAAATTGTTCAAACATGGCATGGTTATATGTGAAATTGCACCCCAAAATGCATTCTGCTGCTTCTCCTGAGTACGGGGATACCTTATGTGTGAGACTTCTTGGGAGCTTAGCCGTGTACAGGACCCCGAAAACCAATCACCAAATTCAGGATTTCTAAGGGTGTAAATTTTTTATTTCACTGCTCACTACCTATCACAGTTTCGAAGGCCATAAAATGCCAAGATAGCACAACCCCCCCCCCCAAATGGCCCAATTTTGGAAAGTAGGCACCCCAAGCTATTTGATGAGAGGCATGTTGAGTCCATGGAATATTTTTTATTTTGCCACAAGTTGCGGGAAAATGATTTTTTTTTTGCACAAAGTTGTCACTTAATGATCTATTGCTCAAACATCCCATGGGCATATGTGAAATTACACCCCAAAATACATTCTGCTGCTTCTCCAGAGTATGGGGATAGCACATGTGTGAAACTTTTTTGGAGCCTAGCCGTGTGCAGGACCCCGAAAACCAATCACCGCCTTCAGGCTTTCTAAGGGCGTAAAATGGTGATTTCACTTCCTCACTACCTATCACAATTTCGGAGGCCCTGAAATGTCAAGATAGCACAAACCCCCCTAAATGACCCCATTTTGGAAAGAAGACACTTTCACAAGCTTTTTACTGAGAGGCATGTTGTGTCTATGGAATATTTGATATTTTGCCACAAGTTTCGGGAAAATTAAATTTTTTTTTTTACACAAAGTTGTCACTAAATGATATATTGTTCAAACATGGCATGGTTATATGTGGAATTACACCCCAAAAATACATTCTGCTGCTTCTCCTGTGTACAGGGATATCTCATGCATGAGACTTTTTGGGAGCCTAGCCACGTACAGGATCCCAAGCACCGCCTTCAGGCTTTCTAAAGTCGTAAAATTGTGATTTTACTCCTCACTACCTATCACAGTTACGGAGGCCCTGAAATGTCCAGATAGCACAACCCTCCCCCCCCCAAATGGCCCCATTTTGGAAAGTAGACACCACAAGGTATTTGCTAAGAGGCATGGTGAGTATTTTGCAGATCTCATTTGTTTTTGAAAATAAAGAAAGAAAAGAAAAATGTATTTTTTTTTCTTTTTTCAATTTTCAAAACTGTGACAAAAAGTGAGATCTGTAAAATACTCAACATGCCTCTCAGCAGATAGCTTGGGGTGTCTACTTTCCAAAATGGGGTCATTTAGGGTGGTTTTGTGCTATCTGAGCATTTCACGGCCTCCAAAACTGTGAAAGGCAGTGAGGAGTGAAATAAAAAATGTACGCCCTTAGAAAGCCTAAAGGCGGTGATTGGTTTTCGGGGTCCTGTACGCGGTTAGACTGCCAAAAAGCTTCACACATGTGGTGTCCCCATACTAAGGAGAAGCAGCAGAATGTATTTTGGGGTGTAATTCCGCATATAACCATGCCATGTTTAACAATATATCATTTAGTGACAATGTTGTGTAAAAAAAAAAAAAAAAAAATTGTTAATTTTCCCGAAACTTGTGGCAAAAAAAATATTCCATGGACTCAACATGCCTCTCAGCAAATAGCTTGAAGTGTCTTCTTTCCAAATGGGGTAATTTGCAGGGTTTTCTACTATCTTGTCATTTCATGGCCTCCCCATACTCAGGAGAAGCAGCAGAATGTATTTTGGGGTGGTATTTCACATATGCCCATGGGATGTTTGAGCAATAGATCATTAAGTGACAACTTTGTGCAAAAAAAAAAAATCATTTTCCCGCAACTTGTGGCAAAATAAAAAATATTCCATGGACTCAACATGCCTCTCATCAAATAGCTTGGGGTGTCTACTTTCAAAATTGGGCCATTTGGGGGGGTTTGTGCTATCTTGGCATTTTATGGCCTTCGAAACTGTGATAGGTAGTGAGTAGTGGAATCAAAAATTTACACCCTTAGAAATCCTGAATTTGGTGATTGGTTTTCGGGGTCTTGTACGCGGTTAGACTGCCAAAAAATTCCACACATGTGGTATCTCGGTACTCAGGAGAAGCAGCAGAATGTATTTTGGGGTGTAATTCCACATATAACCATGCCATGTTGAACAATATATCATTTAGTGATAACGTTGTGTAAAAAAAAAAATTTAAAAAAATTGTAATTTTCCCAAAACTTGGGGAAAAATATAAAATATTCCATGGACTCAACATGCCTCTCAGCAAATAGCTTGAAGTGTCTTCTTTCCAAATGGGGTAATTTGCAGGGTTTTCTACTATCTTGTCATTTCATGGCCTCCAAAACTGTGATAGGTAGTGAGGAAGTGAAATCACCATTTTACGCCCTTAGAAAGCCTGAAGGCGGTGCTTGGTTTTCGGGGTCCTGTACACGGCTAGGCTCCCAAAAAGTCTCACACATGAGGTATCCCCATACTCAGGAGAAGCAGCAGAATGTATTTTGGGGTGTAATTTCACATATGCCCATGGGATGTTTGAGCAATAGATCATTAAGTGACAACTTTGTGCAAAAAAAAAAATCATTTTCCCGCAACTTGTGGCAAAATAAAAAATATTCCATGGACTCAACATGCCTCTCATCAAATAGCTTGGGGTGTCTACTTTCCAAATGGGGTAATTTGCAGGGTTTTCTACTATCTTGTCATTTCATGGCCTCCAAAACTGTGATAGGTAGTGAGTAGTGGAATTAAAAATTTACACCCTTAGAAATCCTGAATTTGGTGATTGGTTTTCGGGGTCCTGTACGCGGTTAGACTGCCAAAAAATTCCACACATGTGGTATCTCGGTACTCAGGAGAAGCAGCAGAATGTATTTTGGGGTGTAATTCCACATATAACCATGCCATGTTGAACAATGTATCATTTAGTGATAACGTTGTGTAAAAAAAAAAAATAAAAAAAATTGTAATTTTCCCAAAACTTGGGGAAAAATATAAAATATTCCATGGACTCAACATGCCTCTCAGCAAATAGCTTGAAGTGTCTTCTTTCCAAATGGGGTAATTTGCAGGGTTTTCTACTATCTTGTCATTTCATGGCCTCCAAAACTGTGATAGGTAGTGAGGAAGTGAAATCACCATTTTACGCCCTTAGAAAGCCTGAAGGCGGTGCTTGGTTTTCGGGGTCCTGTACACGGCTAGGCTCCCAAAAAGTCTCACACATGAGGTATCCCCATACTCAGGAGAAGCAGCAGAATGTATTTTGGGGTGTAATTTCACATATGCCCATGGGATGTTTGAGCAATAGATCATTAAGTGACAACTTTGTGCAAAAAAAAAAATCATTTTCCCGCAACTTGTGGCAAAATAAAAAATATTCCATGGACTCAACATGCCTCTCATCAAATAGCTTGGGGTGTCTACTTTCCAAAATTGGGCCATTTGGGGGGGTTTGTGCTATCTTGGCATTTTATGGCCTTCGAAACTGTGATAGGTAGTGAGTAGTGGAATCAAAAATTTACACCCTTAGAAATCCTGAATTTGGTGATTGGTTTTCGGGGTCCTGTACGCGGCTAAGCTCCCAAACAGTCTCACACATGAGGTATCCCCGTACTCAGGAGAAGCAGCAGAATGCATTTTGGGATGTAATTTCACATATAACCATGCCATGTTTGAACAATTTAGTGACAACCTTGTGCAAAAAAAAAAAAAGTGTAATTTTCCCAAAACTTGTGGCAAAATATAAAATATTCCATGGATTCAACATGCCTATCAGCAAATAGCTTGGGGTGTCTACTTTCCAAAATGGGGTAATTTAGGGGAGTTTGTGCTATCTTGCCATTTTATGGCCTTCGAAACTGTGATAGGTAGTGAGGAGTGAAATCAAAAATTTACACCCTTAGAAATCCTGAAGGTGGTGCTTGGTTTTCAGGGTCCTGTACACGGCTAGGTTCCCAAAAAGTCTCACACATGAGGTATCCCCATACTCAGGAAAAGCATAAGAATGTATTTTGGCATGTAATTCCACATATAACCATGGCGTGTGTGAGCAATATATTATTTAGTGAAAACTTTGTGTATTTTTTTTTTGTCATTTTTCAATCACTTGTGACAAAAAAATAAAATATTCAATGGGCCTAAGATGCCTCTCAGCAATTTCCTTGGGGTGTCTACTTTCCAACATGGGGTCATTTGGGGGGGGAGGGGGTTGTACTGCCCTGCAATTTTAGCACTTCAAGAAATATGATCGGCAGTCATAAACTAAAACCTGCGTAAATTCCAGAAAATGTACCCTATTTTGTAGACGTTATAACTTTTGCCCAAACCAATAAATATACGCTTATTGACATTTTTTTTTACTAAAGACATGTGCTGAATACATTTTGGCCTAAATATATGACTAAAATTGAGTTTATTAAATTTTTTTTATAACAAAAAGTAGAGAATATCATTTTTTTTTCACAATTTTCTGCCTTTTTCCATTTATATCGCAAAAAATAAAAATCGCAGAGGCAATCAAATACCATCAAAAGAAAGCTCTATTTGTGGGAAAAAAAGGACACAAATTTTGTTTTGGTACAACATTGCATGACTGCGAAATTACCAGTTAAACAGCAGAGTGCCAAATTGTAAAAAGCCCTCTGGTCATTGAGCTGCCAAATCCTCCGGGGCTGAAGTGGTTAAGCATTACTAAATTTGCTGATACCCGCCAAATGAAATATAAAACTCTTTTGCTTTGGTACATGTTACTCAGGGCAGTGCCCAGCCCTCCATGCCATTTGTTTGACAATCACTTTCCTCCTATTAGCCTAGAAAATGGCCAGAAGTGTTTTGATTGGCTTCTTGTAAGATCTTGGCACCAAAATCCTGAAAGGCAGCAGGTAACGTTTGTCTATTATTTTTATTGTAACCAAAAAACAAAAAATTACATACATGCATATACCTTGAACTTCTTTCTTTACAAGTAATTCTAGACAAATGAACCAATGTATTTTACATGGCATGGGCAGAAGCCTTACATTAGGAATCACAGGTGAAACATTTTTTAACACCTGGAAATCATAATAACATGCCCTATCCACCCCAACTACACAAAAATGAATAACCATATTCTGTTTAGCACAATGGTTTCTGACCAGACTTGCAACCAGTGACCATTTGATTAATGTCACATAAATACTCTCAGCTTCAAACTGTGTACAAGAAATGCCATTGTTCAATTCAAAAATTACAGGGTATACTCATCTGTCACCCACTTATATACTCACATGTAATATTGCATAATACAATATATTCTTCACCTTCTGTAATATGCTGTATTTCATTAGTATCCTTCTCAATAAACTACATTCCCTTGGCCTCTGAGATTCTGCTCTATCCTGGTTCTATGCCTATTTATCACAGCGCTCCTTCAGTGTCACCTACAACTCTGTCTCCTCCTCTCCATTGCCCCTTTCTGTGGGGGTCCCCCAAGGCTCTGTTCTTTGACCCCTTCTCTTCTCAATCTACACCTCCTCCCTTGGTCACTTAATAACCGCCCACGGCTTCCAATACCACTTATACGCTGATGACACCCAAGTCTATCTGTCTACTCCTCACCTCACTCCTTCAGTCTCCTCTCGCATTACTAACTTACTAAATGACTTATCATCATGGATGTCGCACCACTTCCTTAAACTAAATCTCTCTAAAACTGAGCTATTAATATTCCCCCCCGCCCATGCCCCCCCTCCATGACTTTTCCATCAAAATCAACAATGCAACCATCAGTCCCTCCCCTCACGCCAGGGTACTATTATTATTATTATTATACAGGATTTATATAGCGCCAACAGTTTACGTAGCGCTTTACAACTTGAGGGTAGACAGTACAAATACAATACACTTTGATACAGTAGGAATCAGAGGGCCCTGCTCCTTAGAGCTTACAATCTAAGACTAGGTGTAATCCTAGACTCTGACTTCTCATTTCAGCCTCAAATCCAATCGTTGTCAAAAGTTTGTAGAATTCACCTCTGTAACATCTCTAAAATTCGCCCCTTTTTAACAAATGAAACCACCAAGCTTCTCATTCATTCCCTCGTTATCTCTCGCCTTGACTATTGCAACTCCCTTCTTATTGGCCTGCCTCTCCATAGGCTATCCCCTCTTCAGTCTATCACCTGAATAAATATAAAATGAAACAATCCAAATGAACTTGAAGTGCAGACTTTCAGCTTTAATTCAAGGGGTTGAACATACAGTAAATATTAAGTACAAATTTTAGGAACTGAAATGATTTTTATACACAGTCCCCCCATTTTCAGGGGCTCAAATGTAATTGGACAAATTAATATATACAAAAATAAAATGTTATTTTTTATATTTTGTTAGGAATCCTTTACTGGCAATGACTGCCTGAAGTCTGGAATGACTCTGTGCCACTGGAAGCCAGGCATGCCCTGCCATCACACTGCCTTCACCATGTTTTACAGATGATGTTTTGTGCTTTGGATCATGAGCTGTTCCAAGCCTTCTCTACACTTTTTTCTTCCCGTAACTCTGGTACAGATTCATCTTAGTTTCATCCCTCCAAAGAATGCTTTTTCATAACTGGTCTGGCTTTTTTAGATATTTTTTGGTAAAGTCTGATTTGGCTTTTCTAGTCTTCGGGCCTATGAATGGTATGCACCTTGTGGTAAACCCTCTGTGTTTGCTCTTGTGAAGTCTTTTCTTGATTGCAGACTTTGACAATGATACACCCACCTCCTGGGGAGTGCCCTCCACTTGTCTGGATATTGTGAATGGGTTTTTCCTTACCATAGAGAGGATCCTGCGATCATCCACCACTGCTGTCGTCCGTGGAAGTCCAGGCCTTTTCATGTTGCTTTGCTCACCAGTGCTTTCTTCTCTCCTCAGACTGTACCAAACTGTTGTTTTGGCCACTCCAAATGTTGCTGCTATCTCTCTGATTGATTTGTTTGTTTTTGAAGCCTTAAAATGGCCTGTTTCACTTGCATGGACATCTCCTTTGAATGCATGATGTAGGTTCAAAACAATAGATTCCAAATGCAAATACTGCACTTAGAATCAACTCCAGACCTTATACCTGCTTAATTGATGAAAAAAGAATGAAGGAGTAGTCCAAACCTGACCATGAAACAACTTTTGATTCAATTGTCCAATTACTTTTGGTCCCTTGAAAAAGGGGGATGGCTATTCTTAAGAGCTGTAATTCCTAAACCCTTCCTCCGATTTGGATGTACATGCCCTCAAATTAAACCTGAGAGTGTGCACTTTCAGCCCATATCCATTATATAACAATAGCTTGAAAATGTTTTGGTAGATACCTGAAAATAGCTAAACTTGTGCCTGTGTCCAAATATATATGGACCTAACTGTATGTAAACCCTTACCTTGTAAAACAAACCATTCAGTTTAAAATAGAAATGTCAGCACAAGTCTGAGCACTGGAGTACAGGCAGGTTGTGCTTCCAAGTTGAATACAAAGTGTGGTCTAATGCCTAGTGTGGTCAGTTTGAAAAATGATAGCAGGCAGACTGTCAGGAAGACAGGGTATTTCACACAAAGAAATCAATGCAAAGAGAACAGTACACGGTAACAAATACATATATCTGAATTATGAAATGTTGGGGTAACATACACATTAATGCCACAGTGTGGGTGTGACCACAGAGATAGCACCATTATAGTCAGGGTGTGACCACCGCAATAATTATTGCTATATATAAACAACTGTAAATTTTCTCTATTTGCCAAATGAACATTTCCAAACAGAACTGACTCATTGTTTCCTAAAGCATTAACCATCTGATTTATTGGGGTTTTGTCAAAGTCCCTGAGGAGCTGTGGAAGTTTTTTTCCAACATATGGGTTTATGACAGTTCTGTGCCAGTGGATAAGAGCTAGTCAGAAACGAGAAATAGGTAGCAATTTGTTGAACCACTCCCACTAGTATCTGTCAGTCTCTGGTGAAGGAGCTGTATTCACTTGTGTTTCTACATGCCAATGCTGGAAGATATTTCCATAAATGTAATTTATGTTTGGCAGCTTGTGTGTGATCAGCATATTTTGTGGCAACTGATATTAACAAATTAGAATAAAGGTGAATAAAATACAATAAAATATATACAATAAATTTGACATGTAAAAAACACCTGGCAATGTGATATAATGGCAGTCTCTGTTTTAAATTAATATATACGAACATTAATGAAATATTAAAAGTAATGGCAGACTGTTATAAAAACGATCATGGCAGAAACGTAAAGGCTACCATTGATGAGCTCTTCTGCAAGTATGAAAATATTACTTTTCTGGCTGCCATGCTTATCCACTTGCCTTAATACTTTCAATTGCCACACCAGTGTATATCTGACTTTTTTCACCTCTCCTGATCTGCATACTTGTTTCGGGTTAGTGATGTAATAAGTATTAACCCTCTTGCTGCCACTGACATTTTTTTTTATTTTGGCCACACATGCATAATTGTGATATTGTGATTTTTTTTTTTACATGTAAACACACTTAAAATTCCAAAACATTGTATAGCAGAGACCATGTATTATAAGATGGTTCCATATTTTTTATGTAACAAGAAATCTGTCTGTTAAATCTTTATTTTCAGTAAAAAATGCACTCAAAAAAGAAAACATTATAAAATAATACTTTCTTTTAACAAAATTCAAAATATAAGGTTATTTTGAATAAATAGATACGAAATATATTACAGTAGTTCCCATAATTGCACATACCTGTGAAGTGGTAAAAAAACAGTACCTATAATTCTACATAGGCAGCCTTTAAAAGCAACCTTACAGGTCATCAGTTTACAGTTGCGCATGAATGATGAACCTAGAATTAATGCTTTCACTCTGGCGTGTGCAGCAATACCTAATGTGTGTTGCACTATCCTCTTTTTTAATAGCTTATTCGGAGACACAGGATTAGAAGGAATGATGAGACATTGATAAGACACTGGGTTGTTTAGGAGCTACTGTCTTCAGAGTATTGGACACCGGCAAAACAAATTGTTAAACAGGCAGTTTAACCACTCCCACTCTATACGTGCTTCAGTTTTATGATAGTGTTCTAGGAAAACAGATGTCTTTTCTCTTCAGAGTAAAGCAACCACCATTTTTTCTTTTCAACAATTATGTTTCTTCATCAGAGCCATGATACACCAGCTGGTATAAGCTTGCTCCTGAAGGCTCTACTCAGGGGAGGGGCAAAGACTGTCTGGAATGTAACTGTTGGTCACAAGATGCTCTCCAAAATGCCACTGTGGTACGTGCAGGGGGCTTGGCCACCTTTTTTATGTGGGCTTGGTGTTCATATTCTGCCTCCTGAGTTTTACCCTTGCAGGTTTTATTCTCAGAAACCATGAATCAGACCGAGACAGAAGTACAGTTAATCACACTTGTTTAATAATAATAAAAAGGTAAACAGAGTAAGCGTAGCCATTACATAGCCAGAGTTCAGTAACCAGATCGGGTAGTCAGCCAATGCCAATGTCAGAGAGCCAGAGATCAATGTAGTAGTACAGCAAGCAGGATCAGGAGCCAGAAGGGACGTCAGCCGAGCAAGTCTTCAACAGGAACGCAGGAGAAAGTCTCAGAGTAGAGACCAAAGGCGAAGGCAGAGATGAAGTGAGCTGGGCATCTTGGTGTACAATGTACCTGTGCTTTCCTGCAGCGTCCCTACTGGTGGCCCTCCTTTTTGTACCATTTCCTGTTCCCATCTCTCCTGTAGTGCCTGTGGCTGCAGAGGCTGATCCGTCCTTCAATACCATCTGGGCAGATGTTTCCAAGAGCCTACATTTGGCAGCTTCCAGGTTCAAAGTAGCTGCAGATCATCCTCGCTGTGTGAGTCCCAAGTTTCTTCCTGGCGACCAGGTTTAGCTCTGTACAAAAAATTTTAGTCTTAGAGTACCCTCAATGAAATTCGCTCTTCGTTTCATTTTATTGGTCCCTTTATAATCCTTTGCCAGGTTAATCCTATCGCTTTCAAGCGCCTTCTCCCTTCACATTTAAGGATTCCTAATGTTTACCATGTTTCACTCCTGAGACTGTACATCATCAGTATTTTTTCTCATCCTTTTCTCAATGGTCAGTACTATGGAAGGGATATGGTCCTTAGGAAAGATGTTGCATTCCTTCTACAGATGTTTCTGCTCCCCGTCTGGTAAAAACTTTTCATCTAAAGTTTCCTTTCAAGCCTGGCCATAAACACATGGGGAGGCCTTGTAAGAGGTGGGGTGCTGTCTGCAGTATTCTGTTTGTGAAATTCATACCTCCTTGCTGCAGTGGTTCTGCTAGATCTGTTACTCTATTCACATGTACTGCTGGCTTTTGTGTTCACCTATGGGCCTCGCTTGCTCTACTGTGTATTTATATCCCATTCCCTTATATCACTTCTATCACTTCCTGGCCCGTCTCCCAGTCTGCTTCCCTATAAATAGACATGCTTAGTACAGCTCGGGTTGCCTGAGCAACTTCCTAGTTTCTCTGTGCTCCTGGTTAGCCTTGTATTATTTGTATTCTGTGCCTGACTACCAGTGTACCGACTACGGCTTCATCTACCATTTTTGCTTGCCTGCAGCCTGCCCTAACTTTGACTCATTTCCAAAATTCTCTTCTGTCTCCTGTCATTTGTACTCTGCACATGCGAGAGGTCTCCGCATTGTCAGACGGGCATACCTAAGGTACCAGTTTTCTGCAAGTCCATCCCCAACATCAGGGGCCCTGGTGAAGAAGCAGGCTGGGGCTTAGACTCAGCACCCTGGGGAACACTGAGTTGGCATTCTACAAGGGCTCACCACCATAGAAACCTGACACCGGCAAAATAAACCCCCTTCTTATTTAGGCCATATTCCAGTTTTCAGCGCTGTCACAGTTTGAATGACAATTACTTAGTCATGCAACACTGTACCCAAATTAATTTTATCATTTTTTGAAACAGAGCTTTTTTTGGTAGTATTTAATCACCACTGTTTTTTTACTATATAAAGGAAAAAGTACCAAACATTAAAAAAAAAATTACATTCTATAAAAAAATGCACATAAATAAAGTTCATAAATTTAGGCCTAATTGTATTTTGCTACATGTGTTTGTTAAAATAAAAACAAATAGATGTGTATTATTTAGTCTGTATGAAAGTTATAGAGTCTACAAAGCATGATCTATATTTGACAATTGATCATTCTTTGTGTTCTGACTGCCTATCTCATTACTTGAGGCCAGGGCAGTAAAAATAATAATAATAAGCTATACAGACTGTATAGACTGTTTTCATCAAGATCAAAATATGGCCACAACAGATGTATTGCAATATAACAAGATTTACATTCTCTAAGCTATTTATATGGGTATGGTACGCCTGGCCTGAGTAATTTCCAATACAAAGTGAAGAAGATGAATTATCTCCTATAACATACACAGACATATCTTTCCAGTAATATATAAATCAAAATGCTCCTCCTAACTGCTGTTACCTGTGGTTCTTCTTCTGTTGCTTGCAACTTTATATGCCACATACTTCAGGATTTCCTGTAAGGTGATGATGAGTAGGCCCTGGCAGCGTATCACTCGGAGGCTCGGCCACTGACTACACTGAGGTGGGCGGTGCCGGCCGGATCTGCACAACACATACACGGGCAGACAGCCAATCACTGAAGAAGAACGGTGGAACTGCCGAGCGGAGGCCCGAGCAGCCGAGCCATCTCATCCAATGATTGGGCCGGGGGTGGGGGAGGGACATCAGATGTGTCAGGACAGAGAGCAGCCGGCAGACTCACAAAAAAGTCTTCAATGACTGCAGCAGACACTGCAACTGGCAACTGCAACACCTTCTTGATGATTCCGGGGGGGGGGTAATTGCCCCCCCTTGTCCCTACTTGTAGACGCCCATGCCTGTATCTTAAATGGCAACATAAAACCCCAACTAGCATAGCCCCCCCACAATACACACCTGGCATATATATGTGCAATAACTTGCATCACTAATGGAAGGCTTTGTCTAAAAGGGACCTAACACCCAATTAAATCATCCCCTGTTACCATACACTATTTTGGGACAGAGCCAACTAGTTGCAGACTAGCTAACTACACCTACTTACACGCCTCCCCTACCTCTGCACTGGCACCACAGCTAATATGAGGTCAATAGAAGAACTTTCTGGAGCACCATATGTGTGCTATGACAACTGACCACCACTGCTCTAGACCATCAACTCTCAAGTTTTTAATATATTTGTTCACTGAAAAGTCATACAATAAATCACATAGAGGAAACCATATGTATAGTATACAAACTGTAGAATATGTTCTGAAAAATAATACCGAGAATGATAAACTGCTAATTTTAACATATGATTGTGTTCATTTTTTAAAAGATACACTAGAATATGAAATATGGCCACAACAGATGTATTGCAATACATTTAAAAGATTACATATACATATAAAAAGATTTACATTCTCTAGGCTATATTTATATGGGCATGGTATGCCTGGCCTGAGTAACTTCCAATACAAAGTGAAGCTGAATTATCTCTTATATAACACATATATCTTTCCAGTAGAAAGATATACGTTTTATATATGTGTTATATAAGAAATAATTTGGCTTCACTTTGTATTGGAAATTATTCAGGCCAGGCACCATGCCCATATAAATATAGCCTAGAGAATGTACATCTTTTTATATTGCATGGGTAACCTTAAAATGATGGCCCCCCTGAAAAAAGTTCTGTGGACGCCCATGGATACAGGTACAAATAATGGCATGGACATGTTAAATCCAGAGGGCTATATAGAAGCTATAGGGGTTGGAAAAGACTAGAGCAGATGGTTAAGGATAAAAGCTCAGTGGTCCTCCTTTCACTAAGGGCTAAGTCTTTTAACCTACATTATTGACATTTGGCTAACTTGGTGTTTTAGTTGGGAATGTATATCTTCTACGTATAAATGGACATATTGATGTAGATGTAAGCAGACGTGATTAATAAAAATAATATATCTTAACATTTATTTTATGTGAACAAAGTACGAGGAAAGACTTTAAACTACCGTATTTACATTATTTAATTTCAATAAATATCATTTGTAGTTTATTGTGGGATCTTTTTATCCTTAATGGAATCAACAAGTTAGCAGAGCTTTAGTGATCTCTCCTGCCCAACTCCCATTTCCAAAAGAGCATATAAATTTATTGTAGCATGTGCAGCATCCATATCCAACATCAACATATAATGGGTTGTTGTCTATCCCTTATACTCTAGATATACAACAATCAATTTGGCTGTTGTTATTGATGAGTTGTGGTCTGGTTTTGTCGAGCCACTTGATGTTTCATCTGATCCGGGAGCTGTGATGTGCACTATGGGCTTCCCCTCCTCCTCCTTCTGTGACACGGGATGGGCGGTTGTACTTGCACTGCGCATCGACGGCACGCTCCACACACCGGGCATGTGGTGTCACGAAAGTGGCGCCGCAATGCCGGCGGTTTTTAATCCGCTAGAATATGGGAGGTAGTTTTGGTGCCAATTGCCAAGCGTCTTGGCCGATCGTGTGATAGCGCCCCCTCTCGTTCCACACGCTTGCATGACGTTGGTGGGGGTTCCGTGGCTGCGCCTATGTAGGCATCATCTTCAGGTGGATCAGTTATCTTACTTGTCTTTTCCCTAAACTGGACACTATGCACTGCTCTGCATTATGGCGCTTACGTCTTGGCATCAGGTAGTATTTTGGTTCATACAAGTCACTATTAGTCTTTTTGGTGTCCTTTTCATTCAACCCTTGGTTTATGTTTCAGTTGGTGGCACATTCTCTCACTCTTCTTTATCCTCAGTCACACTTCATTTCCCTGTAGATGGGCTTCACTTGTTGTATAGTTACCCTTGACCCCACTCTAATGCCCTGTACACACGATCGTACTTTTCGACGGAAAATGTGCGATCGGAGCTTGTTGTCAGAAATTCCGACCGTGTGTAGGCTCCATCGGACTTTTCCATCGGAATTTTCGACACACAAAGTTTGAGAGCTGGCTCTAAAATTTTCCGACAACAAAATCTGTTTGCGTAAATTCCGATCATGTGTAGACAATTCCGACGCACATAGTGCCACGCATGCTCAGAATCAAGCAGAATAGCAGCACTGGCTAAAGAACTTATTTTTTCTAGGCTCGTCGTATGTGTTGTACGTCACCGCGTTCTTGACGTTCTGAATTTCCGACCAACTTTGTGTGACCGTGTGTATGCAAGACAAGTTTGAGCCAACATCCGTCAGAAAAAATCCGATAGAATTTGTTGTCATAATGTGCGATCGTGTGTACAGGGCATAACTGTAAGCATTGGGTTATATTGCATACTATGGATTATAACATATACTAATATATCTCACAGAAGTCCCTCACAGTTGGTTTTGGCCCCAATCCTGACTATACAGGAGGATCGCTATTATATGATACATATCCATTCTGGGTTATTTTTAGTGTCTGCCACGGAATATGATGTAGATATTTGCCAGCACACCAGGGATCAGCACAAGGTGGCGTCCAAACGGTTTAGTTTATTGCATGATCACAACACAAGGAGGTGCAACGTTTTGGAGTCACGCAGGACCCCTTCATCATCACATGCCTGATGGAGGGGTCCTGCGTGACTCCGAAATGTTGCACCTCTTTGTGTTGTGATCATGCAATAAACTAAACCGTTTGGATGCCACCTTGTGCTGATCCCTGGTGTGCTGGCAAATATCTACATTGTGACTTGAACCAGTATCCAGCTGGTTGTTGCTGCAGCACCCGACCTTTAGAGCTTATACCAGGAACGTGTGCGATGGGAATATGAAACATTGTCGCGGAATATATCACCACAGTTTCTGGAAATTATGTCCCCAGGGGGCTCCCAATTCTCAGTACCATACCATCAATATACAGTTGTTTTTGAAAGTAATACTTAGGGGGTTTTCTATATACAATACACATAGTTTTTTTTCTTTTGATTATGTCAGATTATTTAGACATCTATGCATTTCATTGCAGATACTACGTGCTGGATCGTGAAGAGTGGCTTTAAGCCACAAAACACGTTGAGTTAGGGGATGCCATGTTCAATATCAATCATAAGACTTTCACACTAAAAAGTTTCCCATGTTCCCATTTATATACTACTAAACTGATTTTAAAAATCAAGCTAATGTCATGCTCTAAGAGCATTGAATATTGACAAATACCTCTTCACTGTATACATAGAAATATTTTGTTTAAAAAGTTGTCATCTCTAAAAGCAGTTCTGAAACCACAGGCCAAGCTTCCAGAACAACACTGATAAGACTAAATTATCAGTTCAAATAATTTATTCAGATCCCTTAAATGTCGAAGCAACTTGTCTGTCTCCACCTGTGACCTATTTTCCCAATCATGCCCACTAGGGTGTGGGCATACAGCCTAAACTAATAATTAAAATGAATATCCTATAATAAATTAATGTGCAGATATGAGACTGATAGTATCTGAAAAGCTGAAGAAGAAGCTGCCAGATAATGATGTATTATCCTAAAATGAACATCTTGTCATAAAGTATTTATTTCAGAAGCATGTGACTATGCCTCTATCAGATTTCTGGCACATAGCTAGAGCTGGAAAGGCCGAGAGCAAGTTTTTAATTGTTACATGTGATGAAACTTGCCAAAGTAGAGAACCTTTAGTTTAGAAAGAAAATTCATGGAGATTCCTAACACCTTGTCTATAAGGCGTGATCTTAATTCAGCAGTAGATAAAATCTAAGAAGATTACAGAAGATTACAGAAATGACTTGCTATGTCAACCATTTGTCAAAATTCAATATACATCTGTTCATATTCTAGTGTATCCTCTAAAAAATGAACACAATCATATGTTAAAATTAGCAGTTTATCATTCTCGGTATTATTTTTCAGAACATATTCTACAGTTTGTATACTATACATATGGTTTCCTCTATGTGATTTATTGTATGACTTTTCAGTGAACAAATATATTAAAAACTTGAGAGTTGATGGTCTAGAGCAGTGGTGGTCAGTTGTCATAGCACACATATGGTGCTCCAGAAAGTTCTTCTATTGACCTCATATTAGCTTTGGTGCCAGTGCAGAGGTAGGGGAGGCGTGTAAGTAGGTGTAGTTAGCTAGTCTGCAACTAGTTGGCTCTGTCCCAAAATAGTGTATGGTAACAGGGGATGATTTAATTGGGTGTTAGGTCCCTTTTAGACAAAGCCTTCCATTAGTGATGCAAGTTATTGCACATATATATGCCAGGTTAGGAGGAACCTATATAGATAGGGCATGGGAGCCAGATACGCCACCAGCAAACAGATGTAGCCAGTGCAGAAAGCCAGGGTAAGATATTTCCGCCCCAGGAAGAGCTGGCTGTAGTCTTCCTGTCTCTTCATGATTTGTGAAAGCTAAGAGAGGGTTGCAAAAGGCCTTTTAGGCCAGGGCAAGTGTACTCTGCTGTAAGTGCTATTCTCCTGGAGGTCCTGGGAGAAGTGTACTTATCTAGAGGAGCAGCTGCAGCAGTCCTGTCTCTGGAACGCCATACAGGGAGTTGTGAGCTGGATGCATAGACTGAGCCTATGGCAAGTCCGAGCCCTCTGAATGAGTACTAATAACCTTGGGAAGGTGAGAGAGTGTGCAAAAATAAAGATGGCTTGAGAGTGATGTGTAATGTGCTGCTTTCACATAATGACTGCTACGGTATGTCCACCATATGTGTGGTTTGCAAAATAATGCCAAGCGACCCCAGATAGTATGTCTTTGTGATGTGATTTCTCAATGCCATCTTCTGAAGAGCACCAGTAAAGTGTGGAAACTATATAATTTGTCCATTCCTTTCTTTTGCATATAAAAGCTAAAAGGGGGGGGGGGGGGGTGTCAGTGGAAGGTCTCTGGCAAGGGGCTAGGCACAATATGGCGGAGGTAAAAGAATTACCAACAGGTGGGTTGTTGTCCTATCATAGGAGAATCAGGACAGGGATTTCCACTATTTGGGGCCAATCATCAGCCCCCATCGAGGCGTTCTTACTCATTCAGAGGTCACAACACAGTTCATCCAGAAGAATGCAAAAAACAAACAAACAATAAAGCATAATCCAATTTGCTCCACTGGGGAAAAAAATCCTTCCTGATCCCCCGGGAGGCAATCGGATATTCCCTGGATCAACTACCCCTGGTGCTATTACCTCTAAATTTTAATATGCAGTTATATTATGTGCATTTAGGAATGCATTCAGGCCCTTTTTGATAAAAATCTACTGAGCTGGCCAGAATCATTTCTTGAGGGAGTCTATTACACATTTTCACACCTCTTACTGTCAAGAAGCCTTTCCATATGTGAAGGTTAAATTTCTATTGCTGCAGATGTAAAGAGTGCCCCCTAGTCCTCGCTAGTGACCTGAATGTGAATTTCTCTATACCAAATTTACTATATGGACCACTTATGTATTTATACATGTTGATCATATCCCCCTTATTCTCCTCTTCTCAAGAGAGAATACATTCAGTTCCTCTAATCTTTCCTTATAGCTAAGCTCCTCCATGCCTCTTATCAGTTTGATTGCCCTTCTCTGCACTCTCCAGTTCTCAGATATCCTTTATGTAGACTGGTGCACAAAACTGAACTGCATATTCCAGATGAGGTCTCACTAATGATTTGTACAGGGGCAAAATGATGCCTCTTTCTCTACAGTCTATACTTCTTTTAATACAAGAAAGGATTTTGTTAGCTCTGGAAACTGCAGCTTGGCATCGCATGCTATTAATAACTTTATAAGATACCAGAATACCCAAATCTTCTCTACTATTGACTTCCCCAGCTGTTCTCCTCCTATAATGTACGATCCATGCATGTTCTTAGCCCCACAATGCATCACTTTTGTTAACATTAAACTTCATTTGCCACTTAGTTGTCCAATTAAATAGTGCAATGAGGTCTGCTCATACGTCGAAGACATCCTGTAAAGATGTTAGTCCATTGCAATAGTATTTTTAATCCCAAACGCTATATCATTTATAAATATGTTAAAAGGTCTCAACACAGAACCTTGGGGTACACCAATAATACACCAATAATACCCTTAGACCATTTAGAGTATAAATCATTAATCACTACTCTCTGAATATGGTCTTTTAGCCAGTTTTCTGCCCATTTACAACTGTGTGGGAATTTTGGCAAAATCCAAGTATACTATATCCACACCCACTCCTTTGGCCTTTGCTTACATCATCATAAAAATAAATCAGATTTGTTTGACAACTTCGGCTTTTTATAAATCCATGCTGACTATTGTTTAACCAATTGCCGACCAGCTCACGCCGATATACGTACAGGCATATTAACGTACCTGTACGTTGCCCTTTAAGAAGTGGTTTGCGGGCCCGTGCAGATCACGGGTCCCACAGACTCGATGTCCGTGGGGATACCCGCGATCGTCTCACGGAGCGGAAGAACGAGGAAATGCTGATGTAAACAAGCATTTCCCTGTTCTGCCTAGTGACACTGATCAACGCTCCTGATTAGTGACACTGATCACCGCTCCTGTAATCGGGAGGGGTGATCAGTGTCGTGTCACATATAGCCCAGCCCCCCCACACTTAGAATCACTCCCTAGGACACACTTAACCCCTTCACTGCCCCCTAGTGGTTAACCCCTTCACTGCCAGTTACATTTACACAGTAATCAATGCATTTTTAATCGCACTGATCGCTGTATAAATGTGAATGGTCCCAAAATAGCGCCAAAAGTGTCCGATCTGTCCACCATAATGTCGCAGTCACAATAAAAATCTCTGATCACCGCCATTACTAGTAAAAAAAAAAAATATTAATAAAAATGCCATAAAACTATCCCCTATTTTGTAGATGGTATAACTTTTGCGCAAACCCATCAATATTTGTTTTTTTACCAAAAATATATAGAAGAATATCGGCCTAAACTGAGGAAAAACATTTTTTTTTATATATATATTTTTTGGGGATATTTTTTATAGTGTTTTTTTCAAAATTGTCGCTATTTTTTTGTTTATAACACAAAAAATAAAAACCGCAGAGGTGATCAAATATAACCAAAAGAAAGCTCTATTTGTGGGGAAAAAAGGACGTCAATTTTGTTTGGGAGCCACGTCCACGCAATTGTCAGTTAAAGCGACGCAGTGCCGAATCTCAAAAAGTGCTCAGGTCTTTGGCCAGCCAAATGGTCAGGGGCTTAAGTGGTTAAAATATTATTTTATAGGAAAAAACTCTTCTTTGTGGTATTTAAAAAAAATCTCAAGTAACTTCCCAACTATAAAAGTTAAGGTAGCCAGTCTATAGTTACTTGGTAAAGACTTTTATCCCTTTTAAATATTTTAAATATAGGCGCCACAATGGCCTTACGCCAATCTAGTAGTACCATGCCAGTCTTTAAAGAGTGTCTAAAAGTTAGAAAAAATGGCTTAGATATAAGCTTAGATATAACAGAGCTCTTTGAGGACCCTTAGGTGTAAGCTATCTGGTCCAGATGCTTTATTCACCTTTATTTTGTCTAAATATCTCTAGACCATATAATTTTTGATCTATTGTGGATCATTTGGGGCTGTGTCAATACTATACCCATTAAGGACTTGGCCTCCCCCATGCTCCTTTGTATACACAGAGCTAAAGAAGTTATTTAATACATTTGCCTTCACTTAGACCCCAGTCGCCCACTGTAGATCATTTTGTAAACGGCCTGCATGCTCAGACCTGACTTTTTTACTGTTAATATATTTGAAAACATTTTTAGTGTTTGTCCTACTCTATGACAACCTGATGTTAGTTTTTAATTTTTGTGGCCTTGATTCCCTTTTTGCATATTCTGTTATATTCGTTGTAACTTTGAAATGATGATAGTGTTCCTTCATTTTTTTTAATGCATTCTTATTATTATTTATAGCTATTTTAATTTTGGACTTTAGCTTTTTAAACATATTGCCCGTGGGAATATATTTTGCAGCCTGATTGCCGCCTACAGTGGATTTCAAACATTCCCATTTCTGTAGACCAGAACATAGATTTGCTAGTGTCAGAATTGTCCATTATTGTACTCAAGAAGTATTGATTAGTGTTTTAGTGCATTAGAACAATTTATGAAAGGGCTCTGCAATTGTTTTCTTGTTTTTTTTTCCATAAAAAGTGCAGCAGGTACTTTTTAATTGGGGATCATTTTGGGTCATTCCCTGTTATAATACTGTGTGAGAGACAGCTGTGACTATGACTCTAACAGTATAGTGGCTACTGGTAAAACCTGAACAAAGCAGCTTAGGCACCAGCTGTGAGCTGAGTGTGTGACCAGTTTTATATGGGTACCATTGATAGGCTGGAGACTTCAGTCTCTGCTTTCCTTGTGGCATTTTTATGACTTTGGTTCGTAAAATAAAATCACAAAGTCATGCCCATAGAAGCTTTTACTCTCATCAATTAGACTAAAAAATGAGATTTGGTATAGCAGACACAAAGAAAAATGCAGAGACTTCCAACTGCAAAGTTTTCACATGATATAGTAATCTGAACAAAATCCTGGTCTGATCTTTTAGAAATGTGAAAATCCACATTTAATTTATTTTATGTATAGCCATTTGAAGATTTATCTTCACCTCTCATTCTGAAGACAACTATAACATTTTGGATTTCCCCTCACTTTCTATCTTGGTGAGAATGGTCAAAAGGACAAATAAAGAGGGCAAACATTTGGAACAGGGACACAGACACCAATACAAACTTGAAAGGGGTTTAAACCTTCCTTACTCCATCCAAAACTAATAAAGTTAGGGCTACACAAACACTTCAACAGGGGCGTGGCCAGGCTATGGAAGCGTGAGGACTCGTGTCTCCTTCCGCTCCGCTTCCACCGCAGCTTCAATTAGCTTCAATCAGCTATAACAGGGGCGATTCTTGCTCTATTCAGTCCACACATGTCCCAACGCTGGCAGACACTCTCCCAGCCACGAATCAGAAACGACAGGGCTCACTGGTAGAATACTTCCCGAAGACCAGAGGGACCGGGAGGGGAGGCTCCAAGATGGCGCTTGAGCAGAAGGCCTCACAGCAACACGAGGTTCCACTCGCAGACATGGTGGCATCCCTGGTCGGTGAGTGACTCTGCACCCCCTGCTTCCCCAGGCTCTGTGTCCTCCCAGGATCACGGCCCTGACCTTGCAGACCTATTGGGGGATGGAAACCTTAAGCGCCATATCTGGTCCCTCCCTACTAAAAAGGATCTGCAGCGTTTCATGGCCAGGGTGGAGAAAACATTCACACAGGATATTGCACAGCTGAAAAAAGACACTACGCACCTGGGGGGCAGGGTAAAAACCCTAGAACAGCGTTTTGATGATGCTCTCCCCCACATTTCCATGCTGCAGGACAGATGCGTTGCACAAGATCAAAAATTGGAAGCCCTGATATCCCAGCTAGATGACTTTGGAAACCGTAGCAGGTGCGCGAATATCCGCATCCGCTGCCTGCCGGAGGCTACTGCGCCTAGAGATATCATCCCCACCCTGGTTAGAGTGTTCAAGGAAATACTAGGGCTTCCTGATACGGCCTCTATTGAAATTGACCGGGCACATAGAGCTCTGAGGCTGCCCTCTCAGGATCCTGAGAACCCAAGGGACATTATTTGCAAGCTCCATAAGTATACGCTGAAAGATCGCATTATGCAAAAAATGCGTAACAAACCATACTTTGATATTGATGGGGCAAAGCTGTTTTTCTACCAAGATCTTTCCAGGTGCACCCTTATGCAACGCAGGGCTCTGCTCCCTTTGCTAACTGCCAGGATGCCGGCCTCACTTATTGCTGCCCCTTTAGCCTACAAGTGATGAAAGAGGGGCAACAAGTTACGCTACGCAGTAAAAATGATTTACCACAATTCCTCTCTGCTTTTGAGCTCGGAGATGTGGACTTCCCGGACTGGAGGGGCAACTTGGATCTCCCCACTGTCTCCCTTCCCCAGCTATGGCTGACCACAAGAGGCAAAGGCCGCTCCAGGGGCAACAAACAACGTACTTCCATAGCCTCTCCCGGCCCCCCTGCCACCAGAGACTTACGGAACTTTTTTGTGTGGTTTTGCGTGCCCCACATACCTTTACTTGCTGGGCCCAGCAATTCATGGTCTTGATGGGCCAGGTTCATATGCCACAGCCCCAAACTCCAGTTTAAGTGCTGGGAATGTGCCGTTGCTGTTTTCTTCTCCAGGTGTAAGATTATGGACACAAATAATTAGCACCCCCGTTCACTTATTGATACCCTATAGAGGCGGTGGGCAGAGCTTGGGCTCTTCATTCTCTCCATGATGGTTCACGTTCCCCCAGTAGGCCTACCCGAAACGGGTGTAGATCCCATACGGGATGGTGGGCTGAGGCTCAGGGTCCTCCTTATGGCTGGGGTGCATCCTGTGCCTGGCCTACTGTTATTTCTTATAGCGGGCTGGTTAGATCCCACCTGCTATGACAGGTTGCATTCTCTAACTTTTTCCGTTGCCTTAAATTATGTTTTAATCACTTCAATACAGGGCACTTAGACACCTTCCTGCCCAGACCAGATTTCAGCTTTCAGTGCTGTCGCATTTTGAATGACAATTGCGCGGTGATGCTACACTGTATCCAAACTAAATTTTTATCATTTTGTTCCCACAAATAGAGCTTTCTTTTGGTGGTATTTGATCACCTCTGAGGTTTTTATTTTTTGCAAAACAAATAAAAAAAGACCAAAAATTTTGAAAAAAAATAAAAGTTTTGCTTTTGTTTCTGTTTAAAAATTTTGTAAATAAGTAAGTTTTCTCTTTCACTGATGGGCACTGATAAGGTGGCACTGACAGGCACTGATAAGGCGGCAGCGATGAGGTGGCACCAATGAGCGGGCACTGACGATGAGCACTGATATGCGGCACTGATGGGCACTGATAGGTGGCACTGATGGGTGGCACTTATAAGCAGCACTGATGGGCATTGATAGGCGGCACTGATGGGCACTCATGGGTGGTACTGGTGGGCACTGATGGGCACTGATAGGCGACACTGATGGGCACTGAAAGGCTGCAAAGATGGGTTCTAATGGGTGGCACTGATGGGCACTGACAGGCGGCACTGCTGGGCACTGATGGGCACTGATAGGCGGCACTGATACGCGGCACTGATACGCGGCACTGATAGGCATCCCTGGTGGCACTGGCAGTGGTAGGCATTGGAGTGGGCACTGACTGGCAGCTGCCTGGGCATTGATTGGCAGCTGCCTTTGTACTGATTAGTATTTCCCTGGGGGTCGAGGGGGCATACCTGGTGGTCCAGTGTGGCTGATTTCCCTGTTGGTCCTGGGCGGCTTCCCTGGTGGTCCTGGGCGGCTTCCCTGGTGGTCCTGGGTAGGATCCAAGGGGGGGCTGTGCTGATAAACAATCAGCACAGACCCCCCTGTCAGGAGAGCAGCCGATCGGCTCTCCTCTACTCGCGTCTGTCAGACGCAAGTGAGGAAAAGCCGATCACCGGCTCTTCCTGTTTACATCGTGATCAGCCGTGATTGGACACGGCTGATCACGTGGTAAAGAGTCTGTGTCAGAAACTCTTTACCTAGATCGGTGTTGCGGGATGTCAGACTGACACCCTGCAACAACGATCGCCCAGTCAGGATATTGAAACCACTTTGCCGCCGTCATTCTGCTATATGGCGGCGGCAAGTGGTTAATGTTTTTTTTCTGTTTCCTCTCTCTTTTCTGTCTTGAGTTTTCTTGGGCAAGCTACCTGCTGCTTCTTCACTCACACCATGATCATTGGAGCTCTTTGGTCCGAATACATACCTAGGTCTCCATGGCGTCTATTAAGGTAATCTCTTATAACATAAGGGGTCTTTGCTCTCCACACAAACAAAACAAACTATGGGTAGAATTGAAAAGGCCAGGGGCTCAGGTATTGTTTTTGCAGGAGACGCATTTTACTTCCCAGTCCACACCTAAGCTACCCACCTATTTAACCAATGGTTCTTGAGCACATCCATGGTCCCTAAGTCAAAGAGTACGGCCATAACGATTCACAAATCATGTACCTTACAACCTACAGGCCATTTTCCGGATCCTCTGGGCAGGTTTGTCTTCCTCAAAGGGAAAATAGCGGAGACAGTATATACTTTTGCGACTGTGTAGGCCCCCAATGCCAATCAACTCACCTTTCTGGATGCCACTCTAGAGTGGCTAGCTGAATTTAGAGAGGGCCACCTGATTTTAGGGGGGATTTTAATGTTAGCCCAGACCTCTTGCTTGACACATTCCATAGCCGTCCCACACATTCGTACGCTTTTCTTAAACATTTTCGAAAAACCCTCCAAAACCATCTCTTGTTCGATAGCTGGCAGGTATTATTTCCCTCGGACAGGGACTACAGCTATTATTCTAATGTACATGATGTGTACTCTTGCATCAATCTCCTCTATGTGGACCAGTTTACCCTTGAACTACTCCAGGCAGCATCCATAGAGAATATTTCTATGTCAGACCACACGCCAGTTTCTGCCACCTTACCTCGTCCTATCCACGAGGTCCTTACCTCGTCCTATCCACGGCCGCAGAGAAGGCCTTTGACCGGGTGGACTGGTCCTTCTTGTGGGTGGTCTTGGAGACCCTGGCACTGGGCCCATACATACTGACCTGGATCATGGCTTTCTATTCCACCCCCTGTGCCCAGGTCAAGGTGAATGGCCTCTTTCAACAAAATATAATAAATTGATAAGTAACAGTTTCCTATTGTGCAGTCTTCCAATGTGGACATAACAGAATTGAAGTCTCCGCCTACCAAGTGTAGAGTCTTAGGGGCACTCAGTACCCATGTCACCATGTCTTGAAAAAAGAAAGTATCAGGAGAGTTAGGAGTGTATATGTTAGCGATAGCTATGTCTTTAGTGGCTAAAGTCATATGCAGTGTCATTTTGCGGTCAGTCGAGTCAGTCCGTATATTTCTAATAGTATGTCTCAGATTTTTGTGGAGCAATATAGCTACTCCAGCCTTGCGGCCAATTGCTGTTTAACCATATACATCACCAACCCATAGTTTGGGAAGACAGGTTAAATCGTCTGCAGATAGGTGTGTCTCTTGCAACAGCGCCACTTCCGCCCGGAGACGCTGTAAGTGTCTGAGGATTAACATGCGCTTACTTGGAGAGCGAAGCCCTTTAACATTCCAGGAAACAATCTTTAAGTGATTTCCATTGGTTGGAGAAGCCATGTCTGGTGTAAAAGAAAGTAGTGATTTGGAGGCTAAGGGCCCTTTCACACGGACGTGTCCGTGATCGGGCTCCGCTTTGCTCAGCGGGTGATCGCTCCATTGATCTCCACTGTGCAGGGACCGAGCTGTCAGAGCCCCGCTCTCCTCTATGGGGGATCAGATGAAGATGGACCATAGAGTCCGTTTTCATCCGATCCAATCCGCAGATGGATGGCAAAGTAGGGTTTTCCTCCGTCATCAGAAACGGAGCATCCACTATCCCATAGGGATACATGTATGTCCGTTTTTCATCCGAAAACGGATGGATGAAAAACGGACATACGGTCCGCCCGTGTGAAAGGGGCCTTACAATAAAGCTTCTCTGCTGACATTGCGTCTTCCATCTGAGAGTCACCAAAGTATTGTATGTCACCTGAGGGTATAGGTACAAAACAGGTAAATATGATCGTCACATAATCAGAACTAAAACAACAACAAAAAACAAAATAAGTCAGGTGAAGAGACCACCTAACAGACAGTGTGAACTTCACTTTGAGTTTCAGCTGCCATGAAGAGCTCCCGCCGGTCGTTTGCTCCTCTCCTAGGGGTGAAGTGTGAGCTGGGTGTGGGTAAGGAGTATAGAGGAGGTATAGAGAGAGGGGTAGGGGACAGGGGGGACCCGTTCAAAGCTGGGTGAAGGGATAGGCTCTTGAGAGCGAGAATGTTGCTCAAGGATCAACCCATAGAGGGAGCAAGGATTTGGCTAACTGCATTGATCTTAAAGGTAACCATACATATGATTTGCAATGTGAATTAGTGGCAAAATAAACGTTCAACTAGCAACCATAAATGAGTATAGCAATGGTTTAGCCCATAAAATGCAACTCGGAGTGTAAAAGGGGGAAAAGAGAAGGGGGTAATACTACTACCCGTCGCCTTCATGGTGAGTAAAGTGACTACATTTGTACGGAGGCTTAGTTGGACTGCATTGTGTTTAGGTAGCGCGGAGGAAGTATTAGCAGATGTTGAAGAAGAGCCCCCAGCAGAGTTGATGTGTTCCATTTCTGTGCCAAAGGCATTGTTGATGTACTGTACTGCATCTTCCGGGGAGGTAAAAGTAAGATGTTCTCCTCTGTATGATTGGATATGTAAGACTGCCGGATAGGCTAGGGAGAATTTAACTTGATTGTTGTATAGTGTCGAGCAGACAGGAGAGAATGCCTTACGTTGTTTCATTACTTCCATTGAATAATCTGCGAAGAGCAGCAGGTTTGCGCCATCAACAGACAGAGAACGTGAACGTTTCATTTCTGCATTTCTGCATAATGGCGTTTTTGTCAGCATAATTGAGATATCTGACAATGACATGGCACGGTTTGGTGCGATTTTCTGTATACTGACCAATGCGATGAGCATGTTTGATAGTGCAGGGAATGCAAAGACCCAATTGCTCAGGGATAATTTTAGCACAGAGATTCGCGAGATGGGCATTGGAGACTGACTCTGGCAGCCCGAATATGTGCAGATTGTTTGTTTGTTTTCCAAATCATCCAGCTTATCCCATATGTCCCTGTTAGAAGCAGATATGCGGGTTAGCACAGCACATTTGGCAGTGGATTCATCTTCCACAAAATCCATTCCTCCACGCGTGAGAGTCTTTGAGCCTGTGCCTGGAGCTCAACGTGAAGCTGCTCCAGTCCCCTTTGCACTGCAGTGTCTACTGTGGCAGTCACAGTATTATTATTATTATTATACAAGTTTTATATAGCGCCAACAGTTTACGCAGCGCTTTACAATATAAAAGGGAGACAATACAGTTATAATACAATAAGATACAGGAGGATTAAGAGTACCCTGCTCAGAAGAGCTTACAATCTAATAAGGTGGGGCAGGTGGTACAAAAGGTTGTAACTGTGGGGAATGAGCTGATGGAAGTAGTAAAAGATTAGTTGGAGATGTGATAGGCTTTCCTGAAGAGATGAGTTTTCAGGGATCGCCTGAAGGTAGCAAGAGTAGGGGATAGCCGGACAGGTGGAGGAGTAGGGCCAAGGAGAGAGACTACTGCCTGTGCTATACCTGCAGGAGAGGCAGGGTCTGTGGCAGTTGCTCTTGACATCGTAGAAGACTGCAATGTCTCTGTTGCACAGGGAGCGGCCGCCATTTTGGCTGCGTCCGCTGCCGTGTCTCCCGCAGTTTGTAGCATGGAAGACACCACTCGGGAGTACGATCGCTCCTCAAAACAGTCCATGGGTTCCCACAAGGTAGCGGGATAGAGGGGGTCATCCCGGAGCTGTAGCACGCTTTATTGACTGGTTATGTGAGGAGTGCAGCAGGAGCTCTGTCTGCTTACCTCCTCTTAATGTGGCGCCAGAACCGGAAGTAGTTTTCTATAGTAATCAATCTTTTTAAAGCACACGTCTAGGGAAAACGAATACCCCACCCCCCTTTGCAGTGGGGCTTACCCCGCACTACAAGGGTGGAATGCTTGTTTTTGCCTGGGGCAATAGGAATAAGCATGTTTACTTATTTAATCCCTGGCTCCAGTAGCAGATGGTGCTCAAATCTCTGCTTTGTGGATTGTCCTTCAGTATCCTCATGTACAACGCATGGATATTGGCATTGTATTTGATGACATCAGAGTGCCTGTGACTTAAGGAGCTTGAGGAAGAAGAGGCCATGAGGACCTATAGTCTTGGAGCGTGCAGAAAGCCTGCAGGAGCAGGGATTAGGTAAGTAAAAAATCTATTTCTGAGTACCCTAGGGATAATTTAGCATTTAATAATTTCTGGTAGGGGAGCCCCACTAAAATGGGAGAGTATGAATCTATTAACACCTTATATTTCACAGTATGCTGAGGAAGCCTATCATTTGGCGATACACGTGTAGGGGAGGATTGGAGCTTAGTGACGTGCATTTGAGTCTCACCCGGCGAGGTGGTGAGCTGTATTGTACTATATGTGTGTTACATCTTTGTTCTAGTAAGTGTTTCTGTATAGCAAGGTGTTATAATAAATATACCTATGTGGAACACACTATGTTTGCTTTTTTTGCTTTTTATATGATCTGATTAGAGTTGTGAGCATCAGATTATCTACTACAAAATATGTGAGATAAGGTTTGGAGCCATTGTTTTTGGTGAGACACCAGCCTGCTGCTTCTATTTTCCATATGGAGCGAGCAGAGGATGAGATCCATTATTCCATCTAATTAAAGGATAAGGAGTGGAGCTGCCTGGTCTGGATGTGAGAAGATATTGGCCTTTTTTTCTTTTACACGGAGGTGAGCAGGCAATTTAACTGATAGAGGATTGACACATTGGGGTTGATTTACTAAAGGCAAATCCACTTTGCACTGCAAGTGCACTTGGAAGTGCAGTCGCTTTAGATCTGAGGGGAATATCTGAAATGAGAGGAAGCTCTGCTAATTTTATCATCCATTCATGTATAAGCAAAAATTATGTTTTCTATTTTCCTTGCATGTCCCCCTCAGATCTACAGCGACTGCACTTCCAAGTGCACTTGTAGTGCAAAGTGGATTTGCCTTTAGTAAATAAACCCCCCTGTTTCTTTCACTGGTTGCTGAATTATCTACTGCTGAACTATTTACAGTGGAATATATTCACAGAGACTTTTTAGTAACATTTTATTTATTATTTTTTTCACTTGTTTTGATTTTAATGTTGATTTTTTTTGCTGCGCTACACTGATTTAGGCCCCTTTCACACGAGGCGGACTCCGTTTCCACGGAGCCAGCCTCGGTCCGCCAGCTCAGCGGGAGATCAGTCCGTTGATCTCTGCTGAGCCGGCGGATGACAGGTCCCTCTCTGCTCACTGAGCGGGGAGGGGCTTATCAGGCGCTGCTGCCGCCTATGGAGGGATCGGATGAAAACGGACAGCATGTCCGTTTTTATCAGATCTCACCCGATCCGATCCGCCAGCGACGGACCTGGACGTAGGGCCATCCGTCTGCTTTTTGCGGATCGGACCGGGTCGGATGTCAGCGGACATGTCTCCGCTGACATCCATCGCTCCATAGGCTAACATGGAGCGCCCGTTCAGGTCCGCCGTTAAAACTGACAGGCGGACCTGAACGGTCCGATCGTGTGAAAGGGGCCTTATATTTTTATTTCTTTTGAGGTGTTGTGAAATCACTTTCCAATGGCGGGACAGCAAGTTATTAACATTATTATATACAGACTTTTTTTTCCCTTCTCTGCGCTGATTGATATAATTTTTATTTTAGTTTGTGTGGGACAAAAGACCAAAGGTCTTTTGTCCCACACAGCTGCTCTACCTAATACAAATTTAGTGTAGCACTACCCCCCTCCCTCCCAGATTCGGGGGGGGGTACATCTCAGGGCCACCGACAGGCTCCTTAACTCTGAATCTCCATTTTCCACCCGACTGCCCCAGCTGGTATGGTCCATGTCTATTTATGGGGTTGTCCCAGCCCCCTGCCTGCCCACCTCGGGGGTTTGGCTGAGGCCCCACAAATATTCATGACAGCCCCTCCTAACCCCTGCCCTTTTGTTCTATATGGTTCTCCAACCTTTCAGACCAGGGGGAGGTACTTGAGAGAGCTGCCAAAATGAGTCATCCAGCCCTGGCCTCTAATAACCCTGACCCGAATTTATGACTCAGGTTATTCCGGGCCAGCAATGTGCCTTTCTCCTACACTCACTTCTAGCACACACTAGAGGGCGCTACACTGGCTAACTAAAAATCTTACCAAATGCAAGCTTTCAGAGCTCTACTATTTCTTCAGGTATTATGACAGATAAACTGTTTCTCTTTGGCAACATTTTTTTTTCTTCTCTTCCTATGTAATTCTAACTCTGTCACTGTTTTCAAGACTTCAGACACTATTATACACATTTTACTGGTTACAATCTGCAGAAAGACATCATAATGTCTTCTTTATACAGTATCTCACAAAAGTGAATACACCACTCATATTTTTGTAAATATTTTATTATATATTTTCATGTGACAACACTGAAGAAATGACACTTTGCTACAATGTAAAGTAGTGAGTGTACAGCTTGTATAACAGTGTAAATTTGCTGTCCCCTCAAAATAATTCAACACATAGCCATTAATGTTTAAACCGCTGGCAACAAAAGTGAGTACACACCTAAGTGAAAATGTCGAAAATTGGGCCCAATTAGCCATTTTCCCTCCATGGCATCATGTGATTCATTAGTGTTACAAGGTCTCATGTGTGAATGGGGAGCAGGTGTGTTAAATTTGATGTTATCGCTCTCACTCTCTCATACTGATCACTGGACGTTCAACATGGCACCTCATGACAAAGAACTCTCTGAGGATCTGAAAAAAAGAATTTTTGCTCTACATAAAGGTGGCCTAGGCTATAAGAAGATTGCCAAGACCCTGAAACTGAGTTGCAGCACGGTGGCCAAGACCATACAGAGGTTTAACAGGACAGGTTCCACTCAGAACATCATGGTTGACCAAAGAAGTTGACTGCACGTGCTTAGAGTCATATCCAGAGGTTGTCTTTGGAAAATAGACGTATGAGTGCTGCCAGCATTGCTGCAGAGATTGAAGGGGTGGGGGGTCAGCATGTCATATGCCGCACACTGCATCAAATTGGTCTGCATGGCTGTCATCCCAGAAGGAAGCCTCTTCTAAAGATAATGCAAAAGAAAGCCTGCAAACAGTTTGCTGAAGACAAGCAGACTAAGGACATGGATTACTGAAACCATGTCCTGTGGTCTGGTGAGACCAAGATAAACTTATTTGGTACAGATGGTGTCAAGCATGTGTGGCCCCAACCAGGCGAGGAGTACAAAGAAAAGTGTGTTTTGCCTACAGACAAGCATGGTGGTAGGAATGTTATGGTCTGGGGCTGCATGAGTGCTGCCGGCACTGGGGAGCTACAGGTCATTGAGGGAACCATGAATGCCAATATGTACTGTGACATACTGAAGCAGAGCATCATCCCCTCCCTTCAGAGACTGGGCCGCAGGGCAGTATTCCAACATGTTAACGACCCCAAACACACCTCCAAGATGACCATTGCCTTGCTAAAGAAGCTGAGGGTAAAGGTGATGGACTGGCCAAGCATGTCTCCAGACCTAAATGATATTGAGCACCTGTGGGGCATCCTCAAATGGAAGGATGGAGGAGCGCAAGGTCTCTAACATCTACCAGCTCTGTGATGTCGTCATGGAGGAGTGGAAAAAGGACTCCAGTGGCAACCTGTGAAGTTCTGGTGAACTGCATGCCCAAGAGGGTTAAGGCAGTGCTGGAAAATAATGGTGGCCACACAAAATATTGACACTTTGGGCCTAATTTGGACATTTTCATTTAGGGGTGTACTCACTTTTGATGCCAGCCATTTAGACATTAATGGCTGTGTTGAGTTTTTTTGAGGGAACAGCAAATTTACACTGTTATACAAGCTGTACACTCACTACTTTACATTGTAGCAAAGTGTCATTTCTTCAGTGTTGTCACATGAATAGATATAATAAAATATTTACAAAAATGTGAGGGGTGTACTCACTTGAATAGATATAATAAAATGTTTGCAAAAATGTGAGGGGTGTACTCATTTTTGTGAGCTACTGTATGTCTGTAACATGGGTTTCTGTAAGTTTAACCTTCTAGATCCTTAAAAACCCCATTCAGTTTTGGGGGTATGTTTGTAGGCATGTGTCATTCAGCGAAGGAAACATTATCAATGTCAGGTAGTATGTTTCAGGATTGATCAGTGTAAGATTAAAAATCCATCATTTATTTTTTTGATTCTGTCCCATTGGGGAGATTTCCCTTCACATTTCAATCTTCTGAAAAGTATTAGAAAAACAGCGCTTTAGGTATAGATATATTTTCTATGTATTAGGATTGCTCTTTAGAAATGTGCTTGGCACCTTGTGGATTTATGCAGTGTGACAGAAGCCATGTATGTTGCTGTAAAGATGCAGTAAGTGACAGGTAGTGCCTGTTTGGACAGTGACAGTGTCTCTAAAAAAAATCAGAACAGGCATTGTAAGGAAGGAGGCTGATTGGAGACAGGGGGGTGTTACAAATGCTTCCAATCAGTCAGAGCTCCTGTATGCTTCAAGGGCAGCGTAAGTGAGGACATGTGGGGGAGCCTGTGGTAGGTCTGTCCAAATGAGACTGAAAGGTCTGAAAGTAAGTTGCAGATTGCAGAGAACATACCAGTGTGTTTGAATTAGGCAAGCTGTAATTTACTTGTAAGCAGACAACAGGTCCAGTCTAATGACTGAGAGAACCAGTTCAGCATAGAGGCTGGGACTGAGGCAGCTCATTCAAATATGTTCCTCTATGTCTACAAAGGCTATAAATTCACTTTGTGTGCACCAAATGCCTTTTCAAACATAAATAGTACCTTCTAAAAGTAGTGGTGACATCATCACTGAGCAAAGAGTAAAAGTGTGGGAGGAAGCAGCTAGTTGCACTACAGGCTGCCAGCAGAAAACTACAGAAGGGGTGGATACAACAATATATGACTATCCTGGAGTTAATCTTTAAATTTAGATTTACAGGCTGCAGGTTGTGTTGCTGATACAAGGAAAACCTAAAGAAGGTTGTGAGAAGGCTCCAGGTCTTCAATTTTTTAGGGTTACAACAAGAGGTTGCAACCCTAAAAAATAAAATAAAAAGAGAGAGATTGTGTTCCCTTATAGCAGATTAAACAGCACAGTGCTTGTGCTGTCTAATCAGCCCTCTCTATGATGTAAAAAAAAACCTGGTTGATCCTGCCTGTTTCTGTGCCCCTCTTATGCCCCGTACACACGGTCGGACATTGATCGGACATTCCGACAACAAAATCCTAGGATTTTTTCAGACGGATGTTGGCTCAAACTTGTTTTGCGTACACACGGTCACACAAAGTTGTCGGAATTTTTGATCGCCAAGAACGCGGTCACGTACACCACATACAACGAGACTATAAAAGGCCATTTCTAAAACCAAGCGTGGCACCCTTTGGGCTCCTTTTGCTAATCCCGTGTTAGTAAAAGTTTGGTGAGAGACGATTCGCACTTTTTCAGACTCGTGGTTTTCAGATCGTTTTCTGCTGTTCAGTTTGTGCTTGTGGGTTTGTATCTGCTCTTCAGTGCGTGCAGTGAGTTCGTATTTGATTATTCATTGCGTTCTTGTCCGCTCGTTGCTGTTTTTCAGGTCGCTCTTCACAGGCCTTGCTGTTCTTCAGTGCGTTCTGTTACTTCGTTCTGAGCAGCCGACCGTTTTCTAGCCATGTTGCGTATACGTACTCCTCGTAGGGTTCGTGCTGTGCGGGGGCTTGGTGTTGGGGTCCTGGCCTTGACACAAGTCCAGTCCATGAACAGGGTGGGGAGGAGTTCATGGACCAAGAATTGGTTGCTTCAGCGTGACCAGTTCTGTCATATGCCTTTGCTCCGTGAGATCCGTGAGAATAATCCTGATGATTTCAGGAACTTTCTCCGGATGACGGACCCCGTATTTCACCGTTTGTTGGCTTTGCTGACCCCCTATATTAGCAGGCAGGATACCTGCATGAGGCAAGCCATCACTGAGGAGCAGAGGCTCGTCGCCACCCTGCGGGACTTGGCGACGGGGAGAAGCCTGCAGGACTCGAAGTTCTCCACAGGCATCTCTCCCCAGGCTCTGGGGATCATTATCCCAGAGACCTGTTCTGCCATCATCCAGGTCGTGCAGAAGGAGTATATGAAGGTAAGGTTTTTATCTTTTAATATCACATTTTAGTGTATTTAATGTTTGCTAATGTATTGTATTTCTTTCCTCATTCCCTAATTACCATGATTGTAATATGCTGTGAATTTGCCCTTTGTCCTCATGCATGCTGGATTTTTATGTAATTATTTTTTTGTCTTTCATACATATTTGCCTTCACTTACCTCCCTAGCATGCTTTCCTGCCCCTACATTCACCTCATGTATTCACTTAACAATGTATTTTGTCAGCTCCATAGTAGTGCTTTACCGCAAACACCCCCTAAAATGTTTAGAAATGTGATTTGTGCTTTAAATTCAGGCAGAGTGCCAGAGGCTTTTTTGAGTGTCCCCAAATCATTTGGAACCCTCCCTCCCCCCAACTGCTAAGTCAGCTGATACCAATTCTCTATCTATCCTCAATCATCTATCTGCTGACTTTGCTAAACCCATACACACTATACCCACCTCTTTTGTGCTCAGATTTATGGAGGAATTCCCCAAAGCATGTAGTGCAAGGGCCTGCCTGTATACTTTCAAATGGTACTGTTTAAAGTTTTTGTATACTATTATTATCTTGATAGGTAATAGCAGAATGTCCAAATGTGCTAAAATGTGTACAGTGTGTATTTATATCTTTGTATTATGACACTTCTTACCTGTCCAGTGGGCTGCCAATAGTGTAACTAAGGAGGGGCTGTTCAAACCCATTATTTAGGCATTTATTTAGGCATTCATATCTCAATGAAGTAGAGAGGGTTACCTGTCCCAGAGTCCCCCCCCCTATAATGTTAGAAATGGCCCAGGAGAGGGGGGGGGGGAATCCGATAGGTGTACCTTATACTTTGGTCTTAAAAAATTCCCTCATAAAATTGTTAGCTTGATGTTGGGCAAGAATGTTTGTGTCTAATCTGCTTTCCATGTTTATGTGCATAATGACTAATTTTTTATTTTGTTTTGACTCCACAGTTTCCTTCCATGCCACAGGAATGGCAGACTGTGGCCTCCCACTTTGCCCAGTGGTGGGACTTTCCTAACTGCGGAGGGGCAATTGATGGGAAACACGTCCACATTGTCCCACCACCCAACTCGGGGTCGTACTATTACAACTACAAGGGGTTCAATAGTATTGTGATGTTGGCGGTGGTGTCGGCTTATTATGAGTTCCTGTATGTGGACGTGGGGAAGAATGGCCGGATGTCCGATGGTGGAGTCATCGCCCAGACAGAGTTTTACAGGCGTCTCCAGAATGGCAGCTTGGACTTGCCACCTCCAGAAGACAATGTGGAAGGACTCCCATTCGTCTTCGTTGCGGATGAAGCATTTGCACTGGGGGACCATCTTATGCCGCCATTCCCGATGAGGACCCTCACCCCAGACCAGAGGGTTTTTAATTACCGGCTGGCCAGAGCCAGAAAAGTGGTGAACACGTTTGGAATCATGGCCAGCCGGTTCCGCCTATTTCTTACACCCATAAGATGGTGGATTACAAACTGAATCACATTATCCTGGTGTGCTGTGTTCTGAAAAACTTTTTTTTTTTTTTTCTGAAAAACTTTTTACGGAAACATTCTGCCAACTATGCTGGCTCAGTTGGGCCTGAGGCCGGAATTCCTAATGAACCAACCCTGACGGCGCTTGAAAGTGGCCATCCTGGCTTGCCCCCCCCCCCGAGTGCCTGTGATGTCCGGCTAAGATACCTTGAATTCTTTGCGGGTAGGGGCGCCATCAATATGCCAGACAATGTCTATAACATTTTTTAAATTAAAAAAAAAAAAACAAGGTTTGGTGACATTTCCTGCTTGTGTTTGTTTTAGCTGACCCTGGTGAATCCTGAAATTGGTGTGATTGTGTAACCTTACAAAGCACTGTTGGGTGTTATTTCCTAAAGGCAAAGACACTTTGCACTACAAGTGCACTTGAAACTGCACTGAAACTGCACTTGTAGTGCACAGTGGATTTCCCCTCAGGAAATAACACCCATTGTCACAGAAAACACACATTACAGCACAAGAAAAGTTTTGTAGCGTTGAGACAATAATCCACACAATCTTGATTAACAATCTTTTTAATACCAGCACAATCACATGTGCATTTAGAAAAGGTTTTTAAAACAAACCAACATGTTTGTTGTATAACAAGTTTTGGGGTCACATTAGAAAAATTAGAAATGTCCATTTTAGATCAAACAGGCATGTTTAAAACCAACAAGAAAGACACAAATCTTGAACTTACAAAGTTCACATTTGGTAGAACTTGAAGGCAATATCAGACATGAGTTTTTACAAACTGAGTTTGATATTGCGTTCAGATGGGGTGAAGTCACCCCAGGAAAAGCCAAATTTTGAAGATGCACACAAATTTAAGAATGTCAACATGTGCTACCTGCCATCATGGGGGATCAAGGGCCATGTTTTGGGGGTGCAACCCCTTCCTCACAGCTACTTTATTATTGAGGAAGGGGTTGCACCCCCAAAACGCGTCCATTGATCTCCCGTGATGGCAGATAGCACATGTTGACACACTGTGTGCATCTTCAAAATTTGGCTTTTCTAATATTTGTAAAAAAGTTTACAAAAATTGTAGCACACCAAAAAACAAAGGGATTTGGAGGGCTTTTAAACTCGCCCTAAAACATCAATAATGTTCTTATTTTTTTGAAGAACATCATTGATGTTTTTCTTAATGTTTTCCAATGCAACATTACACCCCATGATCTCCTCGATCAGGATTTGGGCACTTTCAGAGGTGGAAGGATCAGGATCCACAACATCACGATCACCTAAAAAGAGAGAAACCAAAAAAAAAAACAGGTATTATAAATATGCCGGCATCCATCTCTTACCTGAGCCTGTGGTCGCAGACACTCACCCGTTGTGGTGACAATTTCCACCACGTCTTCCTCCTCCTGCTCTTCTTGTCTTTGAGGGATTTCACCTTCTTCCAGAGATGGGGGGTCTGTGGTCTCCTCGGATGAGGGGTGTCCTCCGAGTCTTTTATCCCTTATGTAAAAAAAAATAGGTATACTTAGCACACAGATATTTAATGTCAGAACTATAAATATTAAGCATTGCTTGGAAGTGGGGTACAATTGTCTATTTTGGCAGAGTTCCAAGATGTAGCATTTTTATTGTCCTTTGTCAAGCTTCAATACTTTACCTGTCTTGTACAAGCTTCACAGATGGAGACCCCCCTATAGTATACACTGGAGCACCTGTGTGGGCCCCCTAATAAAAAGGGTGTTCTTGTGTCCCACACTAGTGCTCCAGCGTCCAGATGTGTAAACTGCTGATGAGTGTCCTCTCCTTACACAGAATCTAGTTGGCATTTCATTCTAGTAACAAACACATCTACACCACCCAATTCTTTTCACACAAGTAGGCCCCAAAAAATGATGGCAATTGCATATGGCCAAACGAATTATGTTTGATACGAACGAATAATCCCATGAACATGAAAGTTGCCATTTTAAACTGGATAACAGTTATTAAGAAAAGCACATGGAGCAGCACGAACGTAATAAACATAAAGAATAGGAACACAGCACAACTACTTACTTTTTTGCAGCACTCTCTGGATCTTTCTGTACTGCTCATGTTCTCTTAATTTGAGGTCCGACCACCGCTTCCTGAGCTGATCTTTCGATCGTCGTACCCCGAAATTCCAGCGCAGACTCTTGACTTCTTTCGCCATTATCTTGGCCTTTCTGACATGGGGTTGGGGTAAGGTCCATACTTTCCATCACAGTTGGCCTTCTTCAGGATGTCGACCATCTCCAACATCTCCCCAAAGGACATATTTGATGCCTTATATCATCTCCTGGATCAGGACGTTTCAGGCTCCGGGCTTTCCTCCTCCTCGTTGGTGTAATTATCAGACACCTGCTGTGTTTCCGCCATGTGCTCATCCCCCACTGCGCCGAACGAGAAGGGGGAATAGACTAGAAAGAACATCAGGGGAAGGCGGAGTTTCACGCATGCGCAGTGTCTATAAAGCGTAACACGCGTGCGTAGTACGTACGATCTGTGAGCGGAGGAAAGAGTAACGGAGGCGCCGATCGTGATTGCGAAGGTAAGATTTTACATTGGGCCTATACTGCGTCTAGATTGAGGCCTGTATTTGCACAAGTTTAGTAGACTTTAGGCTGACATTAGGGTTTGTCTTGTGTTGTGTCTTGCAGTGAAAATGGATATCTTTAGAGAAGATGAATTTATGGCCATATTCATGGATATGTAAAGGGAGCTGCCTTGTCTGTGGCAGATAAACCACCCACATTATAAAAACCAAACAAAGAGGAAGGCAGCGCTGGATAGTTTGTTGGAATTTGTGAAGACGGTGATCCCCACAGCAGACATCATCTATTTGAAGGTTCTAATTGGTGGCCTGAGGAGCACTTATCTAAGGGGGCACAAGAAGGTCCAGCATTCCCAGAGATCCGGAGCAGCAGATGACATCTATGTCCCCAGGCTGTGTTACTATGACAGGCTGCATTTTCTGGCAGGTCAGTCTGAACCCGGCCCATCACTCTCCAGCCTTCCTTCCATGCTTCCTTCCCCCCCAGCTGAGGCTTCTGACGCCCAACCTGGGCCCTCCAGGCAGCAACATGTGGAGGAGCCCAGGTATAGCATTCCTCTAAATATTTCTGGTTGTCCAATCAATGATGTTAACTAGATGTTAGTTTGGAATACAACTAATTTACGATTGTGATTGATGAATCAAAGACTAAAACCATGTCCTTTTTTCATACACAGGGAAGTCTCAGCCAGGAGGTGGCCGGGCCAAGCAGGCTGCCTGGTATGCAGGTCCCTCCCCTACACCTGCAAAGACAAAGTGACAGGAAGAGGAGTACCCTGGAGGAGGCTGCAATAGGCCTCTTTTGGAAGGCTACAGAGGTCCTGAGAACCCCCTACACTGTGGAGGAGGACTTTGCTGGCAGAACTGCCTGCAAAATGATGCGGATGGAGGAGGTCCAATGACTCCTGGTGAGTTCCTAATTTTGGAAGCTCTCAATAAGTGATTGAGGGGTGAAATAACATGTGCTACCCACATTTGTGACCTCACACATGGTCCTCCTCCTCCTCCAGGTCCTACTCCTCCTCCTCCTCCTACTCCTCAAGGTCCTACTCCTCCTCCTGGCACATCTCCCACACCAGAGCCACAGCGTGGAAGGAATCGTCTAAAAAAGACCAGAGAGTGATGGCCTGGGTTCAGTCTGGTCTGGCAAAAGATGCAGCCTCTTGTAGTACCACAGCCTGGGGACACAGATGTCATCTGCTGCTTTCCGTATCTCTGGGACTTCGGGACCAGACTGCACTCCCTTAGATATGGACTCCTCAGGCCAATTTTGCTGGTAAAGAATTGATGTCTGCACTGGGGGTCCAAGGCTTCACCAATTTCAACTGTTTATCCAGCGTTGCCTCCCTCTTTGTTTGGTTGTGAGCCCTAAATAAAGGAATTTTTGTTTCAATTATACTTGCCTATGTGTGTTTTCCTTCAAAAAGGACAGTTTGTTGGTGAGGAGGCAGGTACATTTCAAAAATACAATGTGAAATTAACAAGGGACACCAACACCAAACAATCCCCTTGAGATTAAATAATACCAGATATCAATGGTGTTGTGGTAACTTGACACACAAAACACACACAAAAATATTCTGGAGAAAAACACAAAAAAAACCAATAAAAACACAGCCTTGAAAAAAAGACAAACACCAAAAAAATAAAAAAAAAAACAGCCTTGAAAAAAAACATAAAATATTTAAAAACAACCCCAAAAAAATTTGGTCAGATGTGACAAATGTAAATATATTGAGGGAATCCAAATAAATAATAAAGAAATAAGTTTGTGAGACGTCTGTGTGAATATAAGCAGCAAAACTACTTCATTCTTCTCACATTATAAATAAGAAGAGAGTGAGCTGCATTAAACTATTTTTGACATTGCAGCGTGACGAAAGTGCTGTATCCATTCCGAACGCTAATTTTACCAGACCGAGCTGTTCCGTCTCGAAATTTCTTCTGAGCATGCGTGGCACTTTGTGCCTCAGAAATGGCCACACACGGTCGGAATTGACGCGATCAGATTTTGTTGTTGGAAAATTGTATAGCCTGCTCTCAAACTTTGTGTGTCGGAAAATCCGATGGAAAATGTCCGATGGAGCCCACACACGGTCGGAATGTCCGAAAACACGCTCTGATCGGACATTTTCCCTTGGATAATCCGATCGTGTGTACGGGGCATTAGTGTGCTGACCACGGTAATCATGGCTGCTAATCCATGATTACCACGGTCAGGTTATGTGCCTCTGTCATCCCGCTGCTCTCCTCTCTCCCCCTCTCCCCCTCCCTAACTGTCAGCTCCTGTGTGTGTGAGTCGTCTCCTCCACCTCCCCTCCCCTCCTGCCGCTATTAGTAGCTGGCAGTAAAGTTACTGGCAGCCCCTCTGTTTTACAAAGCAACCAACACTGTGTACATGTTTTTATAAAATTGTCCCTGTAAATACCTTATTTCAGATCGGTTCTGGCCGGTCACCTGACCCCCGGCCACTCTCCTCCTCCGATCTAAGGGCTACAGTGGGAGGGGCTGAGCTCACGTGACCTCCCGGCTGATGTCAGAGGGGGCTCTTGGCCCCTCTGGCTGTTGCCCTTAGATCAGAGAAGGAGAGCGACTGAAGGTCACGTGACCGGCCAGAACTGATCTGAAATAATGTATTTAGAGGGAAAATTTTATAATAAAAAAAATATACACAGTGTAGGATTGCTTAGTAAAACAGAGGGGCTGCCAGAAATAGTTATTTAACTTTACAACCACTTTATGTTCCAGATATGATCTAGATTTATAGCTGCACACTTTATGCTATCCCAATTGCAGACCGAACCAGGAATGCATCCGATCATCTCAGTGATGTGGCCTGCATTTGGGAGTACATAAACACGTATACATCTTGCTATTTTTATGATGAGGAAAATTGCATTTGACTGCTATTGTGGAAAGCTGGCTGCACAGAAACTGCAACACATTATAATTGCAGATGTAAGGGAACCGTCTACATGCTTCTGGTTATATAATCTTAAAAAAAAAACTATTACCCACCACCCTTTCTTGTCCACCACAATGAAAACCAAACCTACCCTGAATCTGTTGTCATTTTTTTACATTTGCAAACAGTTGTGCTCATTTAAAAAAAACCTGTTAACTAGAGTAAATGTATTTTTTTCAGCTAAGTACGGTATGTTTAAGACAGTAAAAATGCAAGCCAAAGAACTCTTTTCATCAAATAGATCACAGGAATCATAACATTCCACATTAACACAGGGTAAGATGTATGGGATTGGTATTTTAGGAAATTCTGTCTTGTTAAAACAATGAGAAATGATGACACGTGGCACTATATACAATATAGTATAATGTATTTATCTGTGACATGTTGACTTCATATGCTACAGCTTGCTATTTGGCAAATAAAGGTGAGGCTCCTCTCCAAAGCTGTACAAATATCAGACTTTTGTCTCTTCTGCTTGCTCAGAGTAATGCACATAAGCTTTTATTTTAGAATCAAAGAGGGCTAGTTCTGTGAGCTGCCATCCAACATGCTGGTTATAATGTTCTGTAAAGATTAGTGCTCTGGATGCAGTGATTCCGTGCCATAATGTTTCCTTTCTTGGATAAGAGTCTAAATGGTGCACAGTAATTTCATCAAAGGATTGATTTCAAATCCTCAGCCTGCATTAAACCTGGATTTGTGTTTTACTTTGCTCATATCAGGAGGCTGAGCGGTCATGTGTGAATAGACAGCTATGCTCTACCTCCTTCAGATTTCTGTGCCTTTATTTTGGTTATGATACAGTTATGACCTTGGTCGGCAAATTATATTTCTGGCTGAGATATCTGCTCCCTAAATTATATGTAATTACATTTCCTTTGTGACAACATTGTTTTAGGCTGTAGTTAATTTTAGAAAATATAATTTTTAAGCAGACCAACGTTCTACCATTGATGGATAAAGCATTTTAAAAAATAGTCACAAAGGGTTTACCCAAAACAGATATAGATTTTTTTGGATAGCAGTGAAGTGGACCACCTCAATAGCCTTTTTACTCTCTTTGGGGTTCGAATTATGTACTGTAGTGTCTTTGGCAGCCTTTCAACTCTTGACCCTACTAAAGTTAATAGGGTATCAAGAAAAAGAATTTCAATACTAGTGATAGATTATCTGCCATGTAAACCAAAAGAAAAATATGGTGGTGAAAGTGAGAAACACTTGTAATAGTCCTGGAAGGTGGGTGGAACTTGGAATGCCATCCCAAAGTGTCATATTAAGGGGATCTTTAATGTGAAAACAGTTTTGCTGTTCAGGTATGAGGCTGGATTCACATTAAGGTTGCATGCGGCTCACAGCAGGGGTCCGATATGTCCCTGTTCTCCATTTCCAGGGCAAATCAGACCTGAATTTTTGCCTGAATTTGAACCTGAAACGGAGCCAAAGACGCACAGGCCCCTGTGCAATTCGCTCCGCAGCCGCCTGGAGATGTGTGAGAGCCGGTCACAATCTCCTGTCATGCGAATTGGATGCGGGGAAACCAGCATCTAATTCGCAATAGTGTGAACCCAGCCTTAAGCCTCAAAAACACAGTACGATTGTTGGCCGACCGAGCTTCTGTTTTTTGTCAGAAGGCACCCTATTGGTATTGGGCATCTTCTCCTTAAGTAGTTCACTTCTATTCATACATGATACCTCTTCTAGGGTGTTCTTAAAGAGTGTATACGAATAGCCCTTCTCCAGAAACCGTTTAGTCAGGATGTCCGCCTGCAGGAGGAACTCACTCCTGTCAGAACAGTTACGTCTCAGGCGGACGTACTGGCTCTTTGGCACCGACCTAATCCAAGCCTCATGATGGAAGCTGTTAGTGGGGATATATGAATTACGGTTGGTGCTTTTAAAGTAGGTGGCAGTAGTAAACTGACCCTCTTTTATTCGAATGGTGAGATCTAAAAAATGGATCTCATGCTGGCTGGCTTCATAATTAAGGAAAATACCTCTGGTATTGATGTTGAGTTCTCCCAGGAAGGAGTCAAGATCAGACTTGTCCGCATCCCATAGGAGGAGGATGTCGTCTATATACCTGGCCCACAGAACCACCTGGGGTTTCTGTTGGGCATAGACGACATCCTCCTCCCATAGGGCCATAAAGAGGTTTGCCAGATTGGGGGCATATTTAGCCCCCATGGCGACTCCTCTGTCTTGTTTATAAAATTGGCCTCCAAACCAAAAATAGCTCCGAGATGCAGCAAATTGGAGCAACTCCAGGATCAAAAAGATTTGCTCATCAAATAAACCAGAATCACGCCTTAAGAAATGCACGACCACAAAAAGACCCAGGTCGTGTGGTATGACAGTGTAGAGGGACGTGACATCAGCTGTCACCATCCTGGCCTCGGGGTATGGTCGGCCAATAGATTAATCACATGACGTGGATTAGGTCGGTGCCAAAGAGCCAGTACGTCCGCCTGAGACATAACTGTTTTGACAGGAGTGAGTTCCTCCTGCAGGCGGACGTCCTGACTAAACGGTTTCTGGAAAAGGGCTATTCGGATACACTCCTTAAGAACACCCTAGAAGAGGTATCATATATGAATAGAAGTGAACTACTTAAGGAGAAGATGCCCAATACCAATAGGGTGCCTTCTACTCTTTTTATCACGACATACTCTATCCAACATAGGTCTGTCGGTCAAATGATTAGAAAACATTGGCATATTCTCACCAGTGATCCCACTTTTAATACTATCCTTCCTAATAAACCTCAGGTGGTTTATAGAGGGGCACCTTCCCTCAGGAACACTGTTGCCAACAATATCATTGATCCCCCCATCATCAAGAGGGGATTCTTTGACAGTCTCATGGGATTTTACCAATGTAGGAGATGTAGAATATGCTCAATAAATGGTTGTACTCATAGAAGAATTCATTCCTTTAGATCTAATAGCACTCAGGTTGAGTTTGCGATTAAGCCTTTTATCACATGCTCCACTAAGGGGGTCGTGTACCTGCTCCAATGCCCACGTGGGCTACAACATGTGGGCAGGACCAAACGACACCTTATAGTTAGACTTAATGAGCATGTGACAAATATCCTCAATGGTTTCCCCAAGCATCCCGTGTCTAGGCATTACCTGGAAGTCCACAATAAGAATCCAGATAAAACTATCTTTTTGGGGATAGATAAATTCACCTGCCCTTGGAGGGGTGGTTCCTTGCTGCGAGGTATCTCGCGCCTGGAAATGGCTTGGATACACAGAATTAAGTGTTACACACCGTTTGGGTTGAACGTAGAAGTAGACTTGAATGCGTTTATTGATAATGCTTAGTAATGCCATCCCTTATATAATATGTCCTATTGATTACACATGTTGGTGCCACCCTGTATGTCTATGTGAACTTGTTGTGACATCTCAGTGACATAATAGACATATATATGCTCTATATATATATTTACAAATTTTTTTTTTATGTTTCGTGGGTGAGATTCACCCCTGTAGAAATATAATTTACCACTTTCTGTATCACGTTTTTATCCACCCATTCACCATCACCGGACCACTCCTTAGAGGTGGGAGTCCAGTATGGACTTATATAATGGCATGGTGTTGTTTTCCATACGTGTCACGTCTAGGTATGTGTCCTTGAGGGTCTAACCCATATATTGAGTCTTGACATGGCCATTTTTGTTGTGTCCACTTATTCCCCCTTTTTTTATATTTATTTATTTTTTTTTTAGTGTTTTTTTTCTTTTCCCACAAGATGGCGTAATGCCGTTTTCTAACACATTTCAGGCTCTTTCTCCCCACAAGATGGAGTACTATTGTTTTACAATGCATTTTAGGCTGATATGGGTTTGTGTCAGTGTGACTGACTATCCACGTGGCTAATTTTATATTTATTTTATTCCCATGAACATTCTAGGAGTTTAATATGCATATCCTATTATTTTATTATTTCATCTTCATTTGATTTCAGTAGGGGTTTTTTTTTTTTTGCTTTCAGGGAAGCTTCCTGTTACGTGGACGTTTCCTGATTCAATCTTTTCATACGATTGGTTGTTTACATCTGACGCCTCTGAGATGTCACAACAGGGCATGTTTTTACCTGTCTATTTAATGCGATGAGTCAGAGCGTCGCCCGTTCCCCAGACGATGTCAGTTATAGACGAAACGTACGTCGGGAGGTTGACGCTCTGACGTCATTGCACCTTGCCAGAACGGGCGCTCGCTTGCCGGCCAGCAAACTGCTCTGTTTATGCTACGATCTTGTAAGTTTTCTACTTTATTTTAAATAAATTGTTTTATCGGAATTACACTATGGCCACTTTTTCTTCATCCCCATGTCCTTGAATTCGGGTGCTGCATTGTCCCTTTACATGCTTGGAGCCACGCTGTATAGAGAGACGTTCCACCACTAGCAGGGTATCTGGATACAGCCCACTACGTGCTTGGTACCCTCCATCACGCTGTCCAGAGAGTTGCTCCAGTGCTAGTCGCACACCCTGAGTTGGGTTCATATACATGCTTGTTGTGCTTGCAATCTGGTAAGCGCATATTCTTGGTGGTGGAGGATCACTGTGAGGGGTGTTTTTATTTCTTACCTTTTCATACTAGTTTTCATGAAGAAGTATCGGGGGATGCAATTTCTCATCTATGGTATAGCGCAGTTTTTTCCTTTTTGTTTTTTTCTATGGTGTGAATATCTCACAGTTGAACTGCTGCTTTTTGAAGGGGTTTTCTATATTAGCGCGGTGATTCTCTGCTTTTCTTGCATTTGGATGCCTTGAAGAACAGCTGCAACACTGACAGAGGAGTGATTATGCAGACAGAGTTCTACAAGCGGCTCCAGAATGGCACTTTAAACTTTCCACCTGCTGAGGAGAATGTTGAGGGCCTCAATTTTGTTTTCATGGCAGATCAGGCCTTTGCTCTGGGGGAACATCTGATAAAGCAGTTTCCTATGAGGAACCTCACCCCAGAACAGAGAATCTTCAATTACAGGCTCTCTCGTGCTAGAATGGTGGTCGAAAACGCCTTTGGCATCCTATCGAGTCGTTTCAGGCTGTTTTGAACTCTAATCAACCTGGCATTCTACAAGATAAACCATGTGGTTCTGTGGCGCTGTATCCTACATAATTTTTTAAGGAGGAATGCTACCAGCTACCTAGCCTCACTGTCAAGTGATGTGGACCCTGCAGTGGCAGGCCCAGCTGACGAGGCTGCAGCTCGTCCGTCTGTGGGCATGCTAACGGCTATTGAAAATGCCCGTGCAGGATTGCCCTCATAAATTACCTGAGATTTACAGCAGAAATATCTTGAATATTTTGTGGGTAGAGGGGCAGTGGCTTGGCAGCAAATTGTAGCTGATCACTTCTAATATTTTTTAGAGATCATAAACTCATATTTCATTTGAACTACTGTTGTCTGTGTTTCTTATATGTCTAATATGTTCCCAAATGGGCTTTATTTTGGACACTTGCTCCAATAGTGCAAATGTACCTTAATTGCTACATGAGGTGACAATATCTTCTTCAGCTAACTATTATGGTATGCTGTGGGTCTGCTACACACACACACACAATGTTTTTGTTTTTAATGGATCTAATGCATGAAGTTCAAAAGCATTATGCCTTTACAACTCCTTTAACTTTTTGAGGCCTAAAAATTGCAGGAGTTGTGCACATTTAAAAGCACATTGTCACTTTAACTACAACTTACGAAATACACTGGTATTGAGCAATGAAATAATAAGCCACACATTGTTTAGTAAAAAACATTTTACTCAAAGCACATTCACCCCAAAACACAGTGTGTCAACATGTGCTATCCCCCATCATGGGTTATCAATGGACACTTTTGGGGGTGCGACCCCTTCCTCAGAGCTACTTTAGTTATGAGGAAGGGGTTGCATCCCCCAAAATGCGTCCATTGATACCCTGTGATGGGATATAGCACATATTGACATGCTGTGTATTTTGTGGCTTTAAAAAAATAGATGTATGGAACTACACACAATTTAGGCATGGGATCATTGGGGAAATAAAAACGTTAAGGCCCAATTTGTGGGCACCTTCAAAATTTGGGTTTTAGATTCTAAATAACACATAAACATTACGATTCACATTAGTTAGGGCAGTGTTTCCTAACTCTCCTTCTCAAGATGCAAACCCAGATCATGTTTTCTTGATTTCTTGAATTTGGCACAGGCGATGTTGTCATTTTCACTGTTAGTAATTTGCACAGTCATTTATAGACTGAGGAAAATCTAGAGAACAGGACCTGGTGGTGCACCTAGAGGAGTGGAGTGGGGAAACACTGAGTTCTGTCCCTAAACTTTAACATTTTAAAGTCATAAAAACATGGTAATTAGTAAGGGCAAACAGGAGCCAACAAGTGTAAAAATAAACTTCAGACCAGGCAAGAGGAACTTAGAATTTGGCAAGCATGTCCACAAAATCGCTGATTCTTTGCTGTAAAGCAGTGGTAGCCTCCTTGATTTGCTCCAGTTCCTTCAAACAATGCAACATATCTGCACTCATTCTGTCAATAGTACATCATGGAAGATCATGACCTAGTAAGAAGAGTAAAAAGTATTAAGGGAACGATGGCCAAATGGCTGTGGCCCTACATAGTGAGTTATGGGCAAGTTACTAGTCAAATTAAGGAAATACCTACCCAGTCTATTGTTGCTTGCAACCTGCTTGCCCTTCAGACACCTACACTACTAGCTTACAAGAACATATTTGGGGGGCACACCATACAATGCATTTAAATAGGAGGTAATGAGGAGGGGGAGGGGTGCTCCAGCCCAAAAACCTGGTCAGGGCCTATTACAACATACAAGAACATATTTGGGGGGCACACCATACAATGCATTTAAATTCAAGATGGTGCTGCTTTAAGACCTATAAACAGTACAAAATATTTTACAGCGCACACATACAAGAATGACATTTCCTGCAGGGCTAGTTAAAAACACCTGAACACCTGAACATATTCAAAAAATATGGGGGTTTGGTCACACTATATGGTCATATAGTGCTAAGCCCACTTACTGCGACAAAGTACCCCGAATTAGTGGGTCCTACACTAGTAATAGAATGGAAGATCCTCTGTCTCAACCATGGGAGCTGAACTCCTCTATGTGGGAGAACTGAAAGGGATACATCCTAATCACTGGTGGCCACTAAATAGGAGGTAATGAGGAGGGGGAGGGGTGCTCCAGCCCAAAAACCTGGTCAGGGCCTATTACAACATACAAGAACATATTTGGGGGGCACACCATACAATTCAAAAAATACGGGGGTTTGGTCACACTATATGGTCATATAGTGCTAAGACCACTTACTGCGACAAACCCCCGTATTTTTTGAATATGTTCAGGTGTTCAGGTGTTTTTAACTAGCCCTGCAGGAAATGTAATTCTTGTATGTGTGCGCTGTAAAATATTTTGTACTGTTTACAGGTCTTACAGCAGCACCATCTTGAATTTAAATGCATTGTATGGTGTGCCCCCCAAATATGTTCTTGTATGTTGTAATAGGCCCTGACCAGGTTTTTGGGCTGGAGCACCCCTCCCCCTCCTCATTACCTCCTATTTAGTGGCCACCAGTGATTAGGATGTATCCCTTTCAGTTCTCCCACATAGAGGAGTTCAGCTCCCATGGTTGAGACAGAGGATCTTCCATTCTATTACTAGTGTAGGACCCACTAATTCGGGGTACTTTGTCGCAGTAAGTGGGCTTAGCACTATATGACCATATAGTGTGACCAAACCCCCGTATTTTTTGAATATGTTCAGGTGTTCAGGTGTTTTTAACTAGCCCTGCAGGAAATGTCATTCTTGTATGTGTGTGCTGTAAAATATTTTGTACCTACACTACTAGGACTGTACACACTGCAACTACTCAGTAATCTTGGCCCTGGTGCCAGGGTCTCCCAAACTTGGGTACCTAGCAACACTGCCAGCTCCTTCCACCTCTTCCTTCTCCATGCTAATGTTAAGGCACTACATACTTTGCTAATGTGTGGAGTGGGTGTTTGGTCTGGACATCTAAACACTCGACACGTATACACAATTGAAGCAAGATTCCAAGAATAATTACTTGAAAACAAGAGGCTCCCAAATACTTTCTTCCTCTTCTGGTTCACCTTGGCCCTCACTGTGACTCGCATCAGGGGATTTGACATCCTCAATGGCAATGTCTGTGCTGGGTCCAGGAGACAGATCCCATGGCTCCAAAGAAATATCCTGGGTGAGCTGACCACACTCACTTTCCTCTAAAAAGAAACAATACACCCTTCATTAATCCACCCCGAGTCCCATCTGTTTCTAGCATCCATTTTGCTACATTAGTTGACCAACCTTGCACTTGGTCTGATGTCAATGTTTGCTCCTGACTAGTGGACTCCACCATGCTGCACGCTGGATGTTTTTCTGTGAAAAATGCATAAAAACGGGAAGGTGATGGCATTTTCCAGAGGGCAAACACTTGACAAGTGCCAACATTAAAAAAGTTCTGCAGTTGCCCCCCACGCCTCTTATCTCCTATGGGATACGGGATATATGATGACCATTCTCGCAGGTGTGACTCTGTGTGACTGGGAGCCCCGGGACCTCTCCTCTACCCATGTCTACACTGACAAGGCTGCATTAATGGGCACTGATGAGCCAGGCAGCAACCAGAAAGTGTTCTTTACCCATTAAGTTCTGCCCTAAGCCCATGGCCTTTGGCCCACCTAATAAACACCCCTGTCGGTGGCTAAATGAGTATGTTTGAAGTTGGCACTGACGTTTTTGGGGGGAAGATGGCCTTGTTGCCTCCCCTGTTGGGGCCCGAGCGAGGGTAGCCTCTCTTCATCCCTTGCGGTGGCTTGGCTGGAGCATCCTTTTTTTGTGCCTCCTTGTTGAAAGAAAAAAAACAATAAGTACAAAAAAATGAATGTCCAAAAACATCACCAAATAAGAATGTTCATATATGCTTTATATTTACCTTCATCTTTGGAATCCCAAGTCATACAATGATTTTATAAAAGCTTATATAGAATGCTCTTGAGTTACTTGGAGAAAGAACATATACAGACAGCTAATTTACACATATACATATTGTTTAGATCCAAATATTGCTTACTTTTTTTATGATCTGATGTATGTACTCCATCTAGTCTTGTTCCCGGTGTTTTAGATCAGATCATCTTTTTGGATTTGGTCCTTTGATTGGTCCACTGAAAATCCTTTCAGAAAAACGTTGATAACCTTCTTCAAAATGCTTTCTTTTATGCTGTTGGGCCGCAATCCACCGAATCCGCCATGTTGTCCCTCCCGAATGTTCCACCGTGCAGGAGAGAGGTGGTCACGCCCCAGCGTCATGATGCACTAAGAACGGAGTTTAAAGCATGCACAGTGTGTATAAAGCCAGAACGCACGGTTGATGGAACGGCCGTAGGAGCGATCTTGGAGTGGAGGACGTACGATCGCCAACGCACAAATGGAGCAGAAAGCGAAGGAACAATTGGAAATTGGGGCATAGGTGGTTAGTGGCCTATACTGCTTAGATTGAGGCCTATATTGGGACCAGCTTATGGGTTAAGCCAGACATTATGGTTTGTCTTGTGTTCTGTCTTGCAGGCATCATATGATTATGACTGATAAGTTCACTTCGCCAGAATTTCTCCCCTATTTCATTGACATGTACCAGGAGCTGCCCTGTCTCTGGAGGGTGAAGAGTAGAGACTACTCCCTTCAACGTCTGCTGAGGCCACAGCTCCTTAGGTCTGCACAGGTCCTGTTGCACAGGATGAAAATGTGAAGGAGCCCAGCTTGACACAGGTATAGCATTGTTGAACATATTTGTATCCAAAAATACAATGATAATAACTAGACGTTATTGGGAAAATATTTATGCTTAACAATGTGGTTTCCATATCAATAGACAGTAGGGACCAAAAATGATTTGAACAAGAATGAAAAATGCTGGGGTCAGAATGAAAGTCTTTTCTATTTCTCCACATTCAATTTGTAACAGTGAGGAGATCAAAATTGTGTGTGATTGATGACCAAACCCAAAAAAGCTTCTAATTATGTCCCATTTTCATACATAGGAAAGTGTCAGTCTGGAGGAGCCAGTGGCCAGTAGCCAGATGGAGTCGCAGATCCCTCCCCTACGTCCTGCTGCAAAAAGAGCCAGGAAGACCAGAAATCTGGAGGAGGCCACAGCTTCCTTTCTCAGCCAGGCCACTACTGCACTCCATACTGACCCAGATGAGGCTGAAGCATTTGGGTGTGTGACGGACAATAAATTAAGCCAGATGGCCGGTGAGCAAAGGAGCAGGTGTGAGGAACTCACCCTGCAACTCCTCAACAAGGGGGTGAGGGGCGACATTTCTGAAACACCCACATTTCAAATTTTGTGGCCCCACCTCCACAGCCAACCCACCCACCACAGCAGCATGCCGGTCAGTGGCAATACCAGCCAAAAGAACCCTAACAACCCCGCTGGTCTGGGGATTTTCACCCCTTCCCCACATACTAATTTATATTATTTTGTTTTTTTTGGAATAATGTTTTTATTTGTTATATTTTCAATATTTTTGTATGCATGGAATGCACTTTTTTGTTACGTTCTTTGTATTTGGATGGCAGATAGCATGTCTAATTTAAATGGTGTTATTTTTTCTGCACAATAGAAAAATGTGTAGAATACCTGGCTATGTGTTTTACTTCAAATGACAGTTTGGGAGTAGGCAGTTACATTTAAAAAAATACAATGTAAAATTAACAAGGGACACCAACATAGTTGTATCTTTGATCTTAAAAACTCAGGGATAATGGTGTTGTGGTAACTTGCCCAAAAAATCAAACAACAAGCATAAAAATAATAATCTTGATATCACTAGAAAACAAATGCCTTTTAAAATAAGTTTGGCATAACTCCATCAGTATCACCAGCAAAGCGGAATCATAATTATCCCATTAAAGAAGAAGAGAATGTGCGCTGCATTTCGACATTTCAAAATTTGCCGCGTCACGAATATTAATTCTCCATTACGAACGCTTCCGGCTCGTTCCTTGCTTCTGATCATGCGTGTTTGTACTTTTGACTTTTGTGTGACGGATTTGTGTACTGACCATCAGAAAATCAGATGTGGAGCCGTCATCTGCCAAAAATTTACTAGCATGTCATCCAACATTTGTTGGCCGAAAATTGGAAAACAATTGTTGAAGTGAGCATACTAACGGTAAGAATTTCAGACAACAGCCTGTCAAACAACAATCCCCTTCTGATTTTCGTACAATGTGAACGAGGCTTAAGACTAATGCCCCATACACACGATCGGACTTTCCGACAACAAAACTTTGGAATTTTGTTCGAAGGTTGTTGGCTCCAACTTGTCTTGCATACACACGGTCACACAAATGTTGGCCAACAATTACGAACGTAGTCACGTACAAGGCGTACGGCGAGCCGATAAAAAGGAAGTTCAATAGTCATGTGATATTTCCATTACGAACGCTAGTTTTACAAGACCGAGTGCTTCTGGCTCGTACTTGATTCCGAGCATGCGTGGACTTTTGTGCGACGGACTTGTGTACAGACGATCGGAAAGTCCAAAAACAAAAATTTTTGACGGAAAATATGAAAACCTGATAGCCAACATTTGTTGGCAGAAAGTCCGACAACAAATGTTCGATGGAGCATACACGCGGTCGGATTTTCCGCCAACAAGCACACACCCAACATTTGTTGTCGGAAAATCCGATCGTGTGTACGGGGCATTACAGGAAGTTCCTGAGTTACATACATCAGACTTACAAATGGAAGGAGACAAAAAAACGTAAAAAATATTTTTTTGTCTGAAGTTACACTTGAAAAATGTACCTGTTCTGACTTACATACAAATTCAACGTAAGAAAAATCCTACAGACCCTATCTTGTTTGTAACACGGGGACTGTCTGTATTAAAGCGGAGCTCCAGTCCCCCCCCCACTTAACAAACTGTGTTACAAGGTAGCATAGTGTGTTGTAGACAGAAAAGGACAGTGAAAGGGGTGGGTGACGATGATCTGTATATACTGTATAATACAAAATTAGGCAGAGGCACTATATTTGTCTGGGACATTTAAAAAAGGCTCAATCCCTGGAAAGTGTCTGTATTTTAAAGTGGTTAACTCTTACTTTAAAATTGGTAATCATGTTTTTATCATTTACTATGAAGGAACAGATACATTTTCCAGCATTTATAGTATATTCAGTCAAAACTGAATATTAGGCTAGGTTTCCACTATTGCGACCCCAAAGTTGTGCGATTTACAGTGCGACTTTGCAATGCGATTTTTGTTGCGATTTGACGCGACTTTACAAACGACTTTGTGCGACTTTGATGTTATGCGATTTAGTCATAGTGATGTAATTCCTTATCCTGCTTAGTTATTTCCCCTTCCTCTTTCGTTGCCACGTGTTGTATAGTGCTTAGCAAACATGTTGGCTATGCAATATGTTGGGTCAGCAGTCATTATGGCTGCTGTAGCAGCATTAATAGATGAAGAACAAGAGGATAACCGGAGGAGGAGAAGGCATAGGTTTTGGATCCATCCCGTCATCACCCAAAGGGAAGGGAGAGACCAGTTTTGGGTCCTTTATAATGACCTCCGTGCTCATGAAGACAAATTCTTCAACTCCACACGGATGTTAATTGGAAGGTGAGAACATTTGTTTATGTCAACATGCAAATGCTCCAAGATATTTTTTGGAAAATGTGTAAATGCATGGTCACCATGACTTTTTTTCTAGTTTTTAGCTTCGAATTGCTAGAAGTGTTCCAAAAAACCTGAGCAAATGGAAAAAAAAATTGAAAGAGTAAAAAATAGTCCATTTTTACATGGTCAATGTAGCTAATAGCCATATATTTTCTCTTTACAGTTTTGATGAATTGTTGGCTTTGCTCTCTAGCCATCTAGAGCGAAAAAAAACACCAGTTTCCGAAGGAGTATTCCGGCTGTTAAAAGACTCATTATAACATTGAGGTAACTTTTCATACCTACTTTTTCTTCTTCTTACCTCATATGTGGCATTTGGAGATCCACATCATTCTTTGATCCTTTTTACATGAATTGAAATAATAAATACTAGCATGTAATTGTTGGTTTGATTGTGTTTACCATATCAATTGTCCCTGTACATCACCAGTGTCTTTCTCCTGCTCCTCTTCTTCCTTCACTTCCTCGGGCACCTCCTTCCAAGCTAGTTTTTAGTTCTAATATAGTTCTAATATAGAAGTAGCTTATTGTTAATATGCATCATTCTAATAAACTTTATTTACTCTGTCATTTTAGGTATCTGGCACCTGGACATTCCTTTGCAAGTTTGCATTTTGAGTTCTTGGTTGGCAAAACTACTGCCAGCAGTATTGTACATTATACCTGCTGAGACATCTGGAATGTTCTTAGTGATTTGGTGTGGAAGAAGCCCACTCCTGAAGATTGGTGCAAGATAGCAGAAGTTTTCTGGGACCGATGCAATTTTCCGAATTGTGTCGGGGAATTGACGGCAAACATATAAAAGTAGTGATGCCCAGTGGCAGTGGGACCAAATTCTTTCACTATAAAGAATTTTTTTTGTTTGTCTTACTAGCAGTGGCTGATGCCAATTATTGTTTTAGATATATAGATAGGATCGTACGGCAGCAGCTCAGACTCCAGTATTTTTGCACGATCATCTTTTGGAAGAATTTTGAGGGAAAATGGCCTGGACCTGCCACAGGATTGTCCGCTGCCAGGGACAAATGGGCCGCCACTGCCATTTGTCTATGTTGGGGATGAGGCCTTTGCTCTCAGTGACCATCTATTAAGGCTTTATTCCAATTGGTCTCTGAGTGAAGAGAAGAGAATCTTCAACTACCGCTTAATGAGGGCAAGACGAGTTGTCAAATGTGCTTTTGGCATGATCTGTACTAGTCGGACTCAATCGTGTATATATGTGTATGTTGTGTGTTGTCTCATTCTGTTGTGGACTCTTTGCTGTGATCATTTGGGATGTGTGTCTCTGTGGAGGGAGGGGGGATTCCTCCAGCAGCCCCCCTGCTGATAAGATTGTTTACTGAGAAGAAGTTTGAACACACCTGACCTGTGTGTCCTTTGAAAATATATTAACATATATCAATTTGAACAACACCAAAAAAAAGGCAGACAAAAGATAACAATATAGAATCTGAATATTTTTTTAGCAGCAAAATCTTTTTTGCAAGAATGCAACAAAACTAAAATGATTTTTTTTGGTGAACTACGCCATTTTTTGGTTGTTGTTTTGGCAACCACAACAAAGACACATAAATGAACAGTTATCAAAACAACACCAAAAATAACAAAACCTTACAATGTTTTTGCTTCAGTGGTCCTGGATCCTGAACTAGTGGATGGTCCAGGGTAATCCACTGATGTTCCTGGGTAGTATTGCCCTAGGTATAGGCTGCATAAGTTGGTGAGTGGTTGGGGGGGCCAAGGGTGGAGGTAGTGGGGGCAGGAATTGGATGTAACATGCGTGGCCTTGAGGGATTCAGCATATTGCCATACTCATTACAGTATGGACGGTTTATTGGTGGAGCATACTGTGTACTTAGAAAATGAGAATACTGGTGATAAGGGGGATATGGGGGGGTTGCATATATGCTGAGGATGTTGTTGGCTCCTCACCCACAAAGGATTGAGCAGTTGACATCAAAGCCATCCTGAGTGCATATTTCTTCTCTCGGGGGACCTGTTTACATATGCCTAAAATTACAGTGATAAATGCTGTGTCTTCACACTGGTTTTCAGCAATTTTATGGACATCTCACTGACCAAATGTAAGATTTTATCCATGGGTTTTCCAGCCCTGGCACTTCCCCTTGTAGATCTTTGCAAAGACCTAGAGACACTGCTATGCCCTGGTTCAGCCTCCTCCTCATTCATGGAGTTTGTTGATGACCTTCTTTCATCTACGAACAGTTCCTTGTCAACAGCGTCTTGGAATTGTTCTTCCTCCTCTGCAGCATCAGCCTCCTCTGACTCATCTTCAGGTGGCAAACCCTGTGTGCTGTCTTCCCAGCTTGCTTGGGTTCTGAAATACGAATAACACATTTTTAAAGGAAGCATTGCAATTGTATATGTCAAATTCTGCAAAATTGCCTGCTGATAACTCGCATTTACAACACCGGTTTTAAAAATTCGAGATTCCCGGCATGGGCATTAGGGGCTAATCTTTTTGAGCCGGAACCACTCCTTCCTTCTATTAATTTTCGTAGGTACAGGTTGTAACAGTCTTTGAGACTTCTCCATCGAGTTTGTAACGAGTGCACTGCAAAATATAAAGACAATACCAAGTTCAAAAAATCTTTCTTTATTAACTGGCCATAGGCCATTTATTTGCTAGGCTGCATAATTGATGTTGATGGTGGGAAAACAACCACAAGCTATATTATCCATGACACCTGCAGAATTTGTGATGTGCTGAAGGATATTGTCAGGGCCATCTTTAATATTGTTTGGACCATGGGCAAATATTATTTGGGGCCCCACACACACACACACAGGTTTACTTTCCTGCAGCCACAGGTTGCAGGAAAGAAACTAATATTATTATTATTATTATTATTATCATACGAGATTTATATAGCGCCAACAGTTTACGCAGCACTTTACAATGTATAAGGGGGACAACACAATTACAGTACAGTTCAATACAAAAGGTACAGGAGGGCCCTGCTCATAGAGCTTACATTCTAAAGGGAGGGGGTGGTGGTACAAAAGGTAATAGCTGCAAAGAATGATTTGATGGGGGTGGCTCAGGGACAGTTATGTGGGTGTGGGATAGGCTTCCCTGAATAAATGAGTTTTCAGGTGGACAGGGTAGGGGCTGATCGGACATACTGGGGCAGGGAATTACAGAGGATGGGAGAGGCTCTGGAGAAGTCCTGAAGGCGAGCATGGGAGGAGGTAACAAGAGAGCTAGAGAGCAGGAGGTTCTGGGAGGAGCGGAGGAGGCGATTTGGGCGATATCTGCAGATGAGGTTGGTGATGTAGATGGGGCGATGTTGTGAATGGCCTTGTATGTTATGGTTAGCATTTTGAATTTTACACGGTGGGGTAGGGGAAGCCAGTGAAGGGATTGGCAGAGAGGAGCAGCAGTCACGGATCGATTAGTGAGGTTTATTTGTCTAGCAGCAGCATTCATATTAGACTGAAGGGGGGATAGCCTGCTTAAGGGTAGGCCATTAAGGAGAGAGTTGCAGTAGTCGAGGCGGGAAATAATCAAGGAGTGAATAAGTTGCTTTGTGGTGTCATTAGTCAGGAAGGGTCGAATTCTGGAGATGTTGCGGAGGTTAAGGTGGCCGGATTTAGCCAGTGATTGAATATGGGGGCTGAAGGAGAGGTCAGAGTCAAGGATTACACCCAGGACCCTGGCATGTGTGGAGGGACCAATGGAAACTAGCTAAATTCCACCATCAACACAGACAGTGTTGACAGGGGATTCCCTCCTACCAAACCATTGTGATCTCCCGGCAGGAGAAGCAGTCCCCACCAAGAAAACACGGTGCACATCATTACCACACACCCATTGGTTGCTAGAGGTTACTGCACATTATTACCACACACTCATTGGTTGCTAGAGGTTACTGCACATTATTACCACACACCCATTGGTTGCTAGAGGTTACTGCACATTTAAATAGGTGCAAGCCACAAAGTGCTAAGCAGTATATATCAACCACTTACTTTTTGCAGACCATTCTGTAGCTGATAAAGGGTCCCAGATATCATAATATATGCGAGCCATTTACAACCATGCTCTCCCCCTCTTTACATGATCTTTGTAGCATGGATCTCTGAGGTCATATATTGCCGGAAGTTGTCTGACAAGCCGAATGATTTCTTCATTGTCACAAACTTGTTGCTTGTTCTTTCTAGCCCTAGGCATGCTTCCTGCTGTCTTCCACACTCACGTACATACATATAAGAAGTGATGTATTTGGGAGGAGCAGAGATCATGTGCTTCCGCAGACTTCCGTGGAAGTTGCAACAAAGTTGCGGTGACATACATTTGCAGTGCGACTTAATTACTTTCTATGGAGAACAAGTCGCACAGAAGATGGAACAAAGTAGTGCAAAACCCTTTTTTGGAGTCGCTGTGACTTGAGTCGCACCAATTAGAACGGGGACCATTGAAATACATGGATTTTGACTTGTCATGCGACTTCACATGTGTCAAGTCACACAACAACTCGCAGTAGTGGAAACAGAGCCTTAGTCCTTAAAATGGAAACATGGGCCACAGCACACCTGCTCAGAGCTGTTGTTTTTATTCATTCATATAGCAGCCAGAAATCATCATGCCAACACACTGCTCATTTTAGACTTCTTGTAATTGATTTGCTGCAGTCCCATTTAGAAGCATACCAGAAAAAAACTCCTATTGCCCAGACCAGTAAGTCTGCAGAACTCTATATACTGTATGATATTTATTTATTTTATTTATTTCAGGTACTTATATAGCACCGTCAAATTTACACAGCGCTTTACATATACATTGTACATTCACATCAGTCCCTACCCTCAAGGAGCTTACAATCTAAGGTCCCTAACTCACATTCATACATACTAGGGACAATTTTAGACAGGATCCAATTAACCTACCAGCATGTCTTTGGAGTGTGGGAGGAAACCGGAGTACCCAGAGGAAACCCACGCAGACACAGGGAGAACATGCAAACTCCAAGCATGTAGTGGTTGGGATTCGAACCAGTGACCCTTCTTACTGCTAGGCGAGAGTGCTACCACTACACCACTGTGCCACCCATGAATAATCTCATCTAATGGTATTTTACAGGTACTTGTAGTCGACAATATATTGAGTGACAGCCAATCAGCAAAGAGTCAAACTTACAACCAGAACATGACATTAAGGTTCCATGTACACTAGACTTAAAAAACGTCGATTCTACAGGCGTTTGACGTTTTTTTCTCCTGCCTCTAGAAGCACTTCTATTGTGTTCTATGTGTCTTTGCACATTATGACTACTACAGGCGTTTTCTGTCAGGGACGTCACTGTACATCATTTCCTGGCTTTTGCAGAGGGGAGTGTAGTGCAAAAAACGAAATGCTCTTAAACTCTCATAGACTTGCCTAAACTTTGTACAATATGCTTTAAATTTGCGTCTTTTATGCCACATTTTTAAGCTAAAAGCGTTGACGTTTTTTCTGCTCCTAGTGTGCATGGAGCCTAAGAGAAAAAAACTCAAGAACTATCAGATTAATAACTGGCAATACATTCATGGCATACATTAGAACTGAAGAAGTATCTTGGACAATTATTAACATTACAAAACAAATCCAATTGAATGTGACTAACTACTACTAGCTAAACCATTCCGTGGATAAAAAAGAACCTTCACAGACTTTTTAGGAAACATTATTTTCAGTCAATCGCCATGAAGCGTAATGTGATAGTATGGGAAAATTCAGTGAAATGTCTGGCCACTGGCCATGGCCATGTGGACTATACTACATAGAACAAACAACACAAAAATGGAAAGAACTGCAAGTAAAAAATAAACAAGTGGAATTGCCAGTGGTCATACATTCATTACATTTCCATATATACTGAGTTTGTTATGCTACATAGTCTTGTTCTCAAATGACAAGAGCTTAAGACCATGAGCTATTACTAAAATGTAAAAAAGATTGTACATATACAACCCATCTCGCTCAGCTTTTTTTTGTCTATAGAAAGTATAGTGTGCATGCAGTTAACATATAACTTTTGAGGTGTATATATATATATATATATATATATATATATATATATATATATCTACACTATATTACCAAAATTATTGGGACGCCTGCTTTTACATACACATGAATTTTCAATGGCTTTCCAGTCTTAGGCTGGATTTACACCTATGCATTTTTAGTGCTTTTTGCAGGTTTGCACTACAGTCCATTTAACATGGTTTCCTATGGAACACGTTCTGTAGTGCAAATCTGCAAAATGCAAAAAGCACTAAAAATGCATAAGTGTGAATCCAGCCTTAGGGTTCAATATTGAGTTGGCCCACCCTTTGCAGCTATAACAGCTTCAAATCTTCTGGGAAGGCTGTCCACAAGGTTTAGGAGTGTGTCTATGGGAATGTTTGACCATTCTTCCAGAAGCACATTTGTGAGGTCAGGCACTGATGTTGGATGAGAAGGCCTGTCTCACAGCCTCCGCTCTAATTCATGCCAAACTCACTCACCCATGTTTTTATGGACCTTGTTTGTACACGGGTCCGAATCATTTGGTGGAGGGGGATTATGATGTGGCCTTGTTTTTCAGGGGTTGGGCTTTGCTTGAAGGGAACATTTTGGACAATTTCATTCTCCCAACTTTGTGGGAACAGTTTGGGGATGGCCCCTTCCTGTTCCAACATGACTTCACACCAGTGCACAAACAAAGGTCCATAAAGACATGGATGAGCAAATTTGGGGTGGAGAAACTTGACTGGCCTGCACAGTCCTGACCTCAACCCGATATAACACCTTTGGGATGAATTAGAGTGGAGACTGTGAGCCAGGTCTTCTCATCCAACATCAGTGCCTGACCTTACAAATGTGCTTCTAGGAGAATAGTCAACCACTCCCATAGACACACTCTTAAACCTTGGGATGAATTAGAGTGGAGACTGTGAGCCAGGCCTTCTCATCCACATCAGTGCCTGAACTCACAAATGCGCTTCTGGAAGAATGGTCAAACATTCCCATAGACACAATTCTAAACCTTGTGGACAGCCTTCCCAGAAGAGTTGAAGCTGATATAGCTGCAAAGGTAGGGCCAAATCAATTTTGAACCCTACGGACTAAGACTGGGATGCCATGTGTCTATCTATCTATCTATCTATCTATCTATCTATCTATCTATCTATCTATCTATCTATCTATCTATCTATCTATCTATCCAGAAGAGGTAGAGACAAAATTCCTAAAGGGTAAGTTCACCTTTGTTCACTTTTAATTTTTTTTACCAATATAGTACTTTTTTTGCAAAAATATCAATGTTTTCCATAAATCTACAGACACGTACCTTACTGTCCTCCATCCATGTTTCCAGACGTATCCATTTGTAATGCCTAACTTCCTGATCAGACTTTAGGTCATGACACAGGAAGTAGCTGACCAGCTTACCTCATTAGCACACACCCTGAATTATCTACCCCCCCCTACCTACCACCCATGTCCAGGTGCATGTTTTTTAAATGAAATGCAATCAATCAGTGATCACCCTTCTCTTCTCACTAAATACACACTCAGATTGCATAGTGTATGGCCATCTTTATACAAGTTCATAGGTGGGAGTTGACAGAAACACTCAGCTGTCAAATCCAGTTCACATCTCTGCATGTTGGGAACTCACACTCCCACATGCGTTTTTTTTTTGTTTTTTTGTAGCGGGTGGAGGGGGAGGCGTTTTGGAGCATTTTCACTCATCACACATAGGGCAGCCCTTCCACCTGAATGGGCTGCCCTACACACAGCAATTGCCCCAAAGAAGCTTCAGAACTTTTTTTTAAAGCGGAGCTTGGTGCGTTTTTACTGCAATTTTTAGTGCAGCGCATTTCTGAAATGCAAGAAAATGCACAGATGTGAATGGAGCCTCATTGCTTTTGTGTTATCGCACCAATTTCACATTCAGGCACCATTCACATCTAGCATAGTGGGAGCGCACATTTTGTGACTTGCTTTTCCTGTGCCATGTATAGGGCAGCCCATTGATTTCAATGGGCTGCACTACATGTGATTAATGGGACATTTTGGCGTTTTGTGGCTTGCGTTTTTTTACTGTGCATTTTGCAGCTTTTGCCCCTCATTTTTTCACATGAAATCAAAAATGGCGCCCCTCCCCCCCCCCAAAAAAAAAAACACATGTGGGAATGCGAGTTGACAGCTGATTGTTTCTGTTCACTCCCTTCCATGTACTTGTATAAAAATGGCCATACACATATGCAATCTGATTGTACATTGAGTATTTAGTGAGAAGGGTGATCACTGATTGATTGCATTTCATTTAAAAAACGTGCACCTAGGAATGGGTGGGTGAATAATGCAGGGTGCTAATAAGGTCAGCTGGTCAACTCCTTCCTGTGTCATGACCTGAAGTCTGATCAGGAAGTTAGACATTACAAATGGATACATCCTGGAAACATGTATGGAGGACAGAAAGGTACGTGTCTGTAGATTTAATGGAAAGCATTGATATTATTGCAAAAAAATTACATGAATGCTATATTGGTACATAGGGGAGCTGGAATTTAGGAGAAAAAAAAGTGAACTTACCCTTTAAGTTAAAACAATGAGAGGTGTGGTGGATCAATCAGCTCAACATACAACATCAATATGGACCTAATAGGGACTATGATGTGTACTTATTTTTATAATATTTTATAATGTCTTAAAATATATTGGGATATACATGGATTAATTTTCATTATTATTATGATTTTTGGAGATTATTAAAGCAAAATAGAATGACTGGGTTGGAATGATGGATGCTTCACATTGCTGAATTTTGGCTTATGGATTTGTGTTTAATCTATATAAATAGGCTTATTTTTTGTTAGTTATGTTTGGTAAGAATTGTTTTCTCTCTGAAAATACTTTTTTAGATTACATGACTATTTTGGATACTTAGAAGTAAATTTTCTGTGTGGATCTATCAGTGTAATTTGGTATAGGGGACACACCTGTGTAATTACACCCTGTTTTAGATATATAGAATGGTTCAACAGTAACAGAATTACAACTGCAGCTGGATAAAGAGCATATGCTTGAAACTGCACAGTCTCGCTATTTTTTGTATGAAGATGCACATTTTAAATAAATGCACTTTATTGCAACAACTCAGAGAACCTGCCCTCATTTTTCACACACACACACACACACACACACACACACACACATATATATATATATATATATATATATATATATATAATATATATATAATATATATATATATATATATATATATATATATATATATATATATAATGATATTGGGGTTGGTTAGCTCAGTGGTAGATACGTTTATTTAGTGTGTCCATATCAGTCCAAACTTCAATTTTTTTTTTTTTAATCAAAACAAAGTTTTATCAAGCACGGAAAATATATTGACATACGAAAAAGAAGTGCAACAGGCACTACACACAGGACAATCATGTTGACATACATAGAGATTTGTCAAGTTTCAGTAAGGGTTCCAACACATTGTACATTGTTGAGTGGTATGGTAGTGGAAGCCCACGGGGAGGGGGGGAACATATAGATAGAAACTTGGATCGTACCGGGGGGGGGGGGGGGTTCAGTCCTTCCATATTGCAGGTATCGGCATCTTCCAGCCACCTATCCCAGATTTTGTGGTATTTGTTTGGGCAGCCCCTGTGTAGATATAGTACTTTTTATTTGGGGAGAGTAGTATTGATAGCTCTGATCCATTGTTGTATAGTGAGGTGTGTCCCTCTCATCCAAGTCCTGACGATTTGCATTCTGGCTAAGAACAGCGTTTCTTGAAAAGTATTTTTCTCCCTTGGAGAGAGAAAGAAGCCCCAATATACATTGACAGGAGCACAGGGTCAGTGGAGAGTCCATATAATCATGAAGTAACTGGAGGACCTGTGACCAGTATCCCTGAATGGACGGGCAGGACCCTAGTAATTGGTGGAAGGAGCCATTGGGGTCTCCACATCTAGGACATGCAGGGTTTTGCCGATGAGGCGATAAGAGAGCTTAGGGGACACAGATTTACAGGTAGTGAGTGCCTCCTCCCAATCCTCATCTGTCACATTAAGTATTATTCTCCACAATTTTTTATTGTGCATTAAAAAAAAAAAATAGACATGCTATCTTAACCAAAAAGTGCATTCTATGCATCCAAAAATATGTACTTCTGTACTTCTCCTGGGGATCACAGAAGTGCAGTTCATTCTGCATTCCTGTGACGTTTTTTCAGCTAAAGCTTGCTGTCGACTGACATCATTCAGGCAGTCCAGGCACGGGAACGATCTCGACTTTACAGTCAGGATATACCCAGATGTCTGGACTCGCAGCTGGCTCAGCCTGTCAGCGAGCCGCTGGGAGACTGAACCAGCCGTTCCCTCCCCCTCCACAGCCCAGTGCTCCAGTGAGCGCTGGAGGGCAGAGCAGAGAGCTGGTGACTGGTCACTGACTGTCAGCTCAGTGAAGAATGAGAACTGAGCACCCAACGGGCTTTGTTTGCTCAGTTCTCAGTCTTAGAAGCAGCAGGGGACAGATGCAGCATCAGGTCGATACTGCATCCACCTTGGCGAGTATGAATGTTTATTTTTTTTAAAAAACACACACTTTTCTTTCAACTCTCCCACAGTTGCATGGCTTCCTGAACAACATTAACACTACGCTAATATTGTACATGTTGCCTAGAGTTGCTCTTTAATCCTTGAGGTTTGTAACCCCTTTCATAAAATGCATAGTATTGGGTAGAGGTTTAAAGGCTAACTAAAGGCAAAACTTTTTTCATTTTAGATTAGTGATTAGTGAGGAAGGATTATAACCTCCTCCAGTTTTTTTTGCCATCTGTGAGAGGTAATCCCTCCAAAGAGATGGAGTATTGGTTTGTCATCAGGGTCACAAGAACTAGTGTTTTGATGTCAACCTAAAATTTAGGATTTTCTTTTACTTTCATACTTTCACTTTTGATGATAACAGTAAACCGAGCAAATTGAGAAGGGTGAATCTCCATAACAGGGGCAAAGACAGCAATTAAAACTGACAAAAATGTTTTGTCTTTCATTAAATTTAATATATCAGTTTCTGGCTGTGACCACATTTTCCCTTTGTGCAATTGTGATCTGCCATTTCTGCCATTTTGATAACCATGGATATGCTTTTTAGTAGACTGTGTTATTTTGATATCTGTAGGTATTATCCCTTACTAGAGCTGGATATGCTCTGTTCCTGTGCAATTTGTGAATCAGATTATAGACTGCAGTGTTTCTTTGTGGGCGTCAGATTGTTACAATCTTTTTGCCACCCAGGAGAGACCTTTATTAGACTTTATAGAATTTCTATGATATTAGTGGTATGCATGGTTATATCTTTGATCTTTATATCTTTGACCCATGACACCATTATAATTATCTACCTTAGATTCTGTGACCTTATGGTGTAATCACCACTTTGGAATTGCTACATGTGGAAATACCATCTTTTCTTCTCATAATACCTGACTGCTGAAGTGATCAGTGTTACCCATCCCTTCTCTTGAATAGGATATTTATGGTATGCATTAAGGAAGCTGGAACGCTCTGTGATTTATAGTCTATAAATCATAAAGGTTGCTTATTAATCTTTATGACAGTGATCCTGATGATGTCATCATATTTTTATGGACAGGATTGAGTGTGTACATCCCCCGCAATCTAGATCTCCAATGCTCGCCGGGGAGACGTTGCTCGCGGCGTCCTTTCTGGTTGGGTGCCTTGCCAGCCTGCTGTAAGCTCTACTGCATGTCTTTCAATGGATCCTGTCATTTTGATTTTATGATATGTTGTTGTTATAACCTATGATTGCTTTTCTATAGATATCGGTGCTCTCTATACCTGAGGAAGCAGAATTAAACTGTGAAACATATCGAAAAGAATTTGGGTAGGATTTATGTGATAGACTGTACCACCTTGTCAATAGTATCACCTATAATATATATCTGAGTATTAGAGGCCCTTTTTAGTGCATATCTAGTGGCACATATATGTATATATGTACTATCTACTGGCCTCTATGGTAGTACCATTAAAGTCCATACAGGCCTCCACACAAATTCTTTCCATCCTTGGATGTAGGTACTTACAACATATGTTTACAGTAAATGGCACAATTATCTACCTTTAGTTATAAAGACTTTATACAGTGCATACATCACCCAATATTGTTCGTTGTTTTCCCAGAAAGAAATGCTTACTGAAATAAAAAGCCTGAACAACAGCAGTAACGTCTTTTATTTTTTTGGGGGGGGACCCAATTTAATTAGGAGAAAAGGTCTTCACCTTGCCAAAACTGTTAATGATGCACATTAAAAACATAACCATACTTACAACCACTTAAAAGTCCATTAAAAAGAACCTTTTGGTTGCAAGTGATACTACATTACTCAGCTAATGCTCAAATTTCTACCAATCTGCATTAACAATTCACCCAGAGATTCTCTCCTATGTTCTGGTATGCTGCCAAACACCTGTGAATCGATGTGTAGCAAATATTCCTGCTGTTTAATTTAACTTTGCACAGAAAGACTGTATTAGTCCTGGTCTCAGTACCTAATCCCAAACCTCTAAAGAGGTTTAAAGCACTCTAGTTTCACCTAATCCTGAAACCCAAGCTGGAGTTTTTGGAAAAAATATCACTGGAATGGGCAAATAGGAGTTTACTACCAGGAAAATATTAAAGAACAAAGCCCTATATGTCTTTTGGATTGCAGAATTAAATCCTTTGATGAGGGGGCTAGAGGATTTTGATACAAAGACTGAGTTACCTTTATATGTGATAGTTAAACTTTGTAGATTGTGCAGACAAGTTGAAAAAACAAACTATCACAGAACTTGCTTTATTTCTATAAGGGACAGTTTAGTTACTATAAGGGGGCTCTTGGCAGGCATTATCAACACCCCCGAAGTGCCAGATTTGCTTTAAAGGGAAACTTTAATGTTTCTTGGTCAGTTTTATTTGATGCTTTTTTTTTACGTTTGGAAACTTATTAAGTGATGTTTTATATCTTTTGTAACTATTTATGTAAATATTTAATTAATAAACACTTATTAGAGGGGTTGATTTACTAAAGGCAAACAAACTGTGCACTTTGAAAAGTGCAGTTGCTCCAGAACTTAGTAAATGAGCACAAGTTCTGCTGACTTCCATCATCCAATCGGGTGCAAGCAAAAATGCTGTTTTTCTATTTTTCTTGCACATGATTGAGTATTCTTTGCAAAGTGAAGCTCTACCTCGTTTACCAAGCGCTGCAGCAACTGCACTTGCAGAGTGCAACTGCACTTTGCAAAGTGCACAGTCTATTTACCTTTAGGTCTCTTTTTAGACAAAGGGAAGTGGGTGTCTTATCTTCAAATGCCACAAAGAGATGCTGCAATCAAAGCCTTAAGGAGCTCTAGCTGCTTACTTCATGTGTTAGATATCAACTGTTCTTATGCAATATTTCATAATTACCTGAATAAAAATAAATTATAACTTATTTCATTTATTTTTTTATTGCTGTATATTCATAAATACAATACATGAACAAACTTGTGTTTTCCATGAAAAACTAAATGGGGAAAATGTCAGCTCTGCTGGAATATAACTAGACACATACCCTAATTAATGAATTTACTGTTTGCATAAAAATACAACAAAAGCTTAATAATAATAATTTCTAATGAATAAGTCATTATCTGGAGCCAGGGGTGCCATTTAGTTAGAAAGCTCATGCCGTTGCAGTCTCATGTTGTTTCAATTAGCCTAGGAAGAACATTGCTGTAATCTTCCTGTTTGCATGCTTATGCATGTCCTTGTAGGTTCATATGAAAATGCATTTAATCAGTGTGTGCAACACATTTTTTTTTTTTACGTTTTTTTTTAAGTTTTTCATAAATGTAGAAAATCTTTGTAAGATTTGTATTGCCACCAAAATGCACAGAGAGTCTCCTGACTCTTTTGGGTTGCCAGAAAAAGAAATTCAATTTCTTATACAGTTGAGCTAAACCTAATATTTTGCAAGATCCAGCACATAAGCATGTACTGTAGACTGATATTAAACTCATTCTTGGTCAGCAAGGCTGTTCTTCAAAAGGACAGACCAAAAGTAAGCCACTGAAAGCAGGAAGGGGTGGAACTTATCATGCTTTCAGGAATTTAATTTGCTATTTGCATATTAGAGCATGCTAGACTTCAGGACCCTTAGGAAGATGTACAAGATATCTGTCCTGATTTGTAGGGTCCTGGTGTCTGCTATGTACAGTATGGCCATCTGTGGTTTAGTAGGATTAAAGGTCAAAGTGAGCACATGTTTAACTATGAAGGAAAAAAAATGAATTTTAAGTGTATATTATACCAAGACTTTTAGGATAAAATACTAGTAAGGAACATCAGAAATGCTGATAAATGTAATACCACATGTTGACATGCCCAGTGACAAAGTTCACTCTGGGATTTTCAGGGTTGTGTACAGATTTTTTTATAAGACCAGCAAGGTGCCAGATGATAAGTTGAGTGCAGCAGATCGTTTTCTTTGAAACATTGACATGTCCTAAAGAAATGAAAGCAATTTCTTCTTAAAACTACACAGAAACAGAATTGAAAAATGCCACTTGGAAAGTATTTCAGAATCTGTCATATTGGGGAAGAAGAAGATGAAGAGAGATTGTGTGTTCTATTGATGTACAGCAACTGCAATGCATTTGTGGTCTAGTACAGCAAAACAGATTGGATCATTATTCATAATCCTTTCACAATTTGACTGTGAGCAGACAAAGCCAGTAATACTGCCTGAAAGCTGGTTTTAGTTTTGACAATGTCAGCATTTCTTTAAGGGGTTATGTTGGTCTCCCATTAATTTCTGTGATAACATGCAAACAAACAAAAAAAAAGTATCCTGTGCATTCTGAAGACTACACATCGTCCTTATCATATAGTGAGTATATCTCATATTATCAACAGTGCTAATTGATTTGATATTTCTAGATACAATAAAAATATTGAATTATTTAATTGATCAGCTCTTCCGGACCTTTCCAACTACCATCTCTCTGTTTTTTTTCTAATAAATTATCCTCAGTAAGGATCGTGCCCCAGTTACTCTGATGAAACAATCCTTATCAAAACTTCCAATAACAAATCTGTAAACTGTCCACTATTCTGCTTTCGTTATTCTTATCTAGGTGCATCATTTGACACTGCGGAGGATTGTTTACTACTCAAGACACTCTTCTCTTTAGGTATTAGGGCTTAGGCTAGGTTCACATCGCAGTACGGAACGGCTCACAGCAGGGGTCCAGTGCGTCCCTGTTCACCGTTTCAGGTCTGATCTCGGTCCGAATTTTTGGCTGAATTTGGACCTGAAACGGACCAGAATCTTATCATCCTTAATGAGTTTTTTTAGTCTCTCATTCCCAAATGACTTCCTCTTGCCTTTGCTCTACTAAAATGTAAAGGCACAGTTCACCTATTGAAATAAGAAAATGCAAAAACAAAAATAAAAAAATTAGCATTTATAAATGTTTTGCATTTAGTCCTGCAGCACCATGCATCAGTGCATCATGCGTTCAATGCACAGACTTTTGCATTGTTTAGCCACAGGTTTGTACAGACATATGGACCTTCTGTTATGAGGCTGGAGAAAGTGCTAAATAGACTACAGCTGTGGAGCTCAGACAGCAAAAAAAAAAATACATTACGGAGTTTTAACTCTTCACTATTTTATCCAAAATAAAAAAGTTAAATATATTTTAAAGTGGTTGTAAACCCTTGCCCTCAGCCAGTGAAGTGACTAGCCTCAGGTGATACGCAGACGTGAAACAAATCTTCCTACATAAGTTGTACTGGTTTATTTGCAGCCATTTGTCCTGACACCCTCCCCCCTTTCACATAGCAGGCCAGAACAGAACTGTGGCTATCAATCATAAGCTGTCTGCTGGAGATCCCTCCCCTGTCACCTTTCAGGAAAACTTGTCAGAAGTGACTCATGCTGATAACAGAGAAGCTAGACAGCACAGAGAAATGACACTAAAGTTGGCAATAAACAGATCAAAATTCAGCCGGTTCAGCAGGAAACAGACGAATTTTGGGCCATTTATGGGCAGGCTGGTTGTATTGAAGTTGATCAATTGATCGACTTCAGTACAACCAGCCTTTCAGGTTTTATTCATACGATCACTGCCAGTGGCTTTAGCTGTCAGCAGTGATTATTGTATTCTGATGGTGGAGAAACCTTCCGTTGTCAGAATACAGTAGCACAGTAGGAGGAATTCCCCCATAAACACTGACTGTGTTGATAGAGGTATCAAGCAATTTTCTTTGAAGGAAAGAAAGCTGCATAATCTATGGCCAGCCCTAGTGCTTTGGCGAGAGGCAAGTAAACATTATAGAAGTATGTGTTTTGTTCAGATTTCGTGTCTGAGGTTTACAACCACGCTAACTTTTTCTTGACTCATATACCTCTCTTCTTGCTCTTCAAATGCTGATTCTCTCTGTCTGTTCCTTCACTGGCTGACAATTTATCTTAGAACTAAATCCGAACTTCTAATTTTAATCTACAATGCTCTCTTCAGTGTAAACCCTCCTTACTAATTTCCTAATACTAGCCCAAACACAATCAGTGCTCCTTCGCATATCCTCTACTTTAGTCCCATCTAGGTGTCCTCATGAATTGGCACTTCATAATTGTCCTTGGTACTGGGTTTAGCAAAAAAGGCAGAACATATGAACCTATTGTTTGCTTTTTATTACACTGATATAGCATTGTCGGTATAAAAATATTTATTATTATACAAGATTTATATACCGCCAACAGTTTGCCCAGTTTGCAGTTACAATACAATTCAAAACAAGATAAATCAGAGTATACTGCTCCTTAAAGCTTACAATCTAAGAGGGAGGGACAAGCGATACAAAAGGTAATAATTGTGGGGGATGAGCTGACGGAGAAAGTAAAAAAGACAGTTTATTAGTTAGAAGGATAGGTTTCCATAAAGAGTAGGGTTTTTAGGGATCGCCTAAAGGTGGATAGAGTAGGAGATAGTCGTACAGATTGAGGTAAGGGGTTTCAGAGGATGGGAGAAGCTCTGGAGAAGTCCTGTAGGTGAGCATGGTTGGAGGTGACGAGGGAGCTAAAGAGTAGGAGGACTTGTGAGGACCGGAGGTGATGGTTTGGTTGGTATTTTGAGACAAGGTTAGTTATGTACCTGGGGCAAAGGTGTGGATGGCTTTTTTGTTAAGTTGTTAATATTTGGAATTGCATTTGTTGGGTGAGCGGAAGCCAATGGAGGGATTTGCAGATGGGAGAAGCAAGTGGACGAGTCTGGCAGCAGCATTCATGATGGGTGGAAGGGGGGTAGCCTATTCAAAGGTAATCTAATGAGAAGGGAGTTGCAGTAGTCAAGGCAAGAGATATCCAGGGAGTAATTTAGAAGCTTTGTGGTGTCATTGGTTAAGAAGAGGCATATTTTGGAGATTGAGGCGGCATGATTTGGACAGCGATTGGATGTTGGGCTGAAAGGAAAGTTCAGAGTCCAGGGTTACACCTAACCACTTGGCATGTAGGGATGGACTGATAGTTGTGCCATTAATCTTAACAGAGAAGTCAGGGCACATGGGGAATTAAATAGTATGGGCTCAGTTTTGGATAGACCAAGTTTAAGGAAGTGGTGTGACATCCATATTGAGTAAATTAGTGATGCATGAGAAGACAAATTGTAATGGAAGCAGTGGAAGGCTATCAGCTGACCCAGGGAGGAGGTGTAGATCAGGAACCTTGGAGAACCCCAACAGAAAAAGGAATAGCAGAGGAGGAGGTAGAGTTGTAGGTGACACTGATAGTGTGGGGAAATAGGTAAAATCAGAACCAATTTTGAGTACAGTGATGGAGACCAAGGGAATAGAGCTAGTTGAGGAGGCGGGGTAGTAAATTGTAAAGCAGCAGAGAGGTCCAAGAGTAAGAGTACAGAATAATGACCTCTGGTTTTAGCCTTTAGTAATTTGTGCATTTTAGAATAGCAGTTTTTGTAGAATGTTGTGGGCAAAATCCAGACTGAAGGGGATCAAGAAAGATATTCTCAATGAGGTGGCAGCTCAGGTTGTTGTAGACTAGGCATTCAAGGAGTTTGGAGGTTAAAGGGAACAATCACTATTTTGCTTTTAACACGCTAAAAGAATACATATAGAAACCCATCAACTGAAAAACGAATTGATTTTTATGTTGTTCTTTCATAAGTGGTTTGGTGTGGATCTTCACTGCCTTGAAAGATTAGAATGTTGCAGGGAATTCCCTGCCTAATAGTCAAAACCCATACACTATTAAATGACTGGTTCTCTACATGTTTCATCACAGTGTGCAGCTGTTTAGTATAGTGCAAAGAATAGTGGCTAAATAAGCGCCTATAGGATCTGGATGGGATTGCAACACAGTTCACACTGAATCACATTTCAAACACTTTACTTACATCAATTTAATCACTCACAAATGTAATTGTTACATCATCTTCAGCAGTTCCACCATTAATGTAAGTATAATAAACTATAATGATACATTCTAAAAAAATGTGTATTCAAAACCCACCCACTTTAGCCACATTTTCTTAAATTGGAACTATCGGGACCATCTTGACCCAGAATTGGGATATATATAACTGTCGCCCCCTTGTCCTAAACAGGGGCTACTATGTCAATTTAGTTTTTGGCTGGGCTGTAGTTATCTCACATTGATTGTATAGTTTTTCACCTGGTTTTTCCCTAAGCTTGAGCTGTCTTGTGACTTTTCACTTTCGACAGTAGAAGTTACTGGTAACATTGATCATAGTATGAGATTTAACAAACAAAAGTAAGTTATGAATATTTATATTTCCCTCAGCCAATCCAGTAGGAGGTTTATGCCATTGGTGCATGCTGGGGGGAGGATATCCATATTTGGGACAGGCCATGTGCTCTTTCTCTCTTGCCTCAGGCTGAGGCCTGAGGGGGTGCTGCTGGACGGGGCTCTGCTGTTAGGCCCAATAGCCTGTTTAGGAGCTAATGTGTGCTGAAGTGGTCCTGAAGCTGTCCTGTCTGGTCTGGAGGAAGCTATGCCAATAAGGAGACCCAGAGGGGGCCCCTTGCTGGAGAGAGCCAGGAAGAAGATTGGTCTCTAAGAAGGGCCTGGTGACTCATTTGGAGGATGCACTGAAATTTGGGAACATGCTTACAGTGTTGCCAGGTCAGCCTAATGGTTCTGACACTGTGAAGCTGGACATTGATCTGGATCTGGAGAGTCTGCAACTTCTAACTTCAGCTTGTTCAATTAAGCTTTGACAATAAAACCTGGAAGCTGATGGTTATTTTGCACAGCTGTACAGGATTCCGTGTGCACCAGTTTTAGTAAATGTCCCCCAATATGTCTACCAATAGGTTTAACATAATAAGGTCAGCAATAGTACTATTATCTCCATCTCTATTTTACCTTAGGGGCCAGAAGCAGGTTACAGCGTTTAAAGTATTATCAAATGTCGAGTAATAGTTTCAAAGGAGGCATATACACAAGTGCAGAGCTACAACTTGGTAGCTTGTCCAATTTTCACTTAGTACACACTTGCTATAATATATCTTAACCTTCTACCTCTCATAATTTTATACATGAATTCTGCTCTAGAATAACTTGTTAAAAAAGCAAATTGTTCTTTAAAAACACTGAAAAGAGTGTAGAATATTAATCTGTGTCAGCCGAACACATATAAAAACACAGGCGCTAGGCATGAGCAAGTGAATAAGCCATTGTTATCATGATACTTTTTGTTTTTCCAGTTAAGTAAACCGATTTCCCCTCATTTTGCAGTTTAGGGTGTTGCTTCCTCTTGTATTTATCTCAATGTAGACTTTTATTGTCCATGTTTTCATTTGGCAAATGCACTTCCTTACAGCAGTTCCATGTATTGCAGCAGCATGATACACAATGCTACTCAGAGCGACTAATGGAATTCATTCATCTTGCCGCTTGAGCAAGTGAGAATCCGTGCCACTGCTGGCTATATTCCCTTTTAATGGATTCAGCTTGTTAAGTATCAGTTCAGTGATTGTGAAACAATTTAGGAGATCCTGGTCTGATCCAGTGTTTGTAGTTATAATGCGGTGTAGACTTCATATGAAAAGCTTTAAGGGAAAATATCACAGATTCTTTGCAATATCATAGACAGAAAGAATGTGTAAAACAAATGAATGGCACGCATGAGATATTTATGGATAAGTATCACAGAGCCAAATATAATAACATTTTAGTCTTTGCAGACCTATACAGTTTCACAACTCCATTTAAAGCAATGCAAGGCTGTGACTTTGATCTGTGAACTGTTCACAGCTGACGTAGGTTCTTTTGTAAGTTCATGTTACTTAGCCTCTGCCAAGGCATCTCTAATAGCACAGTATTGAGCAATGGCAAAAGAGAATGCATTTATTTTTATAGTTCACAAACTTTATTTTTAATGGCAGCTCCACCCATCATCTATATTTCAATTTTGCAAGGTTGCTGGCAACTCTAATGACCATCATGTAGCCCTAGAATTGGGGAACTTCCCAGCAAAAAAATATTCCCATGGCATGGCTTTTTGGAAGGGAAGCAGAAACAAACTACAGCAGAAAAATGTTGCCATTCTCGTTTCTAACAGATAAATAAAACTCACCAATGTCCACTCTAAGGATGGGTTCACACCTAAACCGGCTGCGGATCGCACAGCAACGCTGTCCGTCCCTGTTCTCCGTTTCAGGGACGAATCAGGGCAGAATCTTTGCCTGCATTCGGCCCTGAAATGGAGGCAAAGACGCACAGCGTTTCTATGCAGTGCGCTCCGCAGCTGCCCCTTGGAGATGTGAACAGGCCAGTCATATTCTCCTGCAATGCGAATTGGATGCAAGGAAAACCGCATCCCATTCGAATAGGTGTGAACCCAGCCTAATGGAGATATCATTCATATAATTCAAATACATCATCCACTAGTATATTTAAACCTGTTTTATCAACTTCATTACTGGTTAACCATCAGAAAATATATGTACGTTTTTTGTCTTTGTAACAATGCAATCATGCTAAATTGCATTGTTGTGAACTACAGTGCATCCGGAAAGTATTCATAGCGCTTCACTTTTTCCACATTTTGTTAAGTTACAGCCTTATTCCAAAATGGATTAAATTCTTTATTTTCCTCAAAGTTCTACAAACAATACCCCATAATGACAACAGTGAAAGAAGTCTTTTTATTCTCAGAAATGCATATAGTAAGGTCACACACAGGGGTTGATTTATTAAAGGCAAAAAGACTATTATTCACTTTGCAAGGGAAGTTGCACTTTGCATAGAATTTTTCTAGCAAATCAACCCCACAGTGTTGTGAGTAGGTGGAACTGATGGACAAAGCTTGCTAGTAGGTGCTATCAGTCTCTGTTCCACCAAACCTTTAAGGCTGGGTTCACACTAGTGTGAATTGGATGCAGATTTCACCGCATCCAATTCACACAGTAGAAGATTGTGACCAGCTCTCTATGGAGCCGGTTCACATATCTTTGCATGATTGGTATGATTTGCACAGGAGCCCTGTGCGTCTTTTAATTTCTATCCTTTCCTTTAAAGTATCCTTTAAGTATCCTGCATGCCATGCTATGGATAAGACATCTGAATTGATTTACATTTGGGTGAAAAAGCCATAGTCTTTGTGCAAGTTGAATCATTTACTGTACCTGTCATTCTAGTAGTCAACCATCACTTAACTGCTTACTTTTAACTGGCTTTGGCTTGTACAAAAAGCAGCACATTTGAGGTCCTATGGCACTTTCAGACTTAATTGGATCAGGGCATCATACAGGTCCATTTGGGTCCCTTGTTGCCTATCCATTTGCAACAGGAGATATTTGGTTAACTGGTTTGGGGTCAGGCTTCTCAACCCCAGTGCACTGAAAGCTAAAATGCCTAACTTGTCCACACCTCAGACAGTTAGCACTGTAATTTAATTGTCAAAAATAAGTCAAAAAATCTCAGATATTCTTCACATGCCCTTTAAATTGGCTAGTTAAACATACCAGTAGAGTAGGGGACAAATAATTGGGTCATTATTTTTTTAATGCAGTTCTAAAATAGTTTGTTTGGACTTTTTAAAAAATCCTGTTTCCTGAAGTTTAGCCGTGGCCTCCTATAACGTGCTCATGGGATAACACAAAGGAGTAATAATAAAACATGAAATAAAGAGACACATGCAAAGTTTAAGCCTAATGGTCAATTCTTTTGGCCACGGTGTTTATTTAAGTGGAAACCCCAATTTTAAAAACAAAAATAAATAATTTAAATCCCAGACATAACCTTAAAGGAACATATGACGCTAAACAACCAATTCCAGAAAATCTAATCACGATGTCCATCCAAATTAGACTGGATTACTAACCCCCACTAAACAACGCCATGACATGACTTCAAACGAAGAATATGGGGGGGGGGGGGGTGTTAGGAGCCGCAGTCTGCTTCTCTTCAGATAGGCTGCAAGGGGGAGTGGAGTTTTAGAACAGCAGTAGCACATGGCTTCTTTATCCCACAAAAAGTAAATGTAAAAAAAAAAAGCAAGAATGAATTTATTTTTTTTGCAGAAGAGACATACTGGGGTTGATTTACTAAAAGTAGAGATTGCAAAGCTTGATGCAGCTCTGCAGAGAAACCAATCAGCTTCCAGATTTTTTTTGACAAAGCTTAATTGAACAAGCTGAAATTAGAAGCTGAGTGGATGCACAGCTGCACCAGATTTTGCACTTTCCAGTTTGAGTAAATCAACCCCGATATGTAATTTCACCAATAAAGTATTCTTGCCCTCATCCTGGCAAGCTTGTACCCTCTGTGGGGTGCTAGGGTGAATGAACTTCTATGAGCATACATTCTGACATCCTGGCAGCCCAACCAAGGCAGATGAAGATCTTGAAGCTGGTGAGAAATATTTATACTAGGGGGGAAAATGTTACATTTCAGAGTCCAAAAATTCAGAAATTGGTAAAGCTATCATAAATACAAACATCAGTAATAATTGATAGGGAATGCCTAATACAAAGTGATTGTTGTTGCTGGCCCTGAAACTTACTGGGGTTTTTTGCTGGCCTGACACAAAACGCACTGCAAAAAACGTGCCTGAAAACCGCATCAAAAAGAGCGGCCTATATTAACATAAAGATTTCAATAAGTACAAGTACCATCATCCCAAAATGTCAAGATCAAGGAAAAAAGAGGGTAGGGCGATGGCTGCAGTTGCTGCTACTGTCAGCCAGCGTCTCCACCCCCCAACAGGGGAAAAGAGGGGGACTATTACGGTACTCAGTGTAGGTATACAATAAGGGTAAGAAATGGAAAGAAAAATAAAATATTTTTATAAAAGTTCACTTTTAATAGAAACAATGTTCATAAAAATGCAATACCGCATACAATTGCTATTGTAAACAACAAAAACAACAACACTACATATAACCATAAAAAGGGGGAGGTACCACATAGTCTGAACCAGTGGATTCCGCACAATTTAAATGGCAGATATGTGTACAGCTATATTTCTCGACCGGTTTCGCGGTTAACACCGCTTCTTCAGGAGAACCATATCTACAATATGACATTAGTTTTAACATATACAAGCATATCAACATGTGCATATAGGATTATTGCAGCAGAGTTGTTAGCAAAGTATCAAAACATTCCATACAAAACTTAAAAATTAAGGACAAGCTCGCCCATTCAGGAGATTTCTGTGGGCATGCGGGACCCCATATAATTCCCCCTGCGGCGGACACAGGGGATGACAGACAGCCTCTGATAAATAAATATTTAAATAATCGATTATACAAATCACCATACTGTGATATCATAAAGGGAGGGGGGTGTTTGTGCCAATGCCAAGTCATTCAGATAGCCCAGGGTAGTGGTGCAGTGAAGGGAATTTATGTGGAGTTCCGTGGGGAAGTACAAGGATGAAGAAACAGGAGAAGGGGATAGGGGGCCAGAGTAGAGGAGATGAACCAGGGATTGGGGAAGAGGGATGAGGTAAGAAGAGAAGGGAGTGATGGAAGGGGAGGGAAGGAAGGGGGGAGGGAAGGAAGGGGGGGGAGGGAAGGGGGAGAAAAGGCCGGAGGGGGGAAAAAAAGGGGAGGGAAAGGGAGGGGAGAGAGGGGAGGGAAGGGGAAGGGAAGGGGGAAGGGAAGGGGGAAGGGGAGAGAGAAGGGAAGAGGGGGGAGGGCAAGGAGGGAGGGGGAGGGGAGAGTGGTGGAAAAGGAGAGAGCGGGGAGGGGCCTGAGGGGAAGGGGAAGAGAGGACCCAGTAATTCCCATCCATGCAGAGGATAATAAAGATGATGGAAAAACTGCACACTGACAGTAGTAGGGCTGGCACTCACCACCTAAAAATTGGAATACTGTGTGAGCTGGAATGGATGTAAAACTTCCCATTAAAGAGACCGTAGGTCAACGGGGTCATAAGGAGCCATGAGGGACGTTATCATTTCAAGCACCCCTATAACTGGGGCCGTAAGTACGTCACAAAAGGGTCACAATGGCTGAAAGGAAAGTTAGTAAATATATAAAGATTACCATACACATTGGCATAGAAAGAATTGTTCTACAGATGTAGTAGTGGAACGGATAAGAGCTATAGAGATCAATTAGATGTAAACAGAAAGTACTAACTTAAATGAGGAGAGAAAAAGTGAATTACAATAGCTAAGTGTAGTGAAACCCTCTCAGAGCTGGAAAGGCGCTTGCATCAGAGATGAAGATTACATAGCCATAGATGTAGGAATAAGTAAAGTGTCTAACAAACTCTGCATATACACGGCTGTGCAGTGGGCGCCAGGCAGCGCCACAGTCATGCAGAACCTAGGGATACAAAGTGGCAAACAGCCAGCTAGCAGACAGAGGGGGAGAGGAGACTGACCTGTGTAGAGCGATCCTCGGCTGGCTCAGCGTCAAGAGGCTATGAGGCTCGTATAGCAGCCATAGCTGGCCGCTATAAGAGCTCCCCAACCCGGAAGTTAGGGACGGCAAGATAGGCGGTCCCTGACGTCACCGTGTCTGTTCGCCCGCACTGCGCAGGTGCACAGACATGTGCTACTGCGCAAGCGTGCGCTCCTGTCAAAGGGAAGCAAGTTCCCGGACACAGAGACACAAGCAGCACAGAGGCTGCCAGGGCAAACATGCGTCTGCCGCAAGGAGGAGAGCTGAGACCCGACAATTGCCAACAGATCCTGATAGGAGAGGGAGAGATTGTCCTTTTACAGCAATATTTGTAAACCATCATGATAACACCTAATAACACACAGGAAAACAAAAGCATATAATTGCAGTACATAATCATTACCCATGTCACTCAGTAACAGCATCAGGGGTAGTCACTAGCAGAAGAGACATGTTACGTATTAAAGCATCCTAAAAAAAAAAAGAGAGAGACAGTAACAACCCATAAGGGAGGGGACGGGGGGGGGGAAAGCGGGAGGGGACGAAAGGGGGGAAAAAGAGAGGGGGGAAAAGGTGGGAGGGAGAGGGGGGAAAAGGGGGGGGGGAAGAGGGGGGGAAGAGGGGGGGGGAAGGGGGGGAAGGAACAATGGGGGAAAAGGGAAGGTAGAGGAAGGGAGCGGAGGGGAGGGGGAAGGGGAAACAGGGGGCGGAACAAGGCAAAAGGAGCAGGGAAGGAAAGGGAAGGAATCAGGGGGAAGAAGCGCAAAAAGTCACAGAAAAGCCTTGTAAGAAGCTGACTCGTTGAGGCCAGGGGGATAGTGGCGTTGAGTCGCTCGATCCAAAGGGATTCCCTTTGAAGTATCGAGCAATCCCAATCGACATCCCTAGGGTTGGGTTGAACTACCTCCAGTACCAGAAACTTGACGACAGAGTTGTCAAATCTGTGGTACAGGCCAATGTGTCGGCCGATAGTGGTCATCTTCCCATTTTCGGAATTGTACAGATGGTCACCGATTCTTTGTCTGAATTCCCGGATCGTTTTGCCTACATAAAATGCTTTACATATGCAATTCATTAGGTAAATCACCCCTTTTGTGCTGCAATTGGTGAAGGTACGTGGGACCAAAGTCTCCCCATTGGGTAGAACAAAGTGTCTACCTTCGTGGACCCCAGGGCACCGGGGACAATCCCCGCATTTGAATGTGCCGTTGGGTCCACTCCTCAAAGGTTTAGTAGTAGTATAATGACTAGAGGTCAATTGATCCCGTAACGACCGAGCCCTACGAAAGACAACTTCCGGGGTGGGTCGAATGTATTTGGCCAGCGTGTGATGCTCAGCCAAAAGGTGCCAATTTTTGGTTAGAATGTTGCGGAGTAGGTTATGGTGTGCAGAGTAGGTCATGATGAATCTTACGGTCTCTGTTAGGGGGAAGGTTCCCTACATTTAAAGAGTAGGGAGGTCCGAGAGCGTGACATGGCCTTGTTGTATGCTTTGCGTAAGTTTGTAGGGGAGTAACCACGTAGTAATAGGCGTTCACGTAGTGCCCTGGCCTGAAGTTTAAAGTCGCTGTCTCGTGTACAATTTCTACGTAAACGCAGGTACTGAGTATATGGTATGCTCCGCACCAAAGAGCTCGGGTGTGCGCTATTGGGAACAGAAGGGTGTTGCCAGCAGTTGGCTTTCTGTAGAGGTCGGTACCCAATGTTCCATCCGGTTGCTTAATAATCTTCAAATCTAAAAAAGAGATCTGCTCTGCCTCGATCTTAAACGTAACTTTTAAGTTTAAATCGTTAATGTCGAGTTCACGAAGGAATTGTAATAATTTATCTCTGGGACCCGTCCACACCAGTAGTAGGTCGTCAATGAAACAATACCATAAAAGGATATCGTTTAAAAATTCCGAATATTGGTCATGAGCATGAATGTGCCTCTTCCAGCTGCCTAGATATAGGTTTGCATAAGCTGGGGCACACGACGTCCTCATTGCAACTCCCTGTATTTGCAAAAACAATTGGTTATTAAATGTAAAGTAATTTTTCGTTAGTATGAAATACAACAATGCAAGTACAAACTGGTTTAAGGGCCATGTAGTTGTGTCCTGTTCAAACAAAAAGGAATCAGCCGTCCGTACGCCCTGCTCGTGAGGGATACTAGAGTACAAGGCCTCAATATCAACAGCCACGAGCAGGGCGTCCGGAGGGATCTGGATTCCCTCATGGCGTTGCAATAGGTCCGTGGTGTCTCTAATATAGGACGGGAGGCTGCGGACATGAGGCATCAAAAATGCGTCAACAAATTTCCTGGCATTATCAGTTAGCGAGCCTATCCCCGAAACTATAGGCCTTCCTGGAGGGGTTTGCACATTCTTGTGGGTCTTGGGTAAGGAATAGAAGGTGGGGATGCGGGGAAATTTAGGGACCAGGAACTCCAAGGTGTCTTTGTCAATGAGGCCTGTAATATAGGCCTCAGTCCAAAGAGCCTGGAGTTCCTGTGCAAAGGAGGATACATGAGTAGGAGTAATGGATCTATACCAGTTCTTGTTATTGAGGATGGAAAGGCACATTAGTTGATATTGGTGGTTTGTCATAAGGACAATATTCCCACCCTTGTCCGATTGTTTTATAACGACATCTGGGCGTCGCTGCAAAGATCGGAGAGCTCGAGTTTGACTTGGATCAAGGTTTGAAGGGTAATCAGGCCATTTCTGTTTCTTGAGGTCACTGATTGTTGCTCGGAGGAAGGCCCATATCTCCGGGCAGGTATTAAGATCAGGAAACCTGCGTGATCGTAAACAGAATGACTTGGGCAATGCTGTTTGTTTGGGAGCAACGATTGGGCCAGACGTATTAGGTAAGGGAGGTGCAGCCGGGAACATCCCTGTTGAGGGCTCAAATAAAGGGATATCATCAGGAGGTCCATGATCTTGTGATAACGTAGGATCCCCGGTATCACCCTCATCGAACAGGAGCATGAGGTCGCGGAGCGCCCTAAACTCCTCCATAGAGAAGCCTTTGGTCCGCTCCGCGAGCTCACGCTCCAGGCCGAGGTTAACGTGATCCTTATCATAGATGTATCTGAAAGTTAAGTTGCGTGCAAACAAATATAAGTCCTTAATTGTCTCAGTAACCTTTAGTGCATCAAGAGGACAAAAACCCAGTCCTAATTGCAATAACGAGATTTCCTCGTTATTGAGTGTATAAGGGGTGAGGTTTATGACATTGAGGTTGGTGTGGCGTGAGGAGGAGGGTTCTGTTGGGGTAGTGAGGGTTTCAGGACGTAAGCGTCTAGGTTGCTCTGTTGCTTTTTCAGATCTAAAAAAATAGCATCCTCATTAATTTTAGTATATTTATTTGTCATTAAAGCCGAGTTTAAGATTTTGGGAATCGTGCCATGTAATGTGGAGTGACCAACTGCCCCTTCTAGGGGGACATTGGTATCATGTGGGGTTTGTGTTGGGGGTGCATGTGTAGATCTAGGGCCTTTCAGGCCTTTCTTATCTTTTTTGGAGTTCGTTTGTGGAGTGTTACCTCCAAAACGAAGTCTCTTGCGTGAAGAATTAAGTGCAGATGAGGCATTTGGTTGAGTGGTGCTTAAAGAAGATATGGTAGAGGAAAGAGAAGAATCCGATTCAATGTCCGTAGTGAAATTTCTGTTATTATTATTCCGAGGAGGGCCTCGTCTACCCCGGCTCCTTCCGGGCCAATGGTAGGCCAGGCCCTCAGCAAAGGCTGATTTGTCCTTCCCAAACTTGATTTGTTTCTTAACAATAATGTCCTTATTCATACTTTCCAAGCGTTCTCTGAGCTCTTTCCACTTATTTTTAAACATCGTATTGTCCGTTAAATGAGAGTACTCTGTATTGAGTCGCTCAATGTCGCTATCAAGGAGGGTCATATCGTGAGTATACTGAGTAATAAGAAGTCCTATTAATTCAAGGCTATTCTTCGTCAATATGTCTTCCCATGCTTTCTTGAAGTCAACTGAAGGATCTTTTAAAGTGGGAAATATCTGGCCCCTTAAACCAAGGGGGCAGATTTTCTCACTGACATATAGTTATTCAATATGCCAATGTAAGTGTGACTTACGTTTAAGAAGTTTCGACATTCGGGCAAAGAACATTTGGATGTCATCTTCAGTTTTGTGTTCATTCAAGCATGCGGTTTTAAGGTTGGACATAAAGCCCATCCAATCCGTGCCTATAACGTCCATGTTATGACTGACTGCAACAGGCAACCCCTAGATTATGTTGTGGTGACAGGGGGTATGGAAATTACAAAACAGGTAGACACAATAAAGAAAAATCAAAAATCATATAAAGGCACTAAGAACAAAAGCGTATCGGTAGGTGTTGCTGTCCACCTAAGGATACACAACAAAAGTGGGTGTATTATCCACCCTGTGTATACTACAGAAAGAGCGGCCTATATTAACATAAAGATTTCAATAAGTACAAGTACCATCATCCCAAAATGTCAAGATCAAGGAAAAAAGAGGGTAGGGCAATGGCTGCAGTTGCTGCTACTGTCAGCCAGCGTCTCCACCCCCCAACAGGGGAAAAGAGGGGGACTATTACGGTACTCAGTGTAGGTATACAATAAGGGTAAGGAATGGAAAGAAAAATAAAATATTTTTATAAAAGTTCACTTTTAATAGAAACAATGTTCTTAAAAATGCAATACCGCATACAATTGCGATTGTAAACAACAAAAACAACAACACTACATATAACAATAAAAAGGGGGAGGTACCACATAGTCTGAACCAGTGGATTCCGCACAATTTAAATGGCAGATATGTGTACAGCTTTATTTCTCGACCGGTTTCGCGGTTAACAACGCTTCTTCAGGAGAACCATATCCACAATTTGACATAGAGTAGTTTTAACATATACAAGTATATCAACATGTGCATATAGGATTATTGCAGCAGAGTTGTTAGCAAAGTATCAAAACATTCCATACAAAACATAAAAATTAAGGACAAGCTCACCCATTCAGGAGATTTCTGTGGGCATGCGGGACCCCATATAATTCCCCCTGCGGCGGACACAGGGGATGACAGACAGCCTCTGATAAATATTTGATTAATTGATTATACAAATCACCATACTGTGATATCATAAAGGGAGGGGGGGGTGTTTGTGTCTTACCCTTATTGTATACCTACACTGAGTACCGTAATAGACCCCCTCTTTTCCCCTGTTGGGGGGTGGAGACACTGGCTGACAGTAGCAGCAACTGCAGCCATCGCCCTACCCTCTTTTTTCCTTGATCCTGAAAACCACATCAATCGCAACCACATAGATGTGAACCTAGACTTAACGCAGAAAATGGCACTTTTACGCAAAAATGCCCAAGCCTGACCCCTCAACTCACTTGCTGTTGTGTCTGCGGCACAGAAATTGAAGGGACTACACAAAACACATGCAAATAAGTGACAGGGGTCTTAACAGTTTTAATTCTAAAAATCTAAAGTAATTTCTTTTATATTAGTTCTGTTGCATTTTGTTACTTTTTAAAAACCTAAATTTTGGACAATAAAAATCATATACAATAATTTCCTAAATTTTTGTGTAACTTGGTGGCCACTGTGACCCTATTATTAAAAAAGGGAGAGAGGGAGAGGGGTGAGATAAGATGCTTAGCAGTTGGCAGATATACATTACTTCATGCCAAAGCTTGAAGGATTTATATGTCAAGTGTGACCAGTCAATAGTTTAAGTTTCAGCCTATTGAGGTTTTAGCAAGATTATAATGGCTGGGATTTTATGAAGTGGTTCACAGTTTAAGTGTTCACCAAATCCTGCAATGTATCTATCTTACAAAGAGTACAAACAATAGTTTTATAGAATTATAATGCATGCTGTGTGAGAAATGTCAAACATTTATGTGCAGACCATTAAACTGTGGCTGCATTGTGGTAGAATGGTCTAAATCCAAAAACTATATCAAGCCTGTGGATTTATGTATGTGTCACATTATCTACCAAAAGAAAAGGAATACTGCATTTTAGTTTAGCATGCTATATAAAATAAATATTACATCAAAAAGATAGGCCAGAAGTACACTGTCACTTCCAAATGTGTGCATTTTGTTCCTATTAGGGCTTATGCATTACAACAGGCGAAAAACAAATGACCCTAGTATTGAAAATGTTGTCAGAAGAAACAAGTTAGTATTCTTGTTAATTTTTTTCTAAAATTAGAGCAACTCCAGACTTTAAGATACCGCCTCCCATTACCTTCCACCATCTTCTTTTAAACTTCACTCTCAATATCATGCCTACACCTAGTGCTGATGGTCAGACTCCATAGCTAGCTCTGTGTTCTTCACCTTCACATTGCAGCCCCCTTTCCCATAAGGCAAGCAGGTCTACCAGTACTCAGTTGCCCCCAGGTCTTATACGCAATGCAATAGTTCCTGGCTACCATGCTAGGTCAGGTGTGAGATAAGTGGTCCAATGGCATTTTTGGGTTCAGTGCAGGCAACCTTTAGAGAGTAGTCAGGGTCCAATCCGTGGTCAAAAGGCAGGCAGAGTTCAGAGAGTAGTCCAAGTCTAATCCGAGATCAATACAAGGGGAATCCAAACTTGCAGGCAGGGTGGGATCAGGCCAAACACTATCACAAGCATGACACTAAGGGCTTGACAGGCTTGAAACAAGTTTGGTCTCCACCCAGAGGCTGGTTCTACATCAATCACCCTGCAGGTGGGCAGTCAGACAGAGAGAGTGCAGCTCAGTCAAAACTAAGATGCTGGAATGAGACCAGCAGCTGCTATGGAACAGGAGTGTTAGAGGTACCTGACACCCACGCTGATTTTTTAAAAAATGAAAAAGATTTTTTTTGGCCTCCTGGACCAAAAGAATGTCAGATTCAGGGTAGAGCATGGTGTACATGGGCTAAAAGCTAGATTTTCAAGCTGTTCCCTGCCCCACTTCATGTTGTCAACTCTGCCAATGTCTCCAAAAAGACTAGCAGAAATTTTACCTGGAATCTACCACGTCAGTCATTGCTTCCCTTAATCTGAGGAACTTTCTAGCTGTTGTGGACATCAAGGATGCTTAACTTCCTTTGCCCATCTTTCCAGTGCATCAACAGTTCCCTACATTTCGCTGTGGGCACCTAACATTACCAGTTTGTGCCCATCCCTTTGATGTGTCTACTGCACTGTTTTTTTCACAAGGCATCCCCATAGTGAGACAGAGTGGAATACTTGAACAAACTTATACTGAGGAAACAGTCAGCACAGACCTTATCAGTCACTATTAGGGATGGGCCGATGGGACCCCTGTTCAGTTCACACCAGAACTTTCGAACACCATGAAATTTCGGACCCGAATAACGAACTCCATTAAAGTCAAAGGGAATCGAACATCAGAAAATAAAAAGTGCCCATTTTAAAGGCTTAATTGCAAGTAATTGGGCATACAATGGTTATAGGGGTCCGGGTCCTGCCCTGGGGGGCATGTATCAATAATAGAAAAGTTTGTGAAAAACTTCATTTTTAAATGAGCAGCGATTTTTTGATTTTTAAAGTGAAAGCAAAAAAATTAAAAATTCCTTCCAATATAGTGCCTGGGGGGTCCCCTTAGTCTACCTGTAAAGAAAGTGGCAGATCTGCACCATGTCTAGAATCTGCTGCAGCAATAATTGCATTTATAAAGCCCAAAAAAATGACATTTTCCCTGCAAGCTGCCTTTATTTTGCTCAGCAACAGCTGGGGAGCCAGTGTGTATGATGAGGCCACAATGTAGTGCACTGGGAACAAGATTAGAGATTTTTTGGATACATTCTGGTGTCACTTTGACTTTGGATAGAAGTAACGGGTGTGTAAAAATTGGTCTTTGGGCGCCTTCCCAGCGTAACCCTATAGAGGTAATCTTGATGAAAGCAAGAATTGGCCTTGCTGTAAAAGATTGCAATGATATGCACCTGTCAAACAGGTACAGAAAAATCGGTCTTTGGGTGTCGGTGGCATCTTCCTACCGTAAACCTATAGAGGTACTCTTGATGAAAGCAAGAATTGGCCTTGCTGTAAAAAATGCAATGATATGCACCTGTGAAACAGGTGCTGAAAAATTGGTCTTTGGGTGTCGGTGGCGCCTTCCCACCGTGACCCTGTAGAGGTACTCTTGATGAAAGCAAGAATTGACCTTGCTGTAAAAAATTGCAATGATACACACCTGTCAAACAGGGGCTTAAAATTGGTCTTTGGGTGTTAATTGTGCCCATGAAACCTATACCAAAAACATTCTTCCAGATGAAATGATTGAACACCCTCAAAGGTAGGCAGCCTCAAAGTCCTGCAGAGATTCCACATCCCAAAAAGACTTAATCAGTGACATCGGCATCAGGGGCTTCATAGCTGGTAATCCAGGACTGATTCATTTTTATAAAAATCAAACGGTCCACGGAGTCTGTGGACAGACGCATTCTATGATCAGTAACAAAACCTCCTAGAGCACTGAATGTCCATTCTGAAAGCATGCTGGATGCAGGGCAGCCCAACAACTCAATAGCATACTGGGCAAGTTCTGGCCAGTGGTCTATTCTCATGACCCAGTAAGTTAGTGGATCATCAGCTGGAAAGCTCTCCATCTCTGTTTTGGCCCCGAGGTAATCATCCACCATGTTATGCAGATACTGCCGATAGGATGTGGAAACTGACAGCCTTGGGCGGTGAGGGCTAAAAAAATTCCAAAATGCCTCACTTAGGCGGACGCCTTCTCCAATGCTCCTCTCTTGACTAACAGAAGACTCAAAATTACATTTTCCACAACACTGTAACCTACTGGAGTCAGGAAAAACATTCAATAAAATCCTCTTTAACATGCCCTCAAGAGATTTTATCTTCTGTACTCTCTGTGGGAACAGGATGAGTTCTGAGACCTTCCCCTTATAATGGTGGTCAAGGAGGGTTGCCAATCAGTAATCATGCTTCTCTTTTATGCTACGTATTTTTGGGTTCTTTCACAGGCTTTGAAGCATGAGGTTGCCCATTAGCCTCAAATTTGACAAGGCTTGAGAAGCAGACTCCTCGAGGTCACTCAGGATGACAGCATCTGGAACTTCCTCCTCGCAGCCACGTATTACTCCCAAGGGTCCTGGGGTTGGAAAGCCATCGCTTACAGATTGACACGTATATATATTAGAATGAAAGTCCCTAAAGTGACTCCAATATATAAAGTGACTTGCGAGATAAATCTGTGAACTAGTTGTCTGTTGATAATCCACCACCAAAAGGAAAGAGGCTTACCAGACAAGTTGAACCCAACTAGGCATACGCCTGATGAGTCAACAGAGCTTGTGGTGTAACACACCCAGGGAAGAAAATCAGCATACACGGTTTGCGATGTATACCAATCAGGCAGGGGTCCGTCACAATGTATAACATCAATGGGTATCCACCAAGGAAACAGTGACCAAAGATCAAGAACGGATCCTCCCAGTATTGTATATGGTAAAAGTAGTGTGATTCCTCTTTCCTTTTGGTGGTGGATTATCAACAGACAACTAGTTCACAGATTTATCTTGCAAGTCACTTTATATATTGGAGTCACTTTAGGGACTTTCATTCTAATATACTATATATACACTGTTGGTTTATGTCCATAAATATTAAAAAGTGGGAGACACATATACAAACTGTTGTAATTCCTACACCGTTCACCTGATTTGGATGTAAATACCCTCAAATTAAAGCTGAAAGTCTGCAGTTAAAGCACATCTTGTTTGTTTCATTTCAAATCCATTGTGGTGGTGTATAGAGCCAAAAAAAGATTAGAATTGTGTCAATGTCCCAATATTTATGGAACTGACTGTATATTAGAGTAATATTGTATGTATTTTATCATGATTTATGCACATCAGTAATGGTTTGTTACTAGTTTGATCCCATCAGGGGAATCTCACTTTCACCTTCACTTTTAGCACTGCACTTTACCACTTTCCCATTTGTTCACATATTCACAGATTTCTGTTGTGCTGGCAGCTATTATTTATCACTTTAAGACAGCGCATTTTTTTTCTTTTCTTTTTTCCGCTTACAGATTGACGCATGTCTCCTCCCCTCTCTCCTCCTGTGTGTTCTGTGACCTAGGAATGATGGTGTCTGGATAAAGTGGTCTTTGAGAGGAAAGGAAGTCCTCCTCTTCCTCCTGCTGCTCTGCATCCAGTGCCCTGTCAATAATGCCACGCAGAGCCTTCCAGAGCAGGAACACAACAGGGATTGTAAAAAGTGCACAATAAGGATGAATTGTGTAAGTGACTCTGCGCAACAACTACTCCCTGAATCGTGCTACTACATATAGCTGGACACCTCATAAAGTTCCTGCAAATAATAATTAAACGTGACTGTTCTTAGATATTTAAGAGAAATGAAAACGTGAATCAAAGTGACTTCAGTGCAGTTCAATCACATATACCGTGTACACAAAAAACATATGAGAAACATATAAACTGTGATTGATTCAGTGAGCATGCGTTGATAGGTGATCTGGTGACTTTTCGTGGCACTGGATGCCCACTAGGGGCTCTCAGAACTCTCACCTCAGTGACACAATAAAAGTGCCTGTGTGCATTCAGCGGGTCTGTGCTTGTTCCGGTCCGGTCTGGTGTCGGCGTCCTATTCCGTCTCGGGGGGGGGGGGGGGGGGAACGCCTGCTCCGATGGATGAGCTCCACATATGGGTAATAGAAGCAAAGGACTCCAATAGGGTAATATAGTTACACCAAGGAAATTTATTAAAAAAATAGCCGCTTACATAAAAGAAAGCAACAATGCGCCAAACAAGAGCAAAAAACAGCGTGTTAACGATCCTCGCTACGTCACTTCCGGTCCGCACTACGTATTTCCGGTTACGTAACCGGAAATACGTAGTGCGGACCGGAAGTGACGTAGCGAGGATCGCTAACACGCTGTTTTTTGCTCTTGTTTGGCGCATTGTTGCTTTCTTTTATGTAAGCGGCTATTTTTTTTAATAAATTTCCTTGGTGTAACTATATTACCCTATTGGAGTCCTTTGCTTCTATTACCCATATGTGGAGCTCATCCATCGGAGGAGGCGTTTCCCCCCCCCCCGAGACGGAATAGGACGCCGATACCAGACCGGACCGGAACAAGCACAGACCCGCTGAATGCACACAGGCACTTTTATTGTGTCACTGAGGTGAGAGTTCTGAGAGCCCCTAGTGGGCATCCAGTGCCACGAAAAGTCACCAGATCACCTATCAACGCATGCTCACTGAATCAATCACAGTTTATATGTTTCTCATATGTTTTTTGTGTACACGGTATATGTGATTGAGCTGCACTGAAATCACTTTGATTCACGTTTTCATTTCTCTTAAATATCTAAGAACAGTCACGTTTAATTATTATTTGCAGGAACTTTATGAGGTGTCCAGCTATATGTAGTAGCACGATTCAGGGAGTAGTTGTTGCGCAGAGTCACTTACACAATTCATCCTTATTGTGCACTTTTTAGTCTTTATACTAGTGAAGGGTGTTCACTATTTTTGATTTTGCAGCATCAACATTAATTTCACACGATTTGATTATAGTAGCGCAGAAGTTCATCCTAGGATATTTTTCAACAGGGATTGTGTCACTGATGCATGCACTGTCACTGCTCACCATCCTTGTGGCCTTGTAGCCAGAAGTTGGAGATCCAAAGGCTTTGACAAGCTTGCATTCAGACGCTGGGCATGTGGTGGTAGGGACTGTGAGTTTTTCTGCTGCAGGAGATGGGGCAGGGAAATTTTCCAGGCTACAGTCTACAGCTGGTGGTGTTCTGCTGGCAGATGTGCTGCTAGGACCTGGGACACCCTGTGTTATACCATCATCCCTGTCAGTGGAGGCTGCTGAGAGGTAATGGGGCAGACTGAAGTGAGTAAGGAGGAGGAGGGACAGATTTGTGCCCCTTTTGTGTGGCTTTTAGGTGCTCTTGCCAACGGGCTGAGTGGTTGGACGTTAAATACCTTGTTAAGCATGTGGTACCCAAATGGTTGGTGGTTTTGCCACGTTTGATGTGCCTGAGACACAGTTTGCAGATAGCAACAGTGCGATCTGCTACAGATGTGCTGAAAAAGGTCCAGACAGCTGAGCTTTGGGGAGTGGGCTGGGAGATAACAGCTGCAGAATGTGATGGAATAGGATGGCTGCTCTCTGCTCTTTCTTGATGTCGACCTCCTTGGGGTTGTGCCGCCTCACCTTCAGTTTCCTCCTCTGGCACCCAAGTCACATCAGTGACATCATCATCATCTTCATCATCATCTTCATCATCATCTCCATCATCATCTCCATCTCCTCCATTACCATTGGAGACAACTTGGCAATACGCTGCGGCTTAGGGAACATGAATGCCAATTTGTCTGTTCCTCCCTCTCTCTACACTCATGTTCCTGTCATCCTCCACCTCAGAACCAACATCTGAAAATCATCAAGGGGCAAGTGGCTGACGTTGTGGTCAAATAACTCAGCTGACTCCTCAATGGCTGATGTTGGGGCTATGGCAGGAATAGATGTGGACAAGGAGGAAGATTTATCCACTCTGGCAACTGCAGGGGACTGCACACGTGTCTCTGCTTGTGTGACAGAGGATGAGGAAGGTTTAGTAAGCCAGTCCCCCACCTCCTATGTATGCTGTGGCTGGATAACAAAGGCAAACTCACTAAACAGAGGAAATGATGCCCTGCCTGAGGACTGACCACCACGTTCACCTTTGCCTGTGGACACATTTGTTGCTGGCCCCCTTACAGTACCAAGGGAACGTCTGCCTCTCCTTGTTGTCCTCCCAGACATTATTGGGAGGGAGGGGGCGGTGCTTATAAGCAAATGTAAAGAAGAAGTTGAAATCTGTACGTAGATGCACTTTAATCAATGTAAAGAGGTGTTTGGTGCACTTTAATTTGCGTACTCACACTACACAGACACACTATAATATACTGCAAGATTGTAAGCTCTAACGAGCAGGGCCCTCTGATTCCTCCTGTATTGAATTGAATTGTATTGTACTTGTACTGTCTGCCCTAATGTTGTAAAGCGCTGCGTAAACTGTCGGCGCTATATAAATCCTGTATAATAATAATAATGTGCCAAACATACAGTGACACACAGAACTATATGGCATTAAACTGACAATAACACACACAAAACGATATGGCATTAAACTTGCAGTAACGCACACAGAACTATATTGTGGTAAACTGGCAGTGACGCACACAAAACTATATGGCGTTAAACTGGCAGTAACACACACAGAAGTAAATGGCGTTAAACTGGCAGTAACACACACAGAACTATATGGCGTTAAACTGGCAGTAATGCACACAGAACTATATGGCGTTAAACTGGCAGTAACGCACACAGAACTGTATGGGGTAAACTGGCAGTAACGCACACAAAACTACATGGCGTTAGACTGGCAATAACGCACACAGAAGTAAATGGTGTTAAACTGGCAGTACAATACTATATGGCATTAAACTGTCAGTAACGCACACAAAACGATACGGCGTTAAAGTGCAGTAATGCACACAAAACAATATGGCGTTAAACTGGCAGTAATGTACACAGAAGTAAATGGTGTTAAATTGGTAGTAACGCACAAAACTATATGGCATTAAACTGGCAGTAACGCACCCAGAAGCAAATGGTGTTAAACTGGCAGTAATGCACACAAAACAATATGGTGTTAAACTGGCAGTAACGCACACAGAAATATATGGTGTTAAACTGGCAGTAACGCACGCAAAACTATATAGCGTTAAACTGGCAGTAATGCACACAGAACTATATGGCGTTAAACTGGCAGTAACACACAGAACTAAATGGCATTAAACTGGCAGTAAATTACGCAAAACTATATGGCGTTAAACTGGCAGTAACACACACAAAACAATATGGTGTTAAACTGGCAGTAACGCTCACAGAAGTAATTGGTGTTAAACTTGCAGTAACGCACACAGAACTATATGGCATTAAGCTGGCAGTAACGCACACAGAACTATATGCCATTAAACTGGCAGTAATGCACACAAAACTATATGTTGTTAAACTGGCAGTAACGCACACAAAACTATATGGTGTTAAACTGGCAGTAACGCACACAAAACAATATGGCGTTAAACTGGCAGTAACGCACACAGAAGTAAATGGCATTAAACTGGCAGTAACGCACCCAGAAGCAAATGGCGTTAAACTGGCAGTAATGCACACAAAACAATATGGCGTTAAACTGGCAGTAACGCACACAGAAATATATGGTGTTAAACTGGCAGTAACGCACGCAAAACTATATAGCGTTAAACTGGCAGTAATGCACACAGAACTATATGGCGTTAAACTGGCAGTAACACACAGAACTAAATGGCATTAAACTGGCAGTAAATTACGCAAAACTATATGGCGTTAAACTGGCAGTAACACACACAAAACAATATGGTGTTAAACTGGCAGTAACGCTCACAGAAGTAATTGGTGTTAAACTTGCAGTAACGCACACAGAACTATATGGCATTAAGCTGGCAGTAACGCACACAGAACTATATGCCATTAAACTGGCAGTAATGCACACAAAACTATATGTTGTTAAACTGGCAGTAACGCACACAAAACTATATGGTGTTAAACTGGCAGTAACGCACACAAAACAATATGACGTTAAACTGGCAGTAACGCACACAGAAGTAAATGGCATTAAACTGGCAGTAACGCACACAGAACTATATGGCGCTAAACTGGCAGTGATGCACACAGAACTATATGGCGTTAAACTGGCAGTAATGCACGCAAAGCTATATGGCCTTAAACTGGCAGTAATGCACACAGAAGTAAATGGTGTTAAACTGGCAGTAACGCAATCAAATAGATGGTGTTCAACCTTCACTACACTGACACTATCTGAACTGTCCCTACTCTAGCTATACACTAATGTAAAGATTACTGACACAGTCTCACTACACTGCACTGAGACTATATGAACTGTCCCTACTCTACACTAATGTATGTATGAATGATATGGTCTCACTACACTACAGTGAAACTATCTGAACTGTCCCTACTCTAGCTGCACACTATGCAAAGCTGAATGATTGTAGGGAGCTGGGCCCTCTGATTCCTACTGTATCAAATTGTATTGTATTTGTACTGTCTACCCTCAAGTTGTAAAGCGCTACGTAAACTGCTGGCGCTATATAAATACTGTATAATAATAATAATAATAATAATAATGATGGTCCTCCTCACTACACTCACACTATCCCTAGACTGACACTAAACTAATATACTGCACCGACAATTGAAGCAAACTAGCACAGTATAGCACACTAACTAACTAATAGCACTGAACAGAGCCCTGTTCTATCTCCCTCCACGCCGAAATCACACTGAAAATGGCTGCCATTGAAAGAATACTTTTATACTGTGGGGCACGAATGAGCCATAATTGGATAAAGTCATGATGACAGTGTCCAATCATGACTCTAACAGTGCTCTGTGCCCTGATTGGCTGAAGCTTTCACTGCTTCAGTCAATCAGGGCTTGCAATGCACTGTTCAGCACCGCAATGCATTGTGGTTGGTTTAGGGGGGCGACCAAACGGTCAAACTACCCGTTTGTTCGGCTGTTCGCCGAGCGTCTGAACAGCGAAAGTTCGGCCTTAACTTATGATTGGGCCGAACCGTTCACCCATCCCTAGTCACTATCCAACAGACTGTTCAAACTTTCCAGAGATCCAGTTGATCCTTCAGAAGTCTGTGCAAGAGCCAACTCATTATTTGGGTATTTAGGTCTCCTTCTAGATACTGCTCAGTTCATGGTTTTTATTCCGCAGGACAAACTCCTGACTCCATGCTCAGGAGTTCAAACGTTGCAGTTAAGGAATGATTCATACCTCCCCTTTTGCATGAGGGTTCTGGGATTGATGGTTGCCTCCTTTGAAGCAGTTCCATATTCCCAATTTCACTCCAGACCATTGCAACTCAACATTTTGGCTGTGTGGGACACAAAGGCACATTCTGTGGACAATTACATGTGCCTGACAGCCAGGACCAGGTTACCCCTGGCCTGGTGGCTCATGATTCTAGCCCTGAAGTAAAGAAAGTCCTTCTTTACACTGGTCTGAAAGATTCTCATGATGAATGCCAGCCTGACAGGATCTCCTGACTGCAAGGTCATCCTACCAGTTTCTAGTTGGACAATGATACAGCAGTGGCCTATGTCAACCATCAGGGAGGCATCAGAAGACTTGTAGCTCAACCAGATTCTGGTTTAGGCAAAACATCACATGCCAGTGCTATCCATCATGCACATTCCAGGAGTGAAACATTCCTCAGTTGACAGTGTCTGAGTTTAGGGGAATAGTCTGTTCACCAGGAGGTGTTAACAGACCTCTGTTGAAGGTTGCAAACACTGGGTGTGGACCCCTGGCTTCCAGATTCAACAACATACTGAGCAAGTTTTTCTTCAGGTGCAGGGTTCTTCTAGCTTTAACTGTTGAGGATTTATATCCAGTTCAACATGATTCATGGTTTTCCTCCTTTGAAGCTCCAGGTTTGTCTACTTCAAAGAATCAAGGGGGAGGGCATTCCAGTGGTTCTCATCGCACCAAACTGGCCCAGGTGCATGCGGTTCTCAGATCTCATCAGACTTCTGGCATACTCTCTGTGGGCTCGTGCAGATCTGTTGTCCCATGGACCAGTTTACCACCCTGCTTTATGGTTGCTGTCTTCAGTGGCATGAATGTTGAAGCCCAGTTCCTTAAAGATAGGGTTTTTTTCTGATTCTGTTATTCCTATGCTACTGAAAGCTAGAAGTTCCAACTCTTGCAAGATCTACCATCACACTTGGAAAGTGTACTACATGTGGTGCGCAAGGCAGAGAAATTCCATCCCAGGAAATACTCAGTGGGATGCATCCTGACCTTTCGCCAATCTGGTCTAAATGAACATTTGACCTTGAGTACTATCAAAGATCAAATCATGTCTCTAGCAATTCTTGTTGAAAGATCACTTGTTTCTCATTCCTTGTTGAAATCCTTTGTACAGGGTGTTGCTCATATACTGTAGTTTAACCTGTATGTTTGTCTGTGACTCTGTGGGATCTTAAAGCGGTTTTCCACCCGCAAATTATAAAGTCAGCGGCTGCAAACACTGTAGCTGCTGACTTTTAATAAGGACACTTACCTGTCCAGGGAGCCCGCAATGTCAGCCCCCTGAGGCTGATCCATCCATCGGATCGGGTGCAGGCGCCGCCTGTCAGGGAAGGTTCCATCCACTGATGACACTGCCTGATATTTGGCGTGCAGTACTGTGGTCCACCAGCAGGTATCTCCTGGCAGTCTGGAACTGCCAGGGGAGTTTTCCCCTGTTGGTGGTATTTTGTGATCTTTGGGCCGCATTACTGGCGTCCACCAGCGGGTGGTTCCTGGCAGTGTGGGGCCGACATCATCTCCTGCAATCGAGGAAAACCTGATTCTGATTGAAATGTGTATAAATAACCGGCAGACGCACTTATGCCTTGCCTTGGTATCTTTCCTTGTGCCCCGATCCTGAACCTGAGAGCTCTGTATTTGTACCTGATCCTGTTCTTGTTCCTGTCTGTTTATCTGAACCCTGAGCCTTGTACCTGTACCCATCCCTCCTGTGATCCATCCATCCTCTCCTTGTCCTGTTTGTTTCCCTTCTCCAGCTGCTGACCTCCCGTTGATGACCCTGGCCTGGCTCTGTTTATGATCTCGGTATTTCCCTTTACTTGTATATATTTGTCCGTTATTATTTGTGGGTTTCTGTTGGTGGTTGGTTGCACATTGTAGTATATTGGAGGTGGTTGTATTTATTCACTTATCTTAAATAAATCATTATAGTTTACTTACACACGTTTGGGTTTCCTCTGTTTGTGTTGCGTTTGTTACAATATGATTTTTTTTTATATTAATCAGACATAAGATAAATGGGACAATATTACAATAGTGAGTTGGTCAGATTACTGTCAGTTTTTGGCTTGAGTAGATTTCTAAAACAAATTAATTGAGTGAATCGGGGGGCTTCAGTAACCAACACTGTAGTGTTTATCCTCATGACACAACACAGGAAGCACCTCCATGGTTAACAGAGGACAGAATTAAAATTAGACTTGAGAAACTTAACATTAATAAATCACCGGGACCAGATGGCTTGCATCCGAGGGTACTTAGGGAACTCAGTCAAGTGATTGCCAGACCGTTGTTCCTAATTTTTACAGATAGTCTACTGACTGGAATGGTACCAGCTGATTGGAGAAAAGCCAATGTAGCAATAATATTTAAAAAGGGCCCAAAATACATCCCTGGGAATTACAGACCAGTTAGCCTAACATCAATAGTATGTAAACTCTTGGAGGGGATGATAAGGGACTATATACAAGATTTTAGTAATAAGAACGGTATCATTAGCAGTAATCAGCATGGATTCATGAAGAATCGTTCTTGCCAAACCAATCTATTAACCTTCTATGAGGAGGTAAGTTGCCATCTAGATAAAGGAAGGCCCGTAGACGTGGTGTATCTGGATTTTGCAAAAGCATTTGACACAGTTCCCCATAAACGTTTACTGTACAAAATAAGGTCCGTTGGCATGGACCATAGGATGAGTACATGGATTGAAAACTGGCTACAAGGGCGAGTTCAGAGGGTGGTGATAAATGGGGAGTACTCAGAATGGTCAGGGGTGGGTAGTGGGGTTCCCCAGGGTTCTGTGCTGGGACCAATACTATTTAATTTGTTCATAAACGATCTGGAGGATGGGATAAACAGTTCAATCTCTGTATTTGCAGACGATACTATGCTAAGCAGGGCAATAACTTCTCCGCAGGATGTGGAAACCTTGCAAAAAGACCTGAACAAATTAATGGGGTGGGCGACTACATGGCAAATGAGGTTCAATGTAGAAAAATGTAAAATAATGCATTTGGGTGGCAAAAATATGAAAGCAATCTATACACTGGGGGGAGAACCTCTGGGGGAATCTAGGATGAAAAAGGACCTGGGGGCCCTAGTAGATGATAGGCTCAGCAATGGCATGCAATGCCAAGCTGCTGCTAACAAAGCAAAAAGAATATTGGCATGCATTAAAAAGGGGATCAACTCCAGAGATAAAACGATAATTCTCCCACTCTACCATTCTCTGGTCCGGCCGCACCTGGAGTATGCGGTCCAGTTCTGGGCACCAGTCCTCAGGAAGTATGTACTGGAAATGGAGCGAGTACAAAGAAGGGCAACAAAGCTAATAAAGGGTCTGGAGGATCTTAGTTATGAGGAAAGGTTGCGAGCACTGAACTTATTCTCTCTGGAGAAGAGACGCTTGAGAGGGGATATGATTTCAATATACAAATACCGTACTGGTGACCCCACAATAGAGATAAAACTTTTTCGCAGAAGAGAGTTTAACAAGACTCGTGGCCACTCAATAAAATTAGAAGAAAAGAGGTTTAACCTTAAACTACATAGAGGGTTCTTTACTGTAAGAGCGGCAAGGATGTGGAATTCCCTTCCACAGGCAGTGGTCTCAACGGGGAGCATTGATAGCTTCAAGAAACTATTAGATAAGCACCTGAATGACCGCAACATACAGGGATATATAATGTAATACTGACACATAATCACACACATAGGTTGGACTTGATGGACTTGTGTCTTTTTTCAACCTCACCTATTATGTAACTATGTAAATGCTGTTTTATACAATGGAGGGAGATATCATTGTTATATTCATTTCACAATTCAATTAACAGGCTATTGTCTCTATAGCTACAGTAAACAAGTAAGACATTACTTATTTGAGATTCTTTCAGCTTTCAAACTGAAAGAATGACTGTTAACCACTTCAGCCCCGGAAGGATTTACCCCCTTCCTGACCAGAGCACTTTTTACAATTCGGCACTGCGTCGCTTTAACTGCTAATTGCGCGGTCATGCAATGCTGTACCCAAACGAAATTTGCGTCCTTTTCTTCCCACAAATAGAGCTTTCTTTTGATGGTATTTGATCACCTCTGCCGTTTTTATTTTTTGCGCTATACACGGAAAAAGACCGAAAATTTTGAAAAAAAATGATATTTTCTACTTTTTGTTCTAAAAAAAATCCAATAAACTCAATTTTAGTCATACATTTAGGCCAAAATGTATTCGGCCACATGTCTTTGGTAAAAAAAATGTCAATAAGTGTATATTTATTGGTTTGCGCAAAAGTTATAGCGTCTACAAACTAGGGTACATTTTCTGGAATTTACACAGCCTTTAATTTATGACTGCCTATGTCGATTCTTGAGGTGCTAAAATGGCAGGGCAGTACAAAACCCCCACAAATGACCCCATTTTGGAAAGTAGACACCCCAAGGAATTTGCTGAGAGGCATGTTGAGCCCATTGAATATTCATTTTTTTTGTCCCAAGTGATTGAATAATGACAAAAAAAAAAAAAATTACAAAAAGTTGTCACTAAATGATATATTGCTCACACAGGCCATGGGCATATGTGGAATTGCACCCCAAAATACATTTAGCTGCTTCTCCTGAGTACGGGGATACCACATGTGTGGGACTTTTTGGGAGCCTAGCCGCGTACGGGGCCCCGAAAACCAAGCACCGCCTTCAGGATTTCTAAGGGCGTACATTTTTGATTTTACTCCTCACTACCTATCACGGTTTTGAAGGCCATAAAATGCCCAGATGACATAAACCCCCCCCAAATGACCCCATTTTGGAAAGTAGACACCCCAAGCTATTTGCTTTGAGGCATGTTGAGTCCATGGAATGTTTTATATTTTGACACAAGTTGTGGGAAAGTGACAATTTTTTTTTTTTTTTTTTGCACAAAGTTGTCACTAAATGATATATTGCTCACACAGGCCATGGGCATATGTGGAATTGCACCCCAAAATACATTTAGCTGCTTCTCCTGAGTACGGGGATACCACATGTGTGGGACTTTTTAGGAGCCTAGCCGCGTACGGGACCCCGAAAACCAAGCACCGCCTTCAGGATTTCTAAGGGCGTACATTTTTGATTTTACTCCTCACTGCCTATCACAGTTTCGGAGGCCATGGAATGCCCAGGTGGCACAAACCCCCCCCAAATGACCCCATTTTGGAAAGTAGACACCCCAAGCTATTTGCTGAGAGGCATGGTGAGTATTTTGCAGCTCTCATTTGTTTTTGAAAATAAAGAAAGACGAGAAAAAAAAATTTTTTTTTTCTTTTTTCAATTTTCAAAACTTTGTGACAAAAAGTGAGGTCTGCAAAATACTCACTATACCTCTCATCAAATAGCTTGGGGTGTCTACTTTCCAAAATGGGGTCATTTGGGGTTTTTTTTTGCCACCTGGGCATTCCATGGCCCCCGAAACTGTGATAGGCGGTGAAGAGTGAAATCAAAAATTTACGGCCTTAGAAAGCCTGAAGGCGGTGCTTGGTTTTCGGGGTCCCGTACGCGGCTAGGCTCCCAAAAAGTCTCACACATGTGGTATCCCCGTACTCAGGAGAAGCAGCAGAATGTATTTTGGGGTGTAATTTCACATATTCCCATGGCATGTTTGAGCAATATATCATTTAGTGACAACTTTGCGCAAAAAAAAAATAAAAAAAATAAAAAATTGTCTCTTTCCCGCAACTTGTGTCACAATATAAATTATTCCATGGACTCAACATGACTCTCAGCAAATAGCTTGGGGTGTCTACTTTCCAAAATGGGGTCATTTGGGGGGGGTTTGAACTGTCCTGGCATTTTATGCACAACATCTAGAAGCTTATGTCACACATCACCCACTCTTCTAACCACTTGAAGACAAAGCCCTTTCTGACACTTATTGTTTACATAAAAAAATAATTTTTTTTTGCAAGAAAATTACTTTGAACCCCCAAACATTATATATTTTTTTTAAAGCAAATGCCCTACAGATTAAAATGGTGGGTGTTTCATTTTTTTTTTTCACACAGTATTTGCGCAGCGATTTTTCAAACGCATTTTTTGGGGAAAAAACACACTTTTTTACATTTTAATGCACTAAAACACACTATATTGCCCAAATGTTTGATGAGATAAAAAAGATGATCTTAGGCCGAGTACATAGATACCAAACATGACATGCTTTAAAATTGCGCACAAACGTGCAGTGGCGACAAACTAAATACATTTTTAAAAACCTTTAAAAGCCTTTACAGGTTACCACTTTAGATTTACAGAGGAGGTCTACTGCTAAAATTACTGCCCTCGATCTGACCTTCGCGGCGATACCTCACATGCATGGTGCAATTGCTGTTTACATTTGACGCCAGACCAACGCTTGCGTTCACCTTAGCGCGAGAGCAGGGGGGACAGGGGTGCTTTTTTTTTTTTTTTTTTTTTTTCTTTATTATTATTATTTTTTTATCTTATTTTTAAACTGTTCCTTTCATTTTTTTTTTTTTTAAATCATTTTTATTGTTATCTCAGGGAATGTAAATATCCCCTATGATAGCAATAGGTAGTGACAGGTACTTTTTTTTGCAAAAATTGGGGTCTATTAGACCCTAGATTTCTCCTCTGCCCTCAAAGCATCTGATCACACCAAGATCGGTGTGATAAAATGCTTTCCCAATTTCCCAATGGCGCTGTTTACATCCGGCGAAATCTACATCATAAAATGCTCGTAGCTTCCGGTTTCTTAGGTCATAGAGATGTTTGGAGCCACTCTGGTCTCTGATCAGCTCTATGGTCAGCTGGCTGAATCACCGGCTGCATTTTCAGGTTCCCTGTTGAGACAGGAGAGCCAGAGAAAAACACGGAAGATGTTGGGGGGGGGGGGCATTCCCTCCCACTGCTTGTAAAAGCAGTCTAGAGGCTAATTAGCCACTAGGATTGCTTTTACATGAAAGCCGACCGCTGGCTGAAAAGAATGATACCAAGATGATACCTAAACCTGCAGGCATCATTCTGGTATAACCACTCAAAGTCGTGAATGGCATACCTGAAGACAAAAAAATGGTTAACAATAAAGCACAGTAAACGGTAAGGTATAAAAAATTGCATACCTGAAAAGCAAACATGATAAAACATAATAACAATAAAACATTGCAGAATAGAATACAGTAAAAAAGAGCAGAACAATAGAGAGAGAATAGAGAGAGAGAGAACAATAAAACGACAACTATTTTTATTTTATATTTTTGTTTGTGTTTTTTTTTTTTTTACACTTTTTTTTGTAACTAACTATAATAACTGTAACCGGTTCCAGGTTCGGGTCTCTCAAAATGCGATGGCATCTCGGGAGACCCTGTGAAAGTGTGCCTAGTCTGTGCAATGCTGTACCCTACGCTAATACTCAACTAGTGCATGGTAGCGTTCAAAACATTCACCAATGCAAAGACCAGGATTGTCAGGACAGGAGGGACAATAATAGCGGGTGTCACGGCTATATCCGCGCTTGCTGCAGACACAACATCTTTTTTGGGGGGTTCGCTGGGTAGGGGTACTCGGGAGGACATAAAGAAAATGCCTCTCATGCAGCCGACTGCATTTGGTTGGGGATGTGAATGGGGGAAGTACGGGCGCTGCAGAAGCGGTGGGTTCCCAATTAGGATTGGCGAATGCAGCAGGAAGGGCACTATGGGCATGACGGGCCTGTGTTTGTCTTCTTGGTGGCAGCGGGACACTACTTGTGCTTGCCACCTCACCAGCTTGAACTGCACTTATGGGACTCGCCACGTCACCAAGTGTTACTGCAGTGCTGGTTTGACTACGACCGGGGTGTACTAGGCCTCTGGTGCTTGCCAGTTCACCAAGACGCTACAAAAAAAACTGTTAGCGATCGCAGGGATCAGGCCTGACTCTGCGAACGCTGCAGTTATGCGTTTAGAGTTTTGTAAGTGACAGTGATCGATCGATACTGCACTTGGGTGGGCCGGGCCGGGCGGAGGGGCAAAACGCAGGTGCTAGCAGGTATCTGGGCTGATCCCGCTAACACTGCGTTTTTGGGAACCCTAAACTGCTGGGGACGCTAGTATAGATCTGATCGGATCAGATATTGATCTGTTCAGATACTATACCACTAAGGGAGGTGTACGCTGCGTGCGTGGGTGTTAGCGGTACTGGCGCTAACCTGACGCTGCCTGGGGCTGGTGCTTGCCAGTTCACCAAAATGCTACCAAAAAAACTGTTAGCGATCGCAGGGATCAGGCCTGACTCTGCGAACGCTGCAGTTATGCGTTTAGTGTTTTGTAAGTGACAGTGATCGATCGATACTGCACTTGGGTGGGCTGGGCTGGGCCGGGCGGAGGGGCAAAACGCAGGTGCTAGCAGGTATCTGGGCTGATCCCGCTAACACTGCGTTTTTGGGAACCCTAAACTGCTGGGGACGCTAGTATAGATCTGATCGGATCAGATATTGATCCGATCAGATACTATACCACTAAGGGAGGTGTACGGTGCGTGTACGGTGCGTGCGTGGGTGTTCGCGGTACTGGCGCTAATCTGACGCTGCCTGGGGCAACGCATATCACCGCCGGGCGATCAGGGGGCTAAACCTTTATTCGGTAATAAACGGCGGGTGCCCTGACACTATAAAAAATAAACTAACTAACCAGCGTCACCCGTAACAGTTATACGGTGATCAGTGGTGAAAGGGTTAACTAGGGGGCAATCAAGGGGTTAAAACATTTATTAGATAGTATATGGGGGTCCCTGTCGCTATAAAACACTGACGGCGAACCTAAATATTTACGTCCCTAACTAGCGTCACCAGCGACACTAATACAGCGATCAGAAAAATGATCGCTTAGCGACACTGGCGACAGGGGGTGATCAAGGGGTTAAAACTTTATTAGGGGGGGTACTGGCGCTAATCTGACGCTGCCTGGGGCGACGCATATCACCGCCGGGCGATCAGGGGGCTAAACCTTTATTCGGTAATAAACGGCGGGTGCCCTGACACTATAAAAAATAAACTAACTAACCAGCGTCACCCGTAACGGTTATACGGTGATCAGTGGTGAAAGGGTTAACTAGGGGGCAATCAAGGGGTTAAAACATTTATTAGATAGTATATGGGGGTCCCTGTCGCTATAAAACACTGACGGCGAACCTAAATATTTACGTCCCTAACTACCGTCACCAGCGACACTAATACAGCGATCAGAAAAATGATCGCTTAGCGACACTGGTGAGGGGGGGTGATCAAGGGGTTAAAACTTTATTAGGGGGGGTAAGGGGGGTACCCTAGACCTACAGGGGGGTTACAGTAACTGTCCTAACACTGCTAACTGTCACAAACTGACACTATGCAGTAATCAGGAAAAAAAAAAAAAAAAAAAAAAAAAAAAACCTGCTTGGTGTCAGTTTGTGACAGGGGGGGGGGTGATTGGGGGGGGTGATTGGGGGGGGATCGGGGGGCGATCGGGGGGGGATCGGGGGTGTAATGTATGCCTGGCATGTTCTACTGTGTGTGTTTGTGTTGTGCACTTACTTACATGTCATCTCTCCTCGGCGCTGGAACGGAAACTGACAGCCGAGGAGAGATGACATCACATCCTCTGCCTCTGTGTACTATACAGAGGCAGGGGATGTTTGTCATTGGCTGGGAGCGATCGCGAGGGGGGGGCCACGATCGGATGGTCTCCCCCTCGTCTCTCATCGCTCCCAACCAAATGCCGACCGCAACTGGCACAGGGGGGGGGTCCGATCGGACCCCCCACCCGCGGGAAGGCAATCACGTTTCAGGTACGTGATTTTGCCTGCCCGTGCCGCTCTGCTCACGTATATAGGCGTGAGGCGGTCGGCAAGTGGTTAAATTACTGTCTTGGTTTGAGTAGACAATGGGTTTCAACAGTCCATTGTCTACACAGCTACAGTAAACAGGTATGTTTTCTGTTGTTTGGCAACTATGGTAAACAGCATGGCACATAAAAGGGGGATTCAGGCATAAGCTAGGGACACACTGACACACACACCATCATGCTTTGAAGATCAGAAGCTGCCACTCATGATACAAAAACATTGCCTGGTGTCCAAGAAGCATCGTTGCCAATGGAGATCACGAACATACAGTAACAGAAGATAAGTAACTTTTAAGTGTATTTGTACTGATATAGACTATAGGCTGTTCATTTGATAGGCATTTTGCTTGTTATAGAGATCTGTCAGTCTTGTATTGTATTCCTAAGATTGTAATAGTTTTGTATGTACAGCATCTTTGTATAGTAAAAGCACAATTTACACACTGCAGAAATATCAGCTTCCTTGCTTATACCACAGAGTAACCTTGCTAGATAGATGCAAGCAAAACATTTGGGGGCTCGTGCCGCGGTCTTTGCTATAATTCAACTGAAGCAGACCTGTTTTTCTGTAGTGTGTTGTGTAGCTTGTGCTAGGTAAAATGCTGCGTAAGCTGTTTAGGAAAAACAAGGCTGCAGAGGGTTCTGGTGGCCAGAAGGAAGTGTGCAGCTTACCTATCTGGGCCAGAGACAATGAGTGGGAGCCTCTTGCTAAAGAATTTGTGAAGTATGCTTCTCCCTTGAAGCTGACTTGGGGTGATAAAGTCTCAGATCATTTTGTAGATTTTAGCCTTAAGGGGTTGGATTTAAGTAAATAAGAGAAGAGGACAGTGTCCACAGTGGGCTGGTATTTCCTTAATGCTATTTACACTGAATCACAGAGAAGGGAGAAGGCAGAGGCAGAAGTTAAGGTATTAAAAGACCAGCTAGCAGTTGCTTCAGAGTGTGTGCGTTCAACTGCTAGTCGGGCTGATGATTTGCAAGAGCGGTGTGCAGCCCTCATGACCAAATCAATTAATGCCTTAAGGAAAAGGAAGGGCCGTAAACCTGTTAGTAAAGCCAGGGTATGTGCCATTGTCACATCCCAAAATTGGGATTGTGAGGATGTGCTCTCCTCAAATGATAGGATGAGGAGATAGAGTTCGATATTTCGCATGATGATCTGCTAGTGCGAAAGAAAAAGTATGCCAGACCTCTCATTACTAAGCATAGGAAACGGCAACATGGTAGAGAGGATATGGCAGATGGGGAGGTGCATTATCGCAACCCCAGAGATGTTGAATTTGAAGAAGTACGGGAGTTTACACAAACTGAACTCCATGAGCTGGCAAAACAATACAAACAAAGGTCTGGGGAACCCCTAGTGAGTTGGCTCCTATGCTTATGGGATGAAGGGGTGGACAGTGTTGTTTTGTCAGGTAAGGAAGCAGTGACTATGGGAGTGTTAACCCATGATCTACAATTGCGTCAGGCAATGCAAAAAGCCCGAGAGTTTAGCGTGAATTTTTCACTGTTAGACCTCGTGAGAGATGGAATAGTCGGAGTATAGGCTAGCCCTACTGACCTGGAAAATACCTACTCATGGAGAGCAATAGGAGAGGGTATTTCCAGGTTACGTGAGATAGGTTGTATAACCGGATTAAATACATTTCCAGAATGGATGGGTCCAGATATGGAACCCTTTACGTCTGCTCTGTGCTCTAAGCTGATGAAGTCTGAGCCATTTAATCTCAGGGCTCCATTATTGTTCTTGTTCGGAGGCCTGGGATTAAACAGCAAGATTTATGAAGCCACTACCCTTTTAAGCCAGTTGGGGGAGCTAGAGGAGACTAAAACAAAACCTGTCAGGGCAATAGATAAGGTCAAGGCCAGACAGGAAGAATACAAGCAGAAAAGAACAGAGAAGAAAGGGAATGGGGTAGAGAAGACAGGAGGTGAAGAGAAAACCAGGCTAGTTATTTCTAGGAAACAAATGTGGGTGGACCTACTAAAGGCAGGAGTACCTAAAGATGAGATAGATGGGATTTCTACTGCAGAAATGCTGAAGAGGTGGAAACATTTATTAGGGAAAACTGTCAGGGTTAGAAACACTACTCCGAGTGAAGATAACAGCAGCCTGGACTTAGAGAAAACAGAACAGACCTCTCCTGTTAGCCCCAAACCAATTCCCAAAACTGAACATGAACCCAAATCCTTTTATCCTGGGGAGGAATTAGAGAGAATTAGAAAGGGGGATTGGGAGGTTCCTTATCCTTTATGAAGGGAAGGTGAGTCTCCTGTAATAGCCGTGAGGGCAGTGACAGCAGGAGACCGACGACCATATGCATCTGTCACTGTATGGTGGGGGAAGTCATCTTCTCCTACACATGCAATGGCTTTAGTTGATAGCGGAGCTGAAGTTACACATTTGTAAGGTAATCCTTCCCATCACAAAGGAGAATTGATTTATGTAGAAGGTTTGGGAGGGAAAACCACACCAGCAGTTAGGGTACAGGTGAAATTGGCTATTGGCAAGGGATCAGGATTTATGACAAATGTTTTGGTATCAGAGTTACCTGAAAATATTCTTGGGATGGATGTACTTCAAGGTCAGTCAATTCAGACTGAAAGAGGTACATTCACATTCGGGTATCCTGATAAAGCCTATTTGGTAAGGGCGGTGAAGGCTGTTGTCAGAGGTAATGCGAAATGGACCCCTGTCTACATTCCTCCACCAGAGAAGCCAGTCTGTCTCAAGCAGTACAGACTTCCTGGAGGCCACAAAGAAATTGGGGAGACTATTCAAGAACTGTTGAGAGTAGGGATCCTTAGACCTGCTGTAAGTCCTTTCTCATCTCCGGTGTTCTCAGTAAAGCAACCTGATGGGACATATAGAATGACTGTGGATTACAGAGGTCTAAACAAAGTGGCACCTCCATTGAAGTCAGCTGTACCAGATATGATCTCAATTATTGAGAAAATTGCTAAAGATGGAGGAGAATATCATGCTGTGATAGACCTGGCTAATGCTTTCTTTTCAATTTTGATAGACCCAGAGTGTCAAGACCAGTTTGCTATAGAGTGGGACGGCTGCCAGTACACTTTCACTGTGCTTTCTGAAGACTATGTTCATTCTCCAACGATTTGTTATGGACTGATTGCCCGAGATTTAAGTACCCTGAGTTTGAAAGTCGCTGTGTTCCACTACATTGATGACATCATGATCTCTGGAACAAAAGAAGATGTAACTGAAGCACTGCACCTGCTAATACATCACATGGAGAACAGAGGGTGGGCTATCGACAGAGACAAAGTCCAAGGACCTGCCACGGAAGTGAAATTCCTGGGAATGATGTGGACTGGGCCGCAGAGGAAAATTCCAGAGACAGTTGTGCAAACTATCCAGGCTCTGTCACCCCCTACTACCAAAGAGGAAGCACAGAAGTTCATTGGAGTTGTGGGGTTCTGGAGATCATTCATCCCACATCTTGGACTGATTCTGAGGCCTATATATAATGTCACCAGAAAAAAGACTGAGTTCTCATGGGGTTCAGAGCAGCGGACTGCATTCCTGGCTGCTAAAGAAGCCATTTTGCAGCATCAGGGATTAGGACCCGTGAGACAAGGAGTATCATTTCAGCTGGATGCAGTGGAGCAGAATGGTACCATATCTTGGAGTCTGTGGCAGCCAAATGAAAAGAAAGGACTGAGAGCAATACCCACTGGATTTTGGTCCAAACAACTGACAGGGGCACAGAAGAGATACACGCCCCTAGAGAAGTACCTGTTTGGGGCCTACACAGCACTTCAACATGTAGAGACCATGACAGGAAAGGACACAGTCACCATCCATACTGCACTGCCAATAGCAGGATGGGTGAGAGATAATGGACTGACCACTAGGGCAGCTGTAGCCCAGAACCAGACACTGATGAAATGGAAGTGGTACCTTCAAGAAAGAGGGGGTATTGCAGCTGGGGATGTTAGAGACATTTCAAAACAGTTGGCAGGGCTTGCCACTTTTACCAGCAACCGGCCAGAAGAAGAAATTCCTGTGCTGCAGTCATCCCCCATTCAAGAGGCTCCACCCTTTGAGTCTCTGTCAGAAGACATGAAGGAGTCAGCGTGGTTCACTGATGGTTCAGCCATAGTCACCTCGTCTGGACGTAAATGGACAACAGCAGCCTACAACCCAAGTACAGACACAATCCTGCAGGAGACCGGAATTGGAGGGTCCAGTCAGTATGCAGAGTTGAAAGCGGTGGTGATGACTCTTCAGGAGGATCCTTCTTCCCATGTCACTATCTACACTGACAGCTGGGCGTTTTTAAAGGATTGAAAACTTGGATGCCCACGTGGAAGTCCAATGAATGGATGATTCATGGAAAGGTGGTGTGGGGATGCAAGGAAGTCTGGGACTACATCTGGAAGGAAGCTCCCGCACCATAAAAGTGGGGCATGTTGATGCACATGTGCCCCTAGTCCCAGACTTTGAGAATTTTAACAGAGTTGCAGATGAAATTGCCAAAGTGAAGGCAGTTGGGCCAATTGATCCTGTCTTGATGAACTTGGCCAACTGGGCCCACAAGCAATCTGGACATTTGGAGCAGAAAGCAACATATAAATGGTCACAGCAGAGAGGATTGCCGATATCCATGGACATGATAAAGACTGTAATAGGGAACTGTACAGTGTGTGGAGAAGTGCGACAATGGCCATTGCAAAAGTACTCCACCGGGTCGATTAAGAGGGGTGAGAGGCCTGCAGAGATCTGGCAGATTGACTTCCTCGGTCCCCTGCCCCAGGGAAACAATGGACTGAGATATTGTTGCACTGCAGTGGACACCTATTCAGGACTTATGCTTGTTCATCCTTGCAAACGTGCAGATCAAGCCGCAACGCTTCAACTGCTCCAGAAACTTGTCGATGCTTATGGTTGTCCCAAACAAGTCCAAAGTAATAATGGCTCACACTTCACTGGATCAACAGTAAAGCAGTGGGCCAAAGATTATGGAGTGTACTGGTTGTGCCACATCCCATACCATCCACAGGCAGCTGGTTTAATTGAAAGATACAACGGGCTATTGAAGGACCAGATACGCAAACTTACACCCACACATACACTAAGGGGGTGGGATCGGGTCCTCACACAGGCAGTCATGTTGTTAAATTCTAGGCCAATAGCCAAAAGCACACCATATGAGAGGATGGTAGGGGCTGGGGCACAGATTACACAGTTGGAGTGCAGAGTTCAGTATTTATGTAAGGTTCCTGAAAGAACAGGGCTTAACAGATACCATGTTACTGCTTCCCATGACATAGAAACCAAGAGTGACGTATCTAAAGCTGAAGCCATTCTAGGAATGAGAGGGAATCTGGCAGGAAGGTTTGAAGCTACATTTGTATTGACAGATGAGCTTCAAGACAGTGGCTGGGACTCTGACTGGTTAGTGGATACTTCTCAGCAAGAGTGGAAAGTGAGGCTACTTAACAGCAAACCTTCCAAAATAAACAGCAGTGATCTTCTGGGAAATATCAGTATATTTCCTCTCCTCCCTATTGATGTTCTTTGGGATGGTCAGAAGTGGGTACAGGCAGGAGGCAAGTGTTAGTCACATATCCAGGCAAGAAGCCACTTAGAGGAGAGATTTTAGCTGAAGGGCCTGGATCTACTGTTTATGTATTATTAGAAGGAACAGATAATCCGCTTTGTTTTCCACTCCACAGGCTGTCTCCGATTTAATCCATAGGAATACCAGAGAAAAGTGGTTACATGATGGAAAGAATGATGGAAGATCGCAAGAGCTGTGGAGAACAAGGCCTTTGATGTATTACAAGCCTGGACTTGTTTCTAAAGAACTTTAGAATGGACTTTCTAATGAACTTTTTTAGTTAAAGACTGAAACACCTTCTCAGTGACAGAAATGGGAGGTGTTGCATTCAAGTAAAAAAATTAATGTTTAGAATGAGTTTAGTAATGAAGAGATTTTGTGTGTAGTCTGAGAAAAAACATCTAGGGCGGAATGTGTTGCGTTTGTTACAATATGATTTTTTTATATTAATCAGACATAAGATAAATGGGACAATATTACAATAGTGAGTTGGTCAGATTACTGTCAGTTTTTGGCTTGAGTAGATTTCTCAAACATATGCTGTTTTATTCAATGGGGGGAGATATCATTTTTGTATTCAATTCACAATTCAATTAACAGGCTATTCTCTCTATAGCTACAGTAAACAAGTAAGACATTACTTATTTGAGATTCTTTCAGCTTTCAAACTGAAAGAATGACTGTTAAATTACTGTCTTGGTTTGAGTAGACAATGGGTTTCAACAGTCCATTGTCTACACAGCTACAGTAAACAGGTATGTTTTCTGCTGTTTGGCAACTATGGTAAACAGCATGGCACATAAAAGGGGGATTCAGGCACAAGCTAGGGACACACTGACATGCACACCATCATGCTTTGAAGATCAGAAGCTGCCACTCATGATACAAGAACATTGCCTGGTGTCCAAGAAGCATCGTTGCCAATGGAGATCACGAACATACAGTAACAGAAGATAAGTAACTTTTTAGTGTATTTGTACTGATATAGACTATAGGCTGTTCATGATAGGCATCTTGCTTGTTATAGAGATCTGTCAGTCTTGTATTGTATTCCTAAGATTGTAATAGTTTTGTATGTACAGAATCATTGTATAGTAAAAGCACAATTTACACACTGCAGAAATCTCAGCTTCCTTGCTTATACCACAGAGTAACCTTGCTAGATAGACGCAAGCAAAACATTACACACGTCTGGGTTTCCTCTGTTGCAGTCCACACAGTTCTGGTCTTATCTGATACCTGACAACGCCATTCTGATTAAGGGAAATCAGCAGTGGAGCCTTGGGGCTTCACTGCCCATTTCCTACTGCGCATGTGCGAGTCGCGCGGCTCTTTGTGAATGTCCGGCTGTCTTCTGGGACACACACGTCCCAGAAGACATTGGGGGGGCTCGCTGAAAAAGAGGATATGACGTCCTGCGCGTGGGCCGGATGGATCGGAAGTACAGGCTGTACTTCATAAAAAGGTAAGTTACAAGAAAAAACATGTTTTAACTAGCCAAAAACGAGGGGTGGAGAGGTGGTCTTTCATTTAAGACCACCTCTCAAAAGTGGGTGGAACTCCGCTTTAACATGGTTTTGTTGGTTCAAAAACCATCATTTGAATGCATCAGAGATATGCATCTTTTCTCTCAATCCAAAGTGCCTCAGCTCTGTCAGGCAAGTATCTGAGTTATCGGCCTTGTCTTGCAAAGAAGCTTCTGGTGCTAAAGAGAAGCAAGGTTGTCTTGAGGCCTATGGCCTATTTTTCCCCAAAGGTGGTTTCCTACTTTCATCCTAATCAGGACATTTTTCTTCATTTCTCTATTCTCCAGTACATCTCAAGGAGACTTCTCTCCATTGTTTCAATATGGTGCAAGCTGTTTATCTCTCAGCTACTGCTTCCTTCAAACTGACTGACTCTTTTTTGCCATACTCCACTAAATCAGTAAGTGCCTCAAGCTTTTTTAGCATCACAAAATCTGTTTACCAGATTTGTAAGGCCACCTTTCACAATGGTCCATGATTCACACATTTCTTAAAGATGATCTTCGCTGGCCACCCCCCCTACTTATTGTGAGGTCTGTTGCTTCCATTATCAATACTCACCCTCCCTGAGGATCCAGCGTTGTCCTGCTGAAATTCCCTGGTTCTCTGCCACCTCTAAATCCCACGCCCAAATATTGATTATGACATTATCAAGAGGCCCACCGGCTTTCTTGTTTCAGCTGGCACTCCTCCTGATGATGCAGCACTAGGCCCGCCCCATCCTCCTTTGTGAATAAAGCGCTTTGCCTACTGGGATATGAGATGTGCATATCCCAATAGACAAAGGAAGGACAGTGCACGTTGTTCCCCTGGGCGAATGATGTGCAAGGGGGGATGGGGCCACACTTTTTTGGTTTTAAAAAAAGTAAACAAACAAAGGAAGAGGAGTGGATAGGACAGAAAGCCTTTATGAGGAAGAAGATCCAATTCAGGTTTACCAGGTGGATGTTCAGGCCTCATTTAATGCCAGTTTTGGATGTAATACCCTCCAGGCAGCTTTGTGTACTTCATCTAGCCCCCAATGTTAACAAATTGTTTTTTTTTATGGGTCTGTTAGCGTTTTGTTTGCAGTATTGCCCACTCCTCAGTTGGACTGCTTTTGACTTCCCAGTTAGCTTACGATTACTCTGATTTTGTGTCCCTTAATGAATGATTAGGAAAGCAGGATTCTCCACTTTCTGTAAAATTATTTTCTTGGAGTTCATTGGGACACAGGTCCCCCACTTTTGTCTTTATGATCCACTACTACTGTTGCTTTTCCACAACATTGAAGCATCATGGGAGTGAGAGGGATTATACCCTACTCATTAACAGCTTTGCTTGCCAGTGTCCAATCTTCTGTAGGCAGCAGTTGTCTCAGAATTACTCTGTTACTGTGTCCCTAATGAACTCCAAGAAAAGCATTATAAGGTTGTAACGCTACCCCCTGAAGGAGCTGCTGGTAAAATGGATTTTCTGTTCTCTGCCACCTTTCACAGGCCTCAGCCATACTGACACACCAGGCTGTTGGATAAGAGAGTAAACATACACAAATATTATTTAAAACTCTCTACCCTAATTACCTTGAGTGAAACAAGAAACATGAGAAAAGTGAACCTATTGGTTATTATTTGGCAAGATTTGTATTAGACAGATACAGGTCAAAGTCAATTACCTTTTACACAATTAAGCACACTGTGTAGGTAAAAAATCATAGGGGAAACAAAAGAGGTTTATGTGGCAAAGAAGCCCCAAATTAGCATAAACAGTAGCAATACCACCCCAAGTACCGAGCAAGCAAAGAATTTTATTTAACAAGGAAACAGGACTATGTTGCCTGTGTGTCCTAATGGTGACTGTGCAAGGCTTAGACTGGTTAATGAGAATTTCGCCTCTGAGTGCAGGTATTTAATAGGTACAATAACATATAATCCACACTTACATGAAAGTAAGGGATAACAAGCTCCAGAAAAGGGAAGACTCCTGGATTAGTCCATAGCGTCGCTCGTCAGTCAGATAGTCTGGCCAGGGTGGCCATGGTCCCCCACAAGGAAGCCAGCCAGCTGAAACTCACACCGGACTGGATGGGGATCTTCCTCTCTGAGAGGCCGCTCGCTGGCGTGTGACGTCACCGGAGTGTGAGAAAACCACAACACGTTTCAGAGCATGCGTGAAGCTCACAGTGGGCATGCGCGCTCCTTTGTCAAGTGTAAAGTGAAGGCGAAAACAGGGAAATTTAAAAAGCTCTGCATTTTGGGAAAAAAAGTAACAGCTGGTAAATTAATCGTTGAGCTTAACCAGCGAACTGGCAAAATGCTCTAAAAGGAAAAAGAGTGAATGAATATCGATAATACAATCAATAATAAACCATTATCAATAAGCGATCATTAATAAATTATAGAATTCAAATATTCCACGCTTAGGACAAGTACCAGCAAGAACTGCAGCCCCCCAAAAAAAGGAAAACACCAAGGTGAAGTCCAAGTTCTAAAATACTCTGATAGGGGAATTGGCGCTGTTCACAAACATTTTTTTAAAACCTCAACGTGAAAAAGTGTGTGCATCAGGGTGCATCAACAAACTTAGTGAAAAATCCTGTAAAAGTGCTAAAACCCTTTAGAATGTATGTGCCATATAAGATGTTAGGTATGCAAATCACCAAAAATATATAAAGTGAAATAAAAAACTTGTATAAGTGAAACTAAAACATAAAACACCAATTATATCCACATTAAAAATCCCAATAATGAATGTTCAGAACAATGTGACACCAAAAAACGGCAGCTAGAAATCCTCTGATGTTGGCTGGAATAATCCCAAAAATGATATAAAAACGACAAAATAAATGCAAAACAAACAAAAAATGTTCAAATTTGATTAATTATTTTGTGAATATATGCAATCAAGAAAAAACTATGTATTAATACTGTGTGCAACCAAATACTCCAATAAAAATCGTCCAAAATAAATTGTCCTATGAGTGTGAAAAAAAATCCCTGTGTACAAGTGGTGTGTGCATCCAAGTGATCCCAGACAGGTTTGCTGTGACTGATGTTATCCGTCTTTTGTTGAACCCCCACTGAGATTGTCTGTAAAATTGGTTTATCATTATGGTTTATTGATAACAATTTATTAATGATGGCTTATTGATAATGGTTTACTATTGATTGTATTATCGATATTCATTCACTTTTTTCCTTTTAGAGCATTTTGCCAGTTCGCTGGTTAAGCTCAACGGTTAATTTACCAGCTGTTGCAGTTTTTTTCTCAAAATGCAGAGCTTTTTAAATTTCCTTGTTTTCTCCTTCACTTTACACTTGACAAAGGAGCGCGTGTGCCCACTGTGAGCTTCGCGCATGCTCTGAAAAGCATTGTGGTTTTCTCACACTGCAGTGACGTCACACGCCAGCGAACGGCCTCTCAGTGCGGAAGATCCCCATCCAGTCTGGTGTGTGTTTCAGCTGGCCGGCTTCCTTGCAGGGGACTGTCGCCACCCCGGCCGGACTATCTGACTGCCGAGCGACGCTATGGATGCTATAGACTAATTCAGGAGTCTTCCCTTTTCCAGAGCTTGTTATCCCTTACTTTCATGTAAGTGTGGATTATATGTTATTGTACTCATTAAATACCTGCACTCAGAGGCGCTTTTCTTTTCTGTTTTTTTCCTGCTTTAACCATTAGAGCTGACTTCGCTCATACGAAAAGCTTTGCCCTCAGCGCTGGTCACACCACGGAGATGCTATAGTCATCCAAACTGCAATAGACTACTTTGTCATGGACAATTTTGATATCCATATTCATTGATACTTTATTTTTATTATCATCATTTTCCCTAGCATCTTGTATCTCCATGTCCTGTGTGCTAGCATATGTATATATATTCTGTGTAGTTAATGAGAATTTGATCGGGGTAAACAATCAAGAAATAGGAGTTCTAACTAAGCAACAGAGACAGTCTCTAAGATAGATGTTTGCTGGCTAACGTCGGGGCCCAGTAGACACCTGTGGGTATACTAATGATGATGGTTATATTATGCAGGCAGTAAAGATGTAGTAGTGTTCTCTTTTCCCTATCCAGTGCAAACACTCTTTAACCAGAGGGGAGCTTGGTGAACTGTAGTAGGACTGCAACCTAAGATAGCAATGTATGAAGTTAAGTCAAGCAATAGTCATCAACAGTAAAATCTGATTCTAAGGGAGAGAAACTAATCAATGTTCTGCTCTCAGCTGTATGTCAGGTGTTAAATGTAGGTGGGTCAGGGCTGGTTAATAACTCCTCAGGAGACAATGAAGTCTTGTGGTGGAAGGGGGCCCCCTTGTGAACAGGTTCTGAGGCAGTGGTGATGACTCATCTGATAGTTCAGCTGGTCCAGGGGGTGTGAAAGTCTTGGCTAATGACGAGATGGTGGATCTGGTTTAATGTAGCAATCTCAAAGTGGCCACCTTGGTCTGTGGATGGTAGTGCTCCTGACCTTGGCAGCCTAGACCCAGGCTGGTTTGTTCCAACAGGTCTGGTCTGCTTCGATCTCCAAGACAGCAGGCTTTTCCTAGCAAAAAATATAAAGCCCTCCTGACTCCTCCTGCGACAGCATTTGTACTTTATAAAGACAGTGTCCTATATCAAAGTCTTTAAGCTTGGAGTAACTTGGCTCTCCCTCTGGTGGCTGGAAGAGAATGTAGCAATAGCATAACATCTCAGCGAGGGGCAACAAGACAGATGCATTTTGGATCAATGTCTTTGTCTCATACTAATGTAATCTAATACCTGGCTACACGGTAAATCAAAAATCCTGTTTTAATTTCATCAGCCCTAGGCTTACTTAGCAAGGAAAGAATGATGTTTAACAGTACCCAATCATCAATCATCTTTCATATTTGTGACAGCAACAGGGGCATACCTATAGCATTTGGCACCTGGGGCGGATCCTATATCTAGGAACCCTCAACTTTAAAATGTAAAAACACCCCACTGTGCCCCCTGCATACCTCTGCACCCCCAATATCTCTTTGTCACTACTGTGTACCCCCTCTCCACAATTGCACCTCTGGACCCCTTTACATTACACAGTCCCCCGCAGCTCTGGACCCCTTTACACTGCACAGCCCCCTTAGGTCTGGACCCCTGCACATTACACCCCCCACCGCCAGTCTTGACCCCTGCACATCACACCCCCCTCCCCACTATCCCTGGATCCCTGCACACTACACAGCCCCCCCCATCTTTGGACCCCTGCACATTACACAGCCCCCACCCCAGATTTGGACCCCTGCACAATACACAGCCCCCAACAGCTCTGGACCCCTGCACATTACACAGCCCCCCCACCCTGGCTTTGAACCCCTGCACATTACACAGCTCCCCCACTGCTCTGCATCCCTGCACATTACACAGCCCCCCACAGCTCAGGACCCCTGCACATTACACAGCCCCCCCACCCCAGCTTTGGACTCCTGCACATTACACAGCCCCCCACAGCTCTGGACCCCTGCACATTACACACTCCCCCACAGCTCTGGACCCCTACACATTACACAGCCCCCCACAGCTCTGGACCCCTGCACATTACACGGCCCCCAGCTCTGGACCCCTGCATATTACAAAGCCCCCCAGTTCTGGACCCCTGTACATTACACAGCCCCCCAGCTCTGGACCCCTGCCCTTTACACATTGCCCCCCAGCTCGGGACCCCTGCACATTACACATTGCCCCCAGCTCGGAACCCCTCACCTCTCCCTGCCCTGACTGTCACAGTGCCGCCGCTGCTGCCTGTGCCCAGAGCTCCACTGTCACTGCTTCACTCATGGAGGGCAGGGGGCGCCGGGCTGACACCCCCCCAATGTGTGGCACCGGGGGCGGACTGCCTCCTTGCAAAATAAAAGAGCCATGGTATTATTTTGCATGCAGTTTTTCTCCAGTTAATTATAATTTAGTGGTGCCTATGACTATTCAATAAACATGGGCCTCTCTAAAAAGTGTGCAAGCGACAACTGCTATTTCATTTTAATGCTCTGGAATAATCTTACTCTATTTCTACTAAGATTTTATATTTTACTTATTTCTAGCACATACACCTTCTTCAAAGCATATAACAAAGTATTTTTTTAACATGAGTGATATTGTGGAAGTAGGATGGAGGACTTAGAGTAGAACCACACAAGCACGCCATGAAAGGTGTTATATGACCCCACAACCCTACCACTACAACTTGAGCTCTAACCACTAATTCAACATGTTATTTTTTGCAGTTTGCTATGAGTAATGCCCAGTGCAATGCATGTCTATGGAAAATGCATATTTTGTAAGAATGGCTCTTATGCCCCGTACACACGGTCGGACTTTGTTCGGACATTCCGACAACAAAATCCTAGGATTTTTTCCGACGGATGTTGGCTCAAACTTGTCTTGCATACACACGGTCACACAAAGTTGTCGGAAAATCCGATCGTTCTGAACGTGGTGACGTAAAACACGTACGTGGGGACTATAAACGGTGCAGTGGCCAATAGCTTTCATCTCTTTATTTATTCTGAGCATGCGTGGCACTTTGTCCGTTGGTTTTGTGTATACACGATCGGAATTTCCGACAACGGAACAACATTTTGTTGTCGGAAAATTTTATATCCTGCTCTCAAACTTTGTGTGTCGGAAAATCCGATGGAAAATGTGTGATGGAGCTTACACACGGTCGGAATTTCCGACAACAAGGTCCTATCACACATTTTCCATCGGAAAATCCGACCGTGTGTACGGGGCATTATAGATGTCATTCTTCACAATAACTCCTCTGACTAACACACAAAAAACTGGTGTAAATCACTGTCAAGCAGAAGACTCACTTTGGGGAGTTGTTCATATAACTTGCATTACTCTATTTTAACAGAAAATAAGAGTTCTGTTTATCACACAATTCCACAGGGTCATATTCCTAAAATGTTATTGCATCAATAATACACCATTATTAGGCCACATTGATATTTATCAGGTCTTGTGCGTACACACCCTTTCTGATTTAAATTCTTTTTTTGTTTCTAAATGTTGTACAGTATTTCCAAAGTACTGTAAAGCCCACACTGGAGAAAACAAGTACATTGTCTCATTGTCTGTCTCCTCTTCCTCCACCCTTCCCGGCATTTATTTGTTAAATAATACATGTGAGCATTAATTACCACTTTTTTTTAATTATGATTACAATTAGATAAGAAATAGTCTAACACTCAAAGGATCCAAAATAATTGTGTTCCCACACAATCTAATAATACTTTATTAAAACTAGGGTCTTGTTTAGTCCTGTAAGTGTGCTCATTAAGTGTTATTCATCAGGTACACATTGTAACTATCCCGTAATAATAGGCTAATTACGCCCAGGTTGCCAGAAAACTATTATATCTGTGCATTTAAAGTGGCTATAAACTCTGCAAAAAAAACAACAACCTGCAAGACAAAGGCATAATGAGTTAGTATGCATCACATACTAGCTCATTATGAAATACTTACCTTAGAACGATGCTGTTGCAGCGGTCCCCGTACACTGCTGTGATGGGCGACATGTCTCCAGAATGTTACTTCCGGGTTCACGGGCTTCGGCGCTGTGATTGGCCCGAGCCGCAATGACGTCACTTCTGCGCATGCACGCGGGAGCTGCCAGTCAAAGCACAGCAGCTGAAGAGACGGCACGTACAAGACTTTTCTTCAGTGCGCATGTGCCAATGACGTCGGCACATGCGTATGCAGTGAATATCACCTAAACTGTGCAAGTTTAGGAGAAATTCATGGTACCGACAGGTAAGCCTTATTATAGGTTTACATGTATGCAAAATTGGTTGTAAAGGGTTTACAACCACTTTAAAGTGTAAGTAAATCACCCTTACCTTTTCAGCCAGGGAAGCTGCCATTTTTGCCTCTGTTTAATCTACAACTGCCATGATGCTGCACATGTGATCAGTTATGACACCAGCCATTGGATGGTTTGACAGTTTGGTTAAGAGCACAACCAATGGGAGTGTTACATTTCCGGCACGGCCGAAAATTAAACTGTTTTATGGATGGGTTTACTTCCGCTTTAAAGACAGCAACAGCAATAATGACAATAAAAAAGAAAACACACAGCAACACATAAGTATACTGTGATATAAAACTAGTTGCAATAAAATTGTATTCACTCTGGGTTTCATAAACAAATCCTCATAGTTTGCAGCAGGTAACTTTATCTTTTTTTTTTTTCTTTAAAGATATTTCTATTGAGTTTAAAGACTAAGGTAGGCCATACATGGTCGAATTTTGAAAGAATTTTCTTTTCAAAATCAGAAAGTTCGTTTTTTTTTGTGATCCGATGATACCAGCATTGATTTTCGAAATTCGGCCAACCAAGCCTTCAATTTCACCTCATGTTGCTACAGAAAAGAATTTTTGTGGCTGGGAATCTTCTTTTCTCTCCGTAAATTTTCTTTTCTTATTACATTTCTCGCACGTGTTTTCCATCATTGATTAGAAAATCGTTTGTTTTTCAAAAAATTTCCAACATGTCCGATTCCTCAAATTTGATTGCCGCACGAAAATCGGTCGTTGCTGCAGCCCACTAATGGTGCGAAATTCATACGAAAATTCTTAGATACGATTTTCGAAAGAAAATTCTTTCGAAATTCGAACCGTGTATGGCTGGCATAACTGACATACAGAAAGCAAAACTTTTGGTTATTCATTGTAGTGCAGAAACCAGAGTGCACAAAAACAGCCAGAGGCAACTAAAAATATTGAAGAAAGTCCATATATAACCCTGCTCCACCCTCCCTGCTCGGCCATCCCAAACATAGCGAGCTTCGAATCCCTAAACAAAAAAAATAAAACACCCAACAAAAAAACTCTCAGATGAGGTTAGAACTGTCCCGTGGCCACTCCACCAACTGGTATGGGGGTTGTATGGATTCCGATGAGGCTCTCAACGGTAAAGGGAAAAAAAAATTTCTATAAAAAGTCCTGTGTAGGAGAAAGGTCCACTGCAGGCAGGGGAAGGCATGAATGACATTGTGTCACCCTGCACTCCAAGGATTGTAATAGTCAGAGTCAAATCAGAAAGAGAGGGCCAGGCACTATATGGTATCGCCCTGGCGGGCTAGAAGGAGGGGGGTAGCAGCCATCAGGAGGCGTGTAGGCACCTATGTAGGAACAGCGCATAGGAATGCGCAATCTCGGGATGTAAATATGGAAGTCTCAGGATCCATAGGAGAGGGTCAAAGAGGAACTACGGAAACCAGTAGCCATGGATAGTCGCCTCTGCGTCTGGGTGCAACTCCATAACGATCATTCAGCCACGCCATAGCTTCTTTGGGATTAGTGTAAAATAGGCCTTTGCCAGCATGGATAACCCGCAACATGGCAGGGAAGAGCAAAGCATATTTTAACCTTCAGTACGCAAGCGGGCTTTCACGGCTGCAAAAGAGATGCGTTGGCCTTGGCTTCAGCTGAGAAGTCAGGATATACTGAGATACTATTGCCATTGTATTGCTGCCCTTTTTCCCTGGCAAGGCGAAGTATGGCAATCTTGTCTTGGAAGTTAAAAATGTGTGCAATAATGGAGCGCAAAGGGGCCCCTGCGGGTGGAAGGCATGGAGGTGTACAGTGTGCATGCTCAATAACATATGAAAAGGATGGTGCATCAGTGCCAAAAATGTCCCATAACCAGGAGTATAGGAACTTTTCAGGGCAGGATCCTTCCAATCGTTCAGGAAACCCCACAAAGCGAAGGTTATTCCTGCGTGGCGCTTTTCTAGGTCATCAAGTTTAGTGTGAATGGTCGCCATCTCACTTGTGGTATCATGCATCATGGCAGATATGGGGTGTATGGTATCTTCCAGGGAGATAATACGTTCCAACAGGTCTGGTCTGCTTGGATCTCCAAGACAGCAGGCTTTTCATGGGCAAAAAATACAAAGCCCTCCTGACTAGGGATGGGCCAAACAGACCCCTGTTTGGTTCACACCAGAACTTTCTAACACTGTGAAAGTGCCCATTTTGAAGGCTTATATGCACGTAATTGGGCATACAATGGTTATAGGGGTCTGGGTCCTGCCCTGGGGGACATGTATCAATAAAAAAAAAAAAGTTTGTGAAAAAACTTAATTTTTAAATGAGCAGTGATTTGTTTGATTTTTAAAGTGAGAGCCTAAAAATGAAAACTTCCTTACAATATAGTGCCTGGGGGGTCCCCTTAGTCTACCTGTAAAGTGGCAGATCTGTACCATGTCTAGAATCTGCTGCAGCAATTATTGCATTTGTAAATCCCCAAAAAATGATATTTTCCCTGCAAGCTGCCTTTATTTTGCTCAGCAATAGTTGGGGAGCCAGTGTGTATGATGAGGCCTCTATGTAGTGCACTGGGAACAAGATTAGAGATTTTTTGGATACACTCTGGTGTCACTTTGACTTTATATAGAAGTATCGGGTGCATAAAAATTGGTCTTTGGGTGTCGGTGGCGTCTTCTCACCATAACCCTATAGAGGTACTCTTAAAGCAAGCAAGAATTAGCCTTGCTGTTAAAAAATGCAATGATATGCACCTGTCAAACATGTGCAAAAAAAATTACTCTTTGTGTGTCGGGGGCGCCTTCCCACCGTAACCCTAGAGAGGTGCTCTTGACGAAGGCAAAAAAATTTGCAATGATATGCATATTGTTGGTGTTTTTGCCACGTTTGATGTGCCTGAGACACAGTTTGCAGGTAGCAACAGTGCGATCTGCTGCAGATGTGCTGGAAAAGGCCCAGACAGCTGTGGTTTGGGGAGTGGGCCGGGAGATAACAGCTTCAGAATGTAATGGAATAAGGTGGCTGCTCTCTGCTCTTTCTTGATGTCGACCTCCTTGGGGTTGTGCCGTCTCACCTTCAGTTTCCTCCTCTGCTCTATCTGGCACCCAAGTCCCATCAGTGACCTCATCATCATCATCATCACCATCTTCATCATTACCACTGAAGACAACTTGGCAATACGCTGCGGCTTGGGGAACATGAATGCCAATTTGTCTACCAGTGTTCCTCCCTCTCTCTAGGCTCATGTTCCTGTCATCCTCAACCTCAGAACCAACATCTGAATCCAGTAATGACTGGGCATGATCAAGGGGCAAGTGGCTGATGCTGTTGTCAAATAACTCAGCTGACTCCTCAATGGCTGATGCTGGGGCTATGGCACTAATGGATGTGGATAAGGAAGCAGGTTTATCCACTCTGGCAACTGCAGGGGACTGCATACTTGTCTCTACTTGCGTGACAGAGGATGAGGAGGATGAGGAAGGTTTAGTAAGCCAGTCCACCACCTCCATTGCATGCTGTGGCTGGATAGCATGGGGAAACTCACTAAACAGAGGAAATGATGCCCTGCCTGAGGACTGACCACCATGTCCACCTTTGCCTGTGGACACATTTGTTGCTGGCCCCCTTACAGTGCCAAGGGAACTTCTACCTCTCCTTGTTGTCCTCCCAGACATTATTGGGAGGGAGGGGGCAGTGCTTATAAGCAAATGTAAAGAAAAAGTTGAAATCTCTACGTAAATGCACTTTAATCAATGTAAAGATGTGTTTGATGTACTTTAATTTGATTACTCACACTACACTGACATACTCCACGGATACACTATAATATACTGCAATATAATGCGCCAAACGTACAGTGACGCACAGAGCTATATGGTGTTAAACTGGTAGTAATGCACACAAAAGTAAATGGCGTTAAACTGGCAGTAACGCACAAAACTATATGGCGTTAAACTGGCAGTAACTGTCAGAAACCATGAAATCAGGCTGAGACAGAAGTACAGTTAAATCACACTTGTTTAATAATAAAAGTAAAAAGAACAACCGTAGTCAAAACATATCCAAGGTTCAGTAACCGGAACGGATAGTCAGCCAAGCCAGAAGTCAGAGATCAATGTAGTGGAACAGCAAGCAGGATCTGGAGCCAGAAGGGATGTCAGCAAAGACAGTCTTTAAACAGAAACGCAGGATATAGTTTCTTGTGATGTGACCAAGGTAGAGCTCCTCTGGACTGGACGGCTTAAGTAGGCAGGACTGACGAGCAGGATCATCAACAGCTGAGTAACTGTGGCGAGAAATGGGAGCTGGCAATTAGCCGACAGCTGAGTGGCCAGCTCAGAGAAGGAAGGGCTGAGCCCAGCCCTGACAGTAACGCATGCAGAACTATATGGCGTTAAACTGGCGGTAACGCACACAGAACTATATGGTGTTAAACTGGCAGTAACGCACACAAAACTATATGAAGTTAAACTGTCAGTAACGCACACACAGAACTATATGGCGTTAAACTGGCAGTAACACACACAGAACTATATGGCGTTAGACTGGCAGCAACGGACACAAAACTATATAGCGTTAAACTGGCAGTAACGCACAAAACTATATGGCATTAAACTGGCAGTAACGCACACAGAACTATATGGCGTTAAACTGGCAGTAAAGCACACAGAAGTAAATGGAGTTAAACTGGCAGTAATGCACAAAACTATATGGCGTTAAGCTGGCAGTAACACTCACAGAACTATATGGCGTTATACTGGCAGTAACGCACACAGAACTATATGGCGTTAAACTGGCAGTAACGCACACAGAACTATATGGCGTTAAACTGGCAGTAACGGACACAAAACTATATGACAAAACTATATGATGTGAAACTGGCAGTAACGCACACAGAAGTAAAAGCGCTAAACTGGCAGTATCGCAATGAAATATACGGTCTTCAACCGTCACTACACTGATGCTATCTAAACTGTCCCTACTCTAGCTATACACTAATGTAAAGATTACTTAGTGAGACACGGTCTCACTACACTACACTGAAACTATATGAGCGGTCCCTACTCAACACTAATGTATGTATGAATGACACAATCTCACTACACCTCAGTGAAACTATCTGAACTGTCCCTACTCTAGCTGCACACTATCATACCTCCCAACTGTCCCAGATTGAGCGGGACTTTCCTGCATTTACAAGTTTGTCCCGCATTATGTGCAGGGAGTTTGTCCCGCATTATTCTGTTGATTAATGTTGCCTTCTAGCTCAATAGGACCTGCAGCAGTGTGCACTTTCAGACCAGCCAGGGATTGGTGAGCAAGATGGCCGGGTGTGCACTGTGCAGCCCCCATGAGAGACTGCAGCTGTCAGATCCGAGCTGTGATGTCAGGTGTGGGCGGAACTGCTACCCATACCCGACCCTCTGTCAAGCAACCACTGCATAGGGAGAGAGGCATTTTTACTTCAAGGTGCCTCAAAAATTCTTTAAGCATCCCCAAAATTTATGTTAGTATTTGCAGATGTTACTGTGCTTTTTTTTTAAGTCATTGCCTGCATATCCTCTATTGCTGCCTGGAAACTGGGGACTATTTTTTTTTCTTGCTGAGGGATACAGCAGCCTGGCCGCATAACCCGATGATCTTTACTTAGGCAAGAAGATTTCAGAGGCGGATTGATATACAATCTCTCTTCTGCCTCCTCAGCCAATGGGAAACACTGTACCCAGCCCACCTTCTTTGACTTCTAAGAAGAGGAGATGTCGGCAGCTGCATTGAAGGGGGAGAGAGAGGAGAGAACACAGCCTGCTATGGGGAACACACTGTAAGAAGCAGACATATTCCTCAGCCCCAGCACTGACAAACAGTGAGTTGTATTACCCTGCACTGCTGCCAGCATGGAGCTCCAGAGAACAAAATCGTTCAACCAATCCCTCCAGGCTTGTATACTGACACCAGCAAGACTTGTAATAAAAATTATCTGTGGGGCATACAGAGCACAGACAGAGTGTATTCCTTCCTGCCAGCACAAGTCATATGGTACTTACAGAGACTCTGACAGGGAGGAAATAATCTGGGATGTCTGAGCATTCTGTCCATCCATCCATCATCTTTAACATAAATGTTGCTGGTGTCACAATACAAGAAGAATGTATTGAAAAATGACAGGATATTGTCTGGTGGCATTCTACTAAACCTATGTTTACCACACTTTAGTAACAAGGGCTCTTGAATGTAGTGCCCTCCTGATCCCTCCCCTGTGTACGTAGTGCCCTCCTGATCCCTCCACTGTGTACGTAGTGCTCTCCTGATCCCTCCACACTGTATGTAGTGCTCTCCTGATCCCTCCCCTGTGTACGTAGTGCCCTCCTGATCGCTCCCCTGTGTACGTAGTGCCCTCCTGATCCCTCCCCTGTGTACGTAGTACTCTCCTGTTCCCTCCACTGTGTACGTAGTGCCCTCCTGATCCCTCCACTGTGTACGTAGTGCCCTCCTGATCCCTCCCCGGTGTACGTAGTGCCCTCCTGATCCCTCCCCTGTGTACGTAGTGCCCTCCTGATCCCTCCCCTGTGTACGTAGTGCCCTCCTGATGACTCCCCTGTGTACGTAGTGCCCTCCTGATCACTCCCCTGTGTACGTAGTGCCCTCCTGATCCCTCCCCTGTGTACGTAGTGCCCTCCTGATCCCTCCCCTGTGTACGTAGTGCTCTCCTGATCCCTCCACAGTGTACGTAGTGCCCTCCTGATGACTCCACTGTGTACGTAGTGCCCTCCTGATGACTCCACTGTGTACGTAGTGCCCTCCTGATCCTTCCACTGTGTACGTAGTGCCCTCCTGATCCCTCCACTGTGTACGTAGTGCCCTCCTAATCCCTCCCCTGTGTACGTAGTGCCCTCCTGATCCCTCCCCTGTGTACGTAGTGCCCTCCTGATCCCTCCCCTGTGTACGTAGTGCCCTCCTGATGACTCAACTGTTTACGTAGTGCCCTCCTGATCCCTCCACTGTGTACGTAGTGCCCTCCTGATCCCTCCACTGTGTACGTAGTGCCCTCCTGATCCCTCCACTGTGTACGTAGTGCCCTCCTGATCCCTCCACTGTGTACGTAGTGCCCTCCTGATCCCTCCACTGTGTACGTAGTGCTCTCCTCATCCCTCCACTGTGTACATAGTGCCCTCCCGATCCCTCCCCTGTGTACGTAGTGCTCTCCTGAACGTCAAGAACGCAGTGACGTACAACATGTACGACGAGCCGAGAAAAATGAAGTTCAATAGCCATCTGCTTGATTCCTAGCACGAGTGGAATTTTGTGCGTCAGAATTGTGTACACACAATCTGAATTTCCAACAACGGATTTTGTTGTTGGAAAATTTGAGAACCAGCTCTCAAAGTTTTGTTGTCAGAACTTCCGACAAAAAATGTCCGATGGTACCAGCGGACGTGTATCTGGGGAGCTCCGGGTATCCTGATCTGAATCCTTCGACATCCGTACATCTGCCTTACTAAATCAAGCTGATACCCTGCTGGCCTGTTCCCCTGTGCCCCCTGCCTTGTTCTGGGCCAAAATTGCAGAGTCTCTCTGCCCAGGATCGTTCACACAAAATAGCTTCCAAGCACCTGTGGCCGCCGCCATCTTGTAGGCCTGTGCCTCTCTGGAGAGATTCGATCCTGGCCGGACTAGAGGTAAGGGATTATGCTCCATCCACATCTGCCTACCCATCCACCTGCCTGGCGTGGTCCGGGGGCCCGTTTGGCCTGGTGCAGCCTAGTGAGGCCTGTAAAGCACCGGTGTTTCCTGAGCCACTATCCCACCCGGGGGTGCCGCGGCCTGCCAAATCTCCTGTCTGTCTCCTCCCACCCTGCCATCCATCCACACACCTGCCATCCACCCACACCCCTGCCCAGCAGAGACTGCTTACCTGAGCTGGATGAGAACTTCTGGGGCCTAGTGTCTCCTGTCATCTGCCACCCTTCTGCCTCAGTCATACTGCTCTGGGCCCTCCCCACCCTAGTGCCCCCAGCATCATATCCTCACCATCTGCCTGTGTATCTGCTGTGATGTGAGGGGCTGCTGGCAAACACTGACGTGACAGTGTGTTTTATCCTGGGGCTCAGCACCTGCTGCCAGCTTGATCTCCCTCTAACTGCCTCCTGAACGCTCACCAGGGCACGGACAACTATCCCAAATTGAGGGCTCCCATGGTGAATTGTCCGATGTCCCCCTCCTCCAAAAAGGGGATGGGGTCCGCCAAAGCTGCGAAGACCAACATACCGCTCTGGTTACCACTGCCATCTTCCCCGCAAACAGATCCAATACTGGTAGGGCTGCTTCGGGCCTTGCTGGCCAACTTGAAAATGGACCCTGGTGAGGCTCCAATGGCAGAGGGATCAGCCCCACTGCCTCAAGACAGTACGGCCATGATCCTTGCTGCGATCGAGCAAAGTAGGACCTCGCTGCTGGTATGCATCGACCACCTCGCTGAATGTAATCTTATACGGAACGACCTCGACAAAATAAGGGGGAGAATGACCGAAACCGAGTCCAGAGTATCAGCCACTGAAGATCTTACGGCCACCCATGCCGCCTCCATTGCCAAGCTGCAGAGCACAGTACAGTCCCTTGTCGCAAAATCGGACAACGCTGAGAACAGGCTGAGGCGCAATAATGTCCTGGGCCTGCCTGGGGGAGAAGAAGGGGACCACCGTGCTGTATTTGCGGAGGAGTTCTTTAAACACCTATTGGGCTTCATGGACGTTCCCACTACATATGTGGTTGAAAGGGCCCATCGGGTGCCCACAGGCCATGCCATCCCAGGGAATCTTCCCGGGTCTTTTTTTGGTTCGCTTCCTTTACCATCGGGACAGGGACAGGATTCTCTCGGAAGCCCGCAAGCAACCTACACTCAAACATTGCAAATCTTCTATTCTTCTTTTCCCTGACTTTTCAGCTGATCTGCAGAGAAAGAGGAAAACCTTCAATGATGTCCGCAGACGACTCAGAGATAAGAACATTAAATATTGCATGCTCTACCCAAGCCGCTTACGAGTCTAACATGATGGAGCGACCCGCTTCTTTGACAACCCGGCAGATGCTGATGACTGGCTGACCAGCTTGCGTTAAAAGGATCTTCTCATTAATTCATCTGATGCACGGATCTTCCACATCTTTGTTTGCTTTATCCTACTAAACTATCTTTAAAAACACCGGAGTTACCTCAAATGTACCTCTACACGTGACCCCCCACCAGGTTTTTGTGTTTTTTGGGGTTTTTTTTGTTTGTTTTGTTCTTTGCTTTAAGGAGTGGAGGGCCTGGTGCTATCTATCTATCTGGAGAAACTCCACAACCCAGAGGAACTATAAAATTGTTCCGGATCACCTGGTCCTTCTGGCCGTGTTGGGATGCATATCCCCTAGCCCTCGCCTACTGTTAGAGGTTGAACACAAGCTGGGGTGATCCCAGGAACTTCGAGCCTCCAATAGGAGACATCTATTATTAAGTTTAGGGTAAAAAACTGCCTTGGCGACAGTTGGGGTTATGCCAGGCGGTAGGGTGTTACTTGTACTTTTAATTGGTTACCACACCTGCTCTGGCTCCACACCATCTCTCTTGTTGGACTGTGTTTTCATTATTTGGTTCTTTCCTTCTGCTCACCTCTTTCTTCCTCAGAATCCTTGGACGACTGCACCATCTGGACTGCCTCTGCAAATGACCTATGGACAAGATACTAATGGGTATTGTTTTTTTTTATGCTCCTAATGTCATTAAGCTTCTCTATTCTAAATGGGTATAAATTTAAAGTTGATATGTTGGAATATTAGAGGACTGAATGACAGGGTGAAAAGGTCGTTGATGTTTAAATTTCTGCAGCCTCATAAACCTCACATCTTGTTTCTTCAAGAAACTCACCTATTGGGCAGTAAAATACTAACGCTCAAGCGGGCATGGGTAAAACAGAAGTTTCATGCCACCTACTCCTGCTATGCGAGGGGCGTAACTGTTCTGCTGGGCAAGTCACGCCCTTGCTCGGTAGAACAGGTTTTCACTGATCTGGGGGGAATATACCTCATCTTAATTCTTGAAATGTATGTCCAGCGCTGGGTGGTAATCAATGTGCATATCCCTCCTCCGTTTGACTCCGCCATCCTGTACACCATCCCTACAAAAATAGCCCCCTTCAGGTCCGCAATATATTAGTTGGAGGGGACTTCAACGCCATCTTAGATCATACCAAGGACACTACTAACGCCCTTAGATCTGCCCCCCCCCCCTGATTTGACCCTTTGGGCCGAGACTTTTGGTCTTCAAGAGGCTTGGTGGTGGAAACACCTAGAAGATAGGACTTACTTACATATCTCAGCATTGCATAGATCAGGGTCTCGCATAGACTTACTGTTTGGGTCTGCTTCTGCTTTGTCACAGGTTGGGGCGGTCTCCTATTTCCCGGCAGGTCTTTCAGACCACTCACTGCTGGAGCTGGGCCTGACTCTGGGTACCTCCCGTGAGTCAAGATGCTGGAGGCTAGCAACCCATTGGATAGACAATCCTCAAATTCAGTAGTTAGTGGAGCCCAAACTCACAGAATATTGGATGCTTAATGAGGGGTCATCTTCCCTTGATGTGGTCTGGGAGGCGGGAAAGGCTCATGCCCGAGGGGTGTATGTCTCCTCTATTAAGGCAGTGAGATCCGGCTTTGCATCACGGACCGCACAATTGGAACAGTGTGAAGGGACAGCACTGGAACTTTTCACGGGGAGTCCAACACCCGAAAATTATTCTACTCGCTGGTGCAGTCTGATACACGGAAGTTTGCAGCCAAACTTTTTGAATCAGGGGACAAAAATGGCAAGCTACTGGCATGGTATACTTTCAGAGGCACTGTCACGATTTCATTTGCACATTTATGTAATAATCTTGTATTGTTTATGTAGCATTTACAGCACCAGATCACTTTAGCCTATAGAGCTGTTTTGCACACTTGGCAGTTTAAACACTGGCCTTTAGCGCCACTTTTATTGATTTGCAAGAGCTGCGCATGGGCCCTTGGGAACAATAGACCAATTAGTTCAGTTTTATTTTATTTTAAAGTGGCAGCTTAGCTTAATACGTTTTTTATATTTGCTTTCTAGGGGGGTAACACCCCTGTACCTGGCATTTGAGCGCAGTGGTGGAAACTCGGGGAGGGCGGTATATCTTGAGTTTTCTCATTTGTTACATCAAGCTACTGGCCAACCTGGTGGCAAAACCCACACTCCAGACAGTGATCACTAGGATACAGACTTCTACTGGCTGTGAGGTTACAGACCCCGAAGGTATATTAAGGGAATTCCATCTCTTTTATAATAAACTGTATGAGGATTCATTCTCTAACACGGCTGACGTCATGTTGGAAGAATTAGGGGGAGTCACCTTACCTCTCCTTTCCGAGGAGGACAGGGATACACTAGATAAGCCCTTAACACGACAAGAGATAGAAGATGCAATCTACTCCTTGCCCAACAACAAATCCCCGGGCCCCGATGGTTTACCTGGGGAATGGTACAAAACACGTGCTGCCTTGCTGGTCCCCAAGCTAACTCAGTTGTTCGCAGATTGCTTGGAATCCGAGAAGTTGCCAGATAGTATGTATCAGGCACACATAGTGCCGCTGCCCAAACCAGGGAAGGACCCCACTTGCTGCTCATCCTACAGAACCATATCATTGCTACGACCTCAAGATACTAACCAAAGTGCTAGCCAATAGGCTCATGAAGGTCCTACCATCCCTTGTCAACAGATCAGACTGGCTTCATGCCTGGTAAGTCCATGGACATAAACCTTAGACGAGTCTTTACGCATCTCCAGCTCCCACCTGAGGAGAATGCCTCCCGAGTCCTGGTGTCTCATGACATCGAAAAGGCATTCGTCGATGCAGTTAGATGGTCCTATATGATGCAGGTTCTGGAAGGCTTTGGCTTTGGCCCAATTTTCCGGAAATGGATCAGCTTATTATACAAAACCCCCATGGCCCAAATTACACTAAATGGTAGGCTTTCGCCATCTTTTCCAATTAGGAGGGGGACTAGACAGGGTGTCCTCTTTCCCCTGCGCTGTTTGCCCTGGCAATGGAGCCTTTGCCTGAGGCCTTACGGAGATCAAGCGAGGTGTCTGGAATCCGGGTTGGGTCGGTGGTCGAAAAAACTCGCATTGTACAAGGATGATTTAATCCTCTTCCTCCGGGACCCTGGTCCCTCGCTCTCCGGGGTGATTCAGCTCCTGGACCGCTTTGCGACTCTCTCTGGCCTCCGAACCAACTAGAGCAAATCACTTATTCTACCCATAGATCCCGGGGCAAAGAGGCTGAGTGATCCTGCTTCACCTCTACAATGGGCAAGCACCATTAAATATCTAGGGATCAATATCTCTTCCAATACCCAGGACTTTAGCACTCTTAACTTTCTCCCAGTGCTGCAGTGGTGTAAACTGAAACGAAAGGCCTGGTTGAACCTCCCATTATCACTTATAGGGAACTTAACTTAATAAAAATGAAATTACTCCCGGTCTTGCTGTATATTTTAGGACACTCCCCGGTCTGGATATCTAAGACTCTTTTCCGGCAATTGGACTCCACAGTGACCTCCTTCTTATGGCAATCACACCCGGCTAGATTCAGTAGGAAAATCTTGCGTAGGCCCTGGGCACAGGAGGGACTTGCCTGCCCAGACTTTCACACCTACTATTTAGCGGCAATGCTCACTTATGCACATAACTGGCTGATCTCGGACGACACCAATGCATCAGTCATCCTAGAGGCAGTTCAACTGGGATCATTTGAGGTCCTTCGCAACACCCTTTATAGGGGGTCGGGGGGTTCTCCAGTACCTTTAACATTGGCTATGAAAGCGATTTTTAAGGCATGGCACACAGTAGTGATTAAACCTAATTTGGTAAAGGCCAAATGGTCCCCTAACACACCGCTTTGGTGTAACCCAAGGTTGAAAGGATTCCACTCTCCGCAGGACCCGGGTTTGTGGGCCAGCAAGTGCATCAAGTACTTGAAGTATATCTGTGATGGGTCAGGGATATTTACATTTGATAGGCTGAAAAACAAATTCCAACTTCCGAACTCTTTCTTTTTTAGGTTCCTGCAGCTCCGCCATGCCGTTGATTCACAATTCAAAACAGTTCAGCTTCGGTTGGAATATGATGACATAGAGACTCTTCTAGAAGATGCTGATCTCTTAAAACCATTATCCCAAATTTACCAAGCACTTCTACCATCCATCCAGGTCGGACTGGATGGTCTACCTGTTCTGTGGCGGGCGGAGGTGCAGGAACTGGATGGCGAAGACTGGGAAGACATGTGGGATTATCCACTCCAGCCGCTGGTTGCTACTAGGGACAAACTGATCCAATTCAAAATCCTACACAGGATCTACTATATGCCCGAGCGCCTCCACCACATATACCCAGCCTTGTCAGCCAGCTGCTGGAGATGCTCTGATACTCCTGCAGCCTTCATGCATACATTCTGGATTGCCCACAAATTCAGGACTATTAGAGGGAGGTAGCTCAATTTATTCATAGTTTGACCACTATTCCTATTCCCCTGACCATTAGAGTTTGCCTCCTTGGCCTAGTGGAACAGCTGGCATATGCCAAAGCAACACGCACCCTAATAGGTATCCTTCTTTTTTAAGCGAGAGAAGCCATAGTACTAAAGTGGAAGTCAACCACTCCCCCCACCCTGTCCTCATGGAAGCAATTAGTTAAAGTAATGATACCCCTCTATAGAGAAACATATCTGTCTCGAGGATGCCCCAAAAAATATGACAAGGTCTGGAATTTGTGGACAGACTCAGACTCCACAACAGATGATCACCTTTTGGGGGATCAACTCAGATAGATTTCCTCTGTCTCTGTCTGACTCTGCTGAGGGCTGAGGCCCAGACCCCAGATGGATAGTCAGAGGTGCTAGCCTAAAAATCAAAACATCTACATTTGTTCTCAAGTGTCCCTATAGAGTCCAGGGCCAATAGCTAAAAACGAGAGACGGTCCCCCAAGAAACAATATCTCGTACCAAGATCCTACAATGTGTTACTGGAGCAGAGATGATGTTGTGTATAGTTAAGAATGTGTAGCTTTTAGATAATCTTTTAGTAGTACTAAGTTATGCACATGACTTTGTGCAGTGGTTGGCCGGGGTACGCCCCAATGGCCCTGTTTTGTACTGCCAAAGAAAAAATTTTCAATAAAGAGAAATAAAAAAAAAAAAAAAATGTCCGATGGAGCCTACACACGGTCGAAATGATCAACAACAAGCTCCCATTGAACATTTGTTGTCGGAATGTCTGATCGTGTGTACGCTGCATAATTTAAATAACCACTTGTTACAACCAAGGTATGCAGGTATGCAGAATACCATCTCTGAATGCACAACACATCGAACCTTGAAGCAGATGGGCTACAGCAGCAGAACACCACACCAGGTGCCACTCCTGTCAGCTGAGAACGGGAAACGAGGCTACAATTTGCACAAGCTCACCAAAAGGTCTGATGAGTCTCAATTTAAGCTGCAACATTCAGATGGTAGGGTCAGAATTTGGCATACACAACATGGAAACATGGATCCATCCTGCCTTGTATCAACAGTTCAGGCTGGTGGTAGTGTTGTAATGGTGTAGGCGATGTTTTCTTGGCACACTTTGGGCCCCTTAGTACCAATTGAGCATCATTTAAATGTCATAGCCTACCTGAGTATTGTTGCTAAACATGTCCATCCCTTTATGACTACAGTGTACCCATCTTCTGATGGCTACTTCCAGCAGGATAATGCACTGTGTCACAAAGCTCAAATCATCTCAAACTGGTTTGTTGAACATGACAATGAGTTCACTGTACTCCAATGGCCTCCACAGTCACCAGATTTCAATCCTCACCTTTGGGATATGGTGGAATGGGAGATTCGCATCATGGACGTGCAGCCGACAAATCTGCAGCAACTGCGTGATGCTATCATGTCAATATGGACCAAAATCTCTGAGGAGTGTTTCCAACACCTTTTTGAATCCATGCCACGAAAAATTAAGGCAGTTCTGAAGGCAAAAGAGGGTCCAACCCGGTACTAGCAAGGTGTACCTAATCAAGTGGCCAGTTAGTGTATAAGAGTATTCGGCTGAAAAGCTTGAGGGTTTTTTTTAACTAAACCTGTTATGAGTGCAGGTTTACATTATGTAAGATAGGCTTCATGATCATACCACAGCTGCACAGATACATGACTTGGCAATGTTATTAGTACTTTGCTGGGGATTACTGCTGCTACCATATTATGAATGGGTATTACTAGCACTGATAGCTTATTAGAGGCATTAACACCATTGGTGGCATACTGCTACAAATTACTATACTGTACTTGTTGAACATACAGTATGAGTTTCTGTACAGACGTAAGAGCGCCACAACCAAATGAGATTTATGGTTTTGTTCATCCAAACCCAGTTGTTCAAAAAAAAAAAAAAAAAGCAAAACTACCTTTGCTACAGATGTGACTGAAAATAAAATAGACCGTGTCCCACAGCTAGGCTGATCTAAACTGGTGCCAATAAGCTTATTGTACTGTGTGACATGTGTTTGTATTCAAAATTGATCAGAGCTATGGATGTGCTACAAACAACTATAGTTACATAGTTACTCAGGTTGAAAGACACAATTCCATCTAGTTCAACCAATTTAAATAAATAAATAAATAATGCTATACCACTGAGTGTTGTGCTTTTATTTGTCTATAATAAGGATGAGCTCCGGTGTGTTTGCACAGCCCACGCGCAGAGCCCGCCAGTAAGTTGGCACTGCGCTGTACTAATCACAGGCAGTGAGACATTTCCCGATCTCTGCAGCCGCGCATCGGGACAATATCTCACTGCCTGTGATTAGCGCAGCACAGTGCCGACTTCCTGGCGGGCTCTGCGCGTGGGCTGTGCGTACACGACGGAGTTCATCCTTAGTCCATAATACTCTTATACCAAATTATAGTCCCAAACACAATAGTGAACTCTTCACTATACACGTGCTTGCTTGATCAAACATAAGTGCTCCAAACATGTGATGTGCTACACTCCCCCCTTAAAGGTAATGACTCACTGGAGATATTGTGACCCTCTATCTAATTTGGGTCAAATTGTGCTCAAATACATGGACCATAGGCTTTCTGTCATTTTCCACCGCTCTGGCATCCCTGCACTCCACTCCAGGTGCCTCCTCACGATATCTCAGTACATCACATAGGGAAGCCACAAACAAAAGATCATTGCTAAGGACGCCCTGATTGGGTGAAATGCATTGAGGCAGGACTGGATGCCAACCTCACATCCTGTGAAGTCATTTCCTGTGTTTGGTCACACACCAAACACAGGAAATGACTTCACAGGATGTGAGGTTAGCATCCAGTCCTGCCTCAATGCATTTCACCCAATCAGGGCGTCCTTAGCAATGCTTGCCCCGAAAGTGGAGCTCTGTGATGAGCATCTGCATTATATACTTAAAGCGGTGTTCCGCTTAAAAAAAATAAATAAATAAAAGTCAGCAGCTACAAATACTACAGCTGCTGACTAACCGGACACTTACCTGTCCCAGGGTCTAGCAATGCGGAGTATTGAAGCCCCGCTCATCTCCCCCTGCGCTCGGCGGTGCCGGCATTGTAACTGTGGGCGCCCGGCTGTGGCATCACAGCTGGGCACCCACTGCACATGCGTGAGCGGCACCGTGCGCCGTAATGGACCGCGCAATCATCTGGAACCTGTGGCGTGTCCCAGATGATTAACAAGAGGGAGGGAGCAGAGCTGAGCTCCCTTCCTGCGACAAGAGAAGTGACGTCAAGAGCCCAGGCGCTGAAGGAGGCAGACTACAAGGGACCCCCTAGCAACAGGCATTTAGAGGTGAGTAAAAAAAATTCTCCAAATGTTTTTTTTTATTTTTTTTATGCACATAAATTACATTTTTTTTTTTTTTTTGGGTGGAACTCCACTTTAAGGAGATACCGTAACTGTGGCCAGCTTACTCTACATGAACGATTTGTCTCCCTGCCAGTGGACAGGGGAAGCCCATAGACTAGGATGTCTTTGTGGAGGGCTGAAATCCAAGCAATATTGTTTATGCACAAATCTGGTAACATTTTACATTTGTATCCTGCACTGGATCCTTATCCAATATTTTACAAGTGTATTCGTATGACAGAGGGAAGAAGAAGAAAATATTTATCAGATTCCATAACAGTTTCATGCAACTCAACTATTATTTTTTAAAGGGAAAAATGTCAATCAGTATGATCTCATGTAACAAGTAACACATATCTATAAAGTATCACCAAAAATAATTGACAATAGACCACCTGTCTATTACATACAGTTGTTCAAATCTCTGTTAATGTATTTATGTTCTCAGAACAGAAATGTCACATATCATGAAAAGATATTCCAAAATAAATGGAATGTATAGATTTTCAGTTACTTTTTAAATATACATTCTAAATGAATCAGTTCACTAATCATATTATTGTTTTTAATAAAAGCCCTATTTGCTAATGATATACACAGACTTGTACTGTTTTTACACAGTAGTTTTACTTCTTGTTGTAATGCAAGCTTTACAGTTGGCCAAGTCACAGAAATCACTCTCCATGCAGCTGATATCTTATCTGAACAGTTATTAACCACTTCAGCCCTGGAAGGATTTAGCCCCTTCCTGACCAGAGCACTTTTTACAATTTGGCACTGCGTCGCTTTAACTGCTAATTGCGCGGTCGTGCAATACTGTACCCAAACGAAATCTGCGTCCTTTTCTTCCCACAAATAGAGCTTTCTTTTGATGTTATTTGATCACCTGTTCGGTTTTTATTTTTTGCGCTATAAACAGAAAAAGACCGAAAATTTTGAAAAAAAAATGATATTTTCTACTTTTTGTTATAAAAAAAAAATCCAATAAACTCAATTTTAGTCATACGTTTAGGCCAAAATGTATTCGGCCACATGTCTTTGGTAAAAAAAATGTCAATAAGCGTATATTTATTGGTTTGCGCAAAAGTTATAGCGTCTACAAACTAGGGTACATTTTCTGGAATTTACACAGCTTTTAGTTTATGACTGCCTATGTCATTTCTTGAGGTGCTAAAATGGCAGGGCAGTACAAACCCCCCCCCCCCCCAAATGACCCTATTTTGGAAAGTAGACACCACAAGGAAATTGCTAAGAGGCATGTTGAGCCCATTGAATATTAATTTTTTTTGTCCCAAGTGATTGAATAATGACAAAAAAAAAATTACAAAAAGTTGTCACGAAATGATATATTGCTCACACAGGCCATGGGCATATATGTAATTGCACCCCAAAATACATTCAGCTGCTTCTCCTGAGTACGGGGATACCCCATGTGTGGGACTTTTTGGGAGCCTAGTCGCGTACGGGGCCTCGAAAACCACCGCCTTCAGGATTTCAAAGGGCCTACATTTTTGATTTCACTCCTCACTACCTATCATAGTTGTGAAGGCCATAAAATGCCCAGATGGCACAAACCCCCCCCCAAATGACCCCATTTTGGAAAGTAGACACCCCAAGCTATTTGCTGAGAGGCATGTTGAGTCCATGGAATATTTTATATTTTGACACAAGTTGCGGGAAAGTGACAATTTTTTTTTTTTTGCACAAAGTTGTCATTAAATGATATATTGCTCACACAAGCCATGGGCATATGTGGAATTGCACCCCAAAATACATTTAGCTGCTTCTCCTGATTATGGGGATACCACATGTGTGGGACTTTTTGGGAGCCCAGCCGTGTACGGGGCCCCGAAAACCAATCACCGCCTTCAGGATTTCTAAGGGTGTGAATTTTTGATTTCACTCTTCACTGCCTATCCCAGTTTCAGAGGCCATGGAATGCCCAGTTGGCACAATGGCACACCCCCCCCCCCAGAATGACCCTATTTTGGAAAGTAGACACCCCAAGCTATTTGCTGAGAGGCATGGTGAGTATTTTGCAGCTCTCATTTGTTTTTGAAAATGAAGAAAGACAAGAAAAAAAAAAATTTTTTATTTTTTCAATTTTCAAAACTTTGTGACAAAAAGTGAGGTCTGCAAAATACTCACTATACCTCTCAGCAAATAGCTTGGGGTGTCTACTTTCCAAAATAGGGTCATTTGGGGGGGGGGGGTTTATGCCACCTGGGCATTCCATGGCCTCCGAAACTGTGATAGGCAGTGAAGAGTGAAATCAAAAATTTACGCCCTTAGAAAGCCTGAAGGCGGTGCTTGGTTTTCGGGGTCCCGTACGCGGCTAGGCTCCCAAAAAGTCTCACACATGTGGTATCTCCATACTCAGGAGAAGCAACAGAATGTATTTTGGGGTGTAATTTCACATATTCCCAAGGCATGTTTGAGCAATATATCAATATAACAACTTTGTGCCAAAAAAAAAATTTGTCTTTTTCCCGCAACTTGTGTCACAATATAAAATATTCCATGGACTCGACATGCCTCTCAGCAAATAGCTTGGGGTGTCTACTTTCCAAAATGGGGTAATTTGGGGGGGGTTTGAACTGTCCTGGTATTTTAAGCACAACATTTAGAAGCTTATGTCACACATCACCCACTCTTCTAACCACTTGAAGGCAAAGCCCTTTCTGACACTTTTTGTTTACATGAAAAACATTTTTTTTTTGCAAGAAAATTACTTTGAACCCCCAAACATTATATATTTTTTTAAAGCAAATGCCCTACAGATTAAAATGGTGGGTGTTTCATTTTCTTTTCACACAGTATTTGCGCAGCGATTTTTCAAACGCATTTTTTTGGGGAAAAAACACGCTTTTTTAAATTTTAATGCACTAAAACACACTATATTGTCCAAATGTTTGATGAAATAAAAAAGATGACCTTAGGCCGAGTAAATGGATACCAAACATGACATGCTTTAAAATTGCGCACAAACCTGCAGTGGCAAAAAAATAAATACATTTTTAAAAGCCTTTAAAAGCCTTTACAGGTTACCACTTTAGATTTACAGAGGAGGTCTACTGCTAAAATTACTGCCCTCGATCTGACCTTCTCGGTGATACCTCACATGCATGGTGCAATTGCTGTTTACATTTGACGCCAGACCGATGCTTGCGTTCGCCTTAGCGTGAGAGCAGAAGGGGGCAGGGGTGCTTTTTTTTTTTTCCTTTATTATTTTTTTGCTTTTTTTATCTTATTTTTAAACTGTTCCTTTCATTTTTTTAAATAATTTTTACTGTTATCTCAGGGAATGTAAATATCCCCTATGATAGCAATAGGTAGTGACAGGTACTCTTTTTTGAAAAAATTGGGGTCTATTAGACCCTAGATCTCTCCTCTGCCCTCAAAGCATCTGACCACACCAAGATCGATGTGATAAAATGCTTTCCCAATGGCGCTGTTTACATCCGGCAAAATCTAAGTCATGAAATGCTCGTAGCTTCCGGTTTCTTAGGCCATAGAGATGTTTGGAGCCACTCTGGTCTCTGATCAGCTCTATGGTCAGCTGGCTGAATCACCAGCTGCATTCTCAGGTTCCCTGTTGAGACAGGAGAGCCAGAGAAAAACACGGAAGACGGTGGGGGGGGCATTCCCTCCCACTGCTTGTAAAAGCAGTCTAGAGTCTAATTAGCCGCTAGGATTGCTTTTACATGAAAGCCGACCACTGGCTGAAAAGAATGATACCAAGATGATACCTAAACCTGCAGGCATCATTCTGGTATAACCACTCAAAGTCGTGAATTGTGTACCTGAAGACAAAAAAATGGTTAACAATAAAACACAGTAAACGGTAAAGTATAAAAAATTGCATACCTGAAAAGCAAACATGATAAAACATAATAACAATAGAACATTGCAGAATAGAATACAGTAAAAAAAAAGCAGAACAATAGAGAGAGAATAGAGAGAGAGAGAACAATGAAACGATAACTATTTTTTTTAATTTTATATATTTTTTTGTTTTTTGTTTTTTTTTACACTTTTTTTTGTAACTGTAACTTTTATAACTGTAACCGGTTCCAGGTTCGGGTCTCTCAAAATGCGATGGCATCTCGGGAGACCCTGTGAAAGTGTGCCTAGTTTGTGCAATGCTGTACCCTACGCTAATACTCAACTAGTGAATGATAGCGTTCAAAACATTCACCAATGCAAAGACCAGGATTGTCAGGACAGGAGGGACAATAATAGCGGGTGTCACGCCTAGATCCGCGCTTGCTGCAGACACGACATCTTTTTTGGGGGGGTTCGTTGGGTAGGGGTACTCGGGAGGACATAAAGAAAATGCCTCTCATGCAGCTGACTGCATTTGGTTGGGGATGTGAATGGGGGAAGTACGGGTGCTGCAGAAGTGGTGGGTTCCCAATTAGGATTGGTGAATGCAGCAGGAAGGGCATTATGGGTACGACGGGCCTGTGTTTGTCTTCTTGGTGGCAGCGGGACACTACTTGTGCTTGCCACCTCACCAGCTTGAACTGCACTTATGGGACTCGCCACGTCACCAAGTGTTACTGCAGTGCTGGTTTGACTACGACCGGGGTGTACTAGGCCGCTGGTGCTTGCCAGCTCACCAAAACGCTACCAAAAAAACTGTTAGCGATCGCAGGGATCAGGCCTGACTCTGCGAACGCTGCAGTTATGCGTTTAGTGTTTTGTAAGTGAAAGTGATCGATCGATACTGTACTTGAGTGGGCTGGGCCGGGCGGAGGGGCAAAATGCAGGTGCTAGCAGGTATCTGGGCTGATCCCGCTAACACTGCGTTTTTGGGAACCCTAAACTGCTGGGGACACTAGTATAAATCTGATCAGATCAGATATTGATCCGTTCAGATACTATACCACTAAGGGAGGTGTACGGTGCGTGCGTGGGTGTTAGCGGTACTGGCGCTAAACTGACGCTGCTTGGGGCTGGTGCTTGCCAGTTCACCAAAATGCTACCAAAAACACTGTTAGCGATCGCAGGGATCAGGCCTGACTCTGCGAACGCTGCAGTTATGCGTTTAATGTTTTTATAAGTGACAGTGATCGATCAATACTGCACTTGGGTGGGCTGGGCCAAGCGGAGGGGCAAAACGCAGGTGCTAGCAGGTATCTGGGCTGATCCTGCTAACACTGCGTTTTTGGGAACCCTAAACTGCTGGGGACGCTAGTATAGATCTGATCGGATCAGATACTGATCCGTTCAGATACTATACCACTAAGGGAGGTGTACGGTGCGTGCGTGGGTGTTAGCGGTACTGGCGCTTACCTGACGCTGCCTGGGGCTGGTGCTTGCCAGTTCACCAAAATGCTACCAAAAAAATTGTTAGCGATCGCAGGGATCAGGCCTGACTCTGCGAACGCTGCAGTTATGCGTTTAGTGTTTTGTAAGGGACAGTGATCGATCGATACTGCACTTGGGTGGGCTGGGCTGGGCCGGGCGGAGGGGCAAAACGCAGGTGCTAGCAGGTATCTGGGCTGATCCCGCTAGCACTGCGTTTTTGGGAACCCTAAACTGCTGGGGACGCTAGTATAGATCTGATCGGATCAGATATTGATCCGTTCAGATACTATACCACTAAGGGGGGCGTATGCTGCGTGCATGGGTGTTAGCGGTACTGGCGCTAACCTGACGCTGCCTGGGGCGATGCATATCACCGCCGGGCGATCGGGGGGCTAAACCTTTATTAGGTAATAAACGGCGGGTGCCCTGACACTATAAAAAATAAACTAACTAACCAGCGTCACCCGTAACAGTTATACGGTGATCACTGGTGAAAGGGTTAACTAGGGGGCAATCAAGGGGTTAAAACCTTTATTCGGTAGTATATGGGGGTCCCTGATGCTATAAAACACTGACGGCGAACCTATATATTTACCTCCCTAACTAGCGTCACCAGTGACACTAATACAGCGATCAGAAAAATGATTGCTTAGTGACACTGGCGACAGGGGGTGATCAAGGGGTTAAAACTTTATTAGGGGGGTTAGGGGGGTACCCTAGACCTAAAGGGGCTAACACTAACTGCCCTACCACACTAACTGTCACAAACTGACACCAATGCAGTAATCAGAAAAAAAACCCAAAAAACTGCTTGGTGTCAGTGTGACGGGGGGGGGGGGGTGATTAGGAGGTGATCGGGGGGTAAAGGGGGGTGTAATGTGTGCCTGCCCATTGAAGTCTTCTCTCCTCGGCGCCTGGAACGGAAAATACCGAGCCGATGAGAAATGACATCATTTCCTCTGCTGCTGTTTAGCATACAGCAGCAGAGGAATGATCTCATTGGCCAGGAGCGATCGGGAGGGGGGGCCACGAATGGATGGCCTCCCCCTCACCTCCGATCGCCGGGGGACAAATGCCGACCGCCTCGGGCATGGGGGGGGGGTCCGATCGGACCCCCTGCCCGCGGGAGGCAGATCACGTATAGGTACGTGATTCTGCCTGCCCGTGCCATTCTGCTGACGTATATCATCATGAGGCGGTCGGCAAGTGGTTAAGCAAGAAGGTCGAATGTGGCTCAAGGAAATATAGAATTCCCCCTAGTGGCATATCTTTAAAACTCTATGTTTAAAACAATTACAAAAATATGGAGGAGCAAACTTTTGAAAATGTGGAGGTCACAAGAAAAATACTTCACTGCAAAAGAAGTCTATATATGTGCTCACTGGTATAAAATTCTGAACCCTACACTAATAAAAAAGGCTCTATGATTTTTTTCCATAGCAATATGGTGTAAATTTTAAAGCTAAAGGATCTCTCACTGTAAAATTAATACTGTAGCATTCCACATGTATACAGTTTTAGAGTCCATGTAGGTGGGTTAGGCTAGGTAATATAAAGTATACAAAAAAAGATTTGCGCTAGGTGCATGTGCTATACGTGAAAAGTGTTAATATTAATGAATTACTAAAAACCGTGAAAGGAATCCAGCTGCTGAACACTGTAACCCCAATATAAGGGCACAAAAAATGGATATAGGAAGAACAGTGCAGCGCTGGATATATATCTCAAATGAAAATTATGTAAATACAATATATCAATGCAAAATATGATATCAACGAGTGACAAACTAATAAAATTATATCAACCAGTGTACGGTTAATCTAACATAGTAGATTGTATAACAGTGACAAAATGAATATATGCCGGTGAAAATTGAAAATTATTTAAAGTCCCAAAAAAAAATGGTGTCCTGGATCTATATTCCACCGCAGGTGCTGCCCACCACCTAATGAATATTGTTGGAGGCTTACCAGACAGCCTGTGACGCCCTTATTCAGGGGGGTCAAAACAGGCTCAGTAGAAATATGTGGACCTCAGAAGGTATCCCGCAGGAAGCTCTGTAGATGTTCCTCCAGCTTGCAGGAAGGCTAGCCAGTGATATCAAGGTTCTATCCAAAGGATGCTGACCCGGGAGCGTTCCTCATATGGCAATCAAGGTTTTCTCTCCAACGAAATCCAGCAAGGATTATTCATTTCTCTCCAGATTTAACAGCAGTTCCTCCTCTTTAGATCTTAGTAACAGTCTTAGTCTTGATGGATGACCCTTTGGAAAGATGGTGCCTATTGCTTTCCACTGTTCTCCACTCAAAAAGATAAGGGACTATAATCTCATAATGTCCACAGTGTTCCCTTACTGTCTATTTCCTAGTCGATCCCAATTTACAGTCCACATTCTCTCCTCTGTGGAAACGTTCCCTCAAACATTGCCGAATCTTGCTCGAGTGCGAAGAAGATTCGGCAATGTTTGAGGGAGCGTTTACACAGATGAGAGAATGTGGACTGTAAATTGGGATCGACTAGGAAACAGACAGAAAGGGAACACTGTGGACATTATGAGATAATAGTCCCTTATCTTTTGAGTGGAGAACAGTGGAAAGCAATAGGCACCATATTTCCAAAGGGTCATCCATCAAGACTTATGCCCCGTACACACGGTCGGACTTTGTTCGGACATTCCGACAACAAAATCCTAGGATTTTTTACGACGGATGTTGGCTCAAACTTGTCGGAAAATCCAATCATTCTAAACGCGGTAATGTAAAACACGTACGTTGGGACTATAAACGGGGCAGTGGCCAATAGCTTTCATCTCTTTATTTATTCTGAGCATGCGTGGCACTTTGTCCGTCGGATTTGTGTACACACGATCGGAATTTCCGACAACGGATTTTGTTGTCGGAAAATTTTATATCCTGCTCTCAAACTTTGTGTGTCGGAAAATCCAATGGAAAATGTGTGATGGAGTCTACACACGGTCGGAATTTCCGACAACAAGGTCCTATCACACATTTTCCGTTGGAAAATCCGACCGTGTGTACGGGGCATAAGACTGTTACTAAGATCTAAAGAGGAGGAACTGCTGTTAAATCTGGAGGGAAATGAATAATCCTTGCTGGATTTTGTTGGAGAGAAAACCTTGATTGCCATATGAGGAACGCTCCCGGGTCAGCATCTTTTGGATAGCATCTTGGTATCACTGGCTAGCCTTCCTGCAAGCCGGAGGAACATCTACAGAGCTTCCTGCGGGATACCTTCTGAGGTCCACATATTTCTACTGAGCCTGTTTTGACCCCCCTGAATAAGGGCGTCACAGGCTGTCTGGTAATCCTCCAACATTATTCATTAGGTGGTGGGCAGCACCTGCGGTGGAATATAGATCCAGGATTTCATATTGGAACACCATTGTTTTTTTGGGACTTTAAATAATTTTCAATTTTCACCTGCATATATTCATTTTCTCACTGTTATACAATCTACTATGTTAGATTAACCGTACACTGGTTGATATAATTTTATTAGTTTGTCACTCATTGATATCATATTTTGTATTGATATATTGTATTTACATAATTTTCATTTGAGATATATATCCAGTTCTTTCTATAGGCTAGGTAATATGTTTAAGAAACAGGCACATACTCACTTACAGTAATTGTGGTCTATCCAATCATTTGTGCTAATTAAAGGATAAGGTAGAAAACAAACATGAGCTTATACTGTGAAGTATCAGTATATGCAGTGCAGGAAATCATTGCAACATACACAATTAATTTTTTTGATTAAAGTCGAACTTCACCCAAAAGGGGAAGTTCCTATATTCCTCCTCCTCCCCCCTCCTCTTGATATTTAGCATTTTTTTGGGGGGGAGGGGGTTCCCAGTTTTGCTGAAATAACAAAAATGTGTGCATTGTGCCTCTAGTACTATGCCCCCACCCCAATATATATCATACATAAAAACAGAGTAGTTGTCCATGGGACTTTAAATGAGGAATAATACGTGAATAATAAAATATCAATTTATTATACAAGAGTTTGACACATACATCTAAAAATTATTTGGCATGTGAAGCCAGAGGTATGCATCTTGTAACTGGTTGCGTTTCATGAATATAGTTTCACTTCTTCAGGAGTGGATGCCTCTAACAACAAATCTCTAAACTAAAGAATAGATACATAATTTATGTTAACGAACTCCATAGGAATACGTAGAGTACCAACATCATACATATTGATGTCCTAAAAATTCCAGCTTGAAGCTTGATCAAACATGACACCTCCAATTGGGAACCACTGCTCAGCGTCTGACCCAGGAGTAGAGGAAGGGGACCAGAACACCCAGTGGGAGAAACCAAGTGGTGGCACACTTCTAGGGATAAATTCGGGGGGGGCAACTGAGGGGTATTCCATTGTGATCTTGATTTGTGTGGCTGGAGAACCATTATTCAATACTGAGTAAATATTTGACTAGGTGGCAAACACGTCGAGTTACAAGATGCATCCCTCTTTTAAACTGAAATTACTTTAGTTATGTGAAGCACACATTGGAAAATATATCAGCTTGATGCATATATTATACTGACATATGTAACTAAATGACTTGACATGCCAAATAATTGTTATATGTACTGTATGTGTCAAATTCTTGTATAATAAATATATATTTTATTATTTACATTTAATGCCTCATTTAAAGTAGCAAATATTCAGTTTTTATGTAGGGTACCTGGTTTTGACAGGTACCAGCTCCCACTTCCGTTCGGATCGCCTAGGGGACCTGGCGGACGTACTCCTCCCCTCCTCCCTCCCACAGTCTTCTGGGACTTGTCACAGGTCCATTCGCAAAGCGCAGCACAGATTGCACATGTGCAGTGGGAAGCCGGCTGTGAAGCCCTGCAAATTGTCACAGCCGAGTGCCCACAGGCAGGGCCGGTACTAGCCTATTTTGCGCCCTAGGCAAGACCAGCTAATTGCACCCCCCTGAGAGAGGGGGCTAAGGGGGGAGAGGGAGGGCTGAGAGAGGGGGGCTGAGAGAGGGAGGGATGAGAGAGAGGAGGGCTGAGAGAGAGGGGGCTGAGAGAGGGAGGGCTGAGAGAGGGAGGGCTGGGAATGGGGGCTGAGAGAGAGGGGGCTGAGAGAGGGGGGCAGAGATAGGGAGGGGGAGGGAGAGCTGAGGGAGAGGAGAGGGGGCTGAGATAGGGAGGGCTGTGAGAGAGGGGGGCTGAGAGAGAAGGGGGTTAAGAGAAGGAGAGAAGAGAGAGGGCTGAGAGAGAGGGGGGAGAGAGAGGTGGGCTAAGAGAGAAGTGGGAGCTGAGAGAATAGGGAGGGCTGAGAGAGGGGAGGGGGGTGAGAGAGAGGGGGGCTGAGAGAGAAGGGAGAGAGGCTGAATGAGAGGAGGGCTGTGAGAGAGGGGAGGGCTGAGAGAGAAGAAAGGGGGGCTGAGAGAGAAGGGAGGGGGGCTGAGGGAGAAGGGAGGGTGAGAAAGGGGGGTTGAGAGAGGGGGAGCTGAGAAAGAGGGGAGGGCTGAGAGGGGGGCTGAGAGAGAAGGGAGGGAGGGCAGAAAGGGGGGGCTGAGAAAGAGGTGGCAGAGAGAGGGAGGTTGAGAGAGAGGAGAGGGCTTAGATAAAGAGAGGGGGAAGTTAGGGGAAATGAAAGAGACCCCTAGCCCTGTCCCTGCAGTCCCTCCTCTGTCCCAGTCTCTGTCTGCAGATATGCAGGCCAGGTCTGTGATGACGGACAGTACATTCCATACCATGATGCCAGTCTCCTGCTTCGATCCGTCCGATTCCAGCGGCTCCCACAGCAACCTGCGCCTCCCGCCCCTCCTCTGTGACAGCTCTGTTCCCCCAGTCAGCTTGTCCTCCGGCTCTGGGCCTCACGTTAGAGCGTGGAGAGGAAGTTGGCGCAGTCCATGCTCTGTAAGCGTGGGGTACGCTGCACCCACTGCTTCTTGCCTACTCTGGGGGTGGGTGTCGAGGGGCAAGGTCAAGGAGGAGGCAATGCCACGGTGGAGCTCTTCTCCCAAGTCCCGGAATGTCAGGCTTATCTGCCCTCGGCCAGTTCCTCGCTGATCACTGCCGTGTAGCGATGGATGCCCGGCCACTCGCACCTCACCAAGGGTGCTGCCAGCTGCCATGCCGCGACAGACATTTCTGGTGCTAGACAGCCGGGTAGAGGATGAGGTGCATTGACAAGCTCCAGGCACCCTCTCCTCCCAGCAGAGAGTAGGTAAGTCAGTGGCTGTGGCTGCCCTCTAGGTGGCAATGCGCCCTAGGCGGCTGACTAGTTTACCTAGTGGTAGCGCCGGCCCTGCCCACAGGTAAGATGCCGGTGTCGGGGACCAAAGACCAGTGGAAAAAATGCCTCAGGTGGGTGCAGAGCTGGATCCTGGGACAGGCGAGTGTCTGTTTATTACTGACTTAAAATTTTCAGAAATATGACTGGAGCTCCTCTTTAAATTAGATCAGTGAAAGATATTTTCAAAGACAGCAGAGGTTGATGGACTTTGCTTTACTGAAAAAGCTCAATAGTATTTTGAAGCAGCTATCTCAGCCTAAGCAAGATTACGTTATTTTCTTAATGAGATAAATCATAATGAAAATCTACTTTTTTTTATAGCTCAACTCCATGACATGTAAGTGCCATGTTGTCCAAGAGTATTGTGAGTCTAGGCTAGCGTGATGATGAACACCCAGGGGGTGTGGCATGACGGCTGGCATGCAACTTGGTGGAGGACTGTGCTGGACCTTGAAGCTGCGAATCTGAAGGGGACAATGGTGGACAGTAGGTATGTATTGCAATGGAAGCTGCTTTATTATTTTCATATATGCTGGCTAATGATGAAAAAGAAGCCTGGTTAACGTACTCCTACTGTAAAATTCAATGCATTTCCACATATGGTTTACACTAAATAAAGACAATAAGAAAGATTTTATTCGATATGGCTTTAATCGAAATGGGGTTAGTATATTAGCTCTTAAAAATTGTAATACACTTGTGTGAAAAAGTATTTGCCCCTTCCCGATTTTTAATTTTTTTGCATATTTCTCACACTCAAATGATTCAGATCATCAAACAAATTTTCATATTACACAAAGATTACCCGATTAAATCCAAGATTAAGTTTTTAAATTATTATTTCATTTATTAAGGGAAAAAAGCTATTCAAACCTGCCTGGCCCTATGTGAAAAAGTAATTGCCCCCTCCCATGCTGAATCATGAATAAACTGTGATTAACTACAATTTTTTGGAAAGCTGAGGTAAATTTCACTTGCCACACCCAGGCCTGGTTACTGCCAGACCTGTTGAATCAAGAAATCACATAAATAGACAAAGTGAAGCACACTAACATATCACAAAAAGCCACACATCATGTCACAAAACAATTCAAGAACAGATTAGAAACAAATTAATGTACATGTATCAGTCTAGGATGGGTTTCAAAGCCATTTCTAAGGCTTTGGAACCCCAGTTAACCATGGGGAGAGCCATTATCCACAAATGGAGATAACTTGGAACAGTGGTGAACTTTCCCAAGAGTGGCCAGCCTACAAGAATTACTCCAAGAGCTCATCCAGTAGGTCATAAAAGAACCCAGAACAACATCTAAAGAACTGCAAGCCTCACTTGCCTCAGGTAAGATAAGTGTTCATGATTCAACAATAAGAAAGAGACTGGGCAAAAATGACATCCATGGGAGAGTTCCAAGGCCAAAGCCACTGCTGACCAAAAAGATAACAAAGGCTCATCTTACATTTACCAAAAAAATCTTGATTATCCCCAAGACTTTTAGGGAAATATTCTGTGGACTGATGAGACAAAAAATTTACTTTTTTGGAAAGTGTGCGTCCTGTTACAGCATTTCATAACAAGAACATCATACCAACAGTCAGACATGGTGGTGGTAGCGTGATGATCTGGGGCTGCTTTGCAAATTAGGGACCTGGATGACTTACCATAAATGATGGGGCCATGAATTCTGAGCTCTACCAGAAAATCCTAAAGGAGAATGTCCGACCATCAGCTCGTGACCTCAAGCTCAAGTGCACTTGAGTTATGCAGCAGGACAATGATCTGAAACACAACAGCAAGTCCACCTCCAAATGGTTCAAACAAAGCAAAATTTAGGTTTTGGAGTGGCCTAGTCAAAGCCCGGACTTAAATTCAATTGGGATGCTGGATCATGACCTTACACAGGCTGTTCATGCTGGAAAATCCTCTAATGGGGCTGAATTAAAACAATTCTCAAAGAACAGTGGGCCAAAATTGCTCCACAGCAATGTGAAAGATTCATTGCCAAACGCTGGACTGCAGTTGTTGCTGCCAAGGGTGGCACAACCAGTTATTAGGTTTAGGGGGCAATTACTTTTTTGCATAAAGCCAGGCAGGTTTGGACAGCTTTTTTGCCTTAATAAATGAAACCACCGTTTAAAAACTGCATTTTGTATTTACTCGGGTTATCTTTGTGTAATAATAAAATGTGTTTGATGATCTGAGTCAAGTTTGACAAATATGCAAAAAAATAAAAAATCAGACAGGGGGCAAATACTTTTTCACATAACTGTATTATTTTGTAGCATTGTAAATTTTAGGATAGATAGATAGATAGATAGATAGATAGATAGATAGATAGATAGATAGATAGATAGATAGATAGATAGATAGATAGATAGATAGTTAGATAGATAGATACCAGACAAGGTATTTTTTCACATAAGATACCGGAAAAGTTGCAAGCTGTTCCCACCTCTCCATCACTATTGTTATTATAGAATACATATTTATTTGGTGAGTTATGTATTCTTAGGGGCATACTGTTGTGTGTCCTTTGTTGCCCGTAGTATTATTGCTACCTTTTCTGATACAGTTTCATCAATATATGTTTTGTTATAAAATGCTATCGACTTCGTTGATCTCTCTGTACTTTCCTAGCTTATTATTCAGTCATTCCCTCTAGTATCATGTTATTTTCACTGACTTCACAGTATCTAAGGGAAGTAACTCCACGCAGCAAGTGCGTGTTGCAAACATTTTATGCATGGTAGATTGCCACTTGAACAATGCTGAGAACTTTTACGCTGCCATTACGTGATGAGTTTATTTTTTCAATGCATCACTGGAATTCCATCCTTGGATCCGCATCTTTGAAGCCGACACTAAAATTACTGCCCAGACTCTTCCAAAGTCAGATACTGATAGAAGATTCAATGAAATCGAAGGTCGCCAGACTAGGTGAGTGCTGAAAGATACCTGGCCTATGATACTATTTCTGATTTAATAATGCGAATAGGAGGCTAGGCCTTTGTAATAATTAGGACTAATTACTGAAGAGGTGTTGACAGATAGCCTAAGAGGAAACAAACTGCCTTTATCCACTGGCTTAGAGTCAGATTACTAGTCTTGTCTTATCTGTTTCCCAGAGAGTAGAAGCCTCAATCAGTGACTATGTCTTCAAAGGGGAAAAGATCCTGACAATATGCAGGATTTAGGATAGGGCTATGAGAATCAGCTTTTACTCTGTGTTGTTAAATTAATTCTCCTTCCCCCCAATTATCGTGGTCCCTGACACACAGGTTGAGTTACCGGAGAGGCATTTTTTTTATTTTAATTCTTTCACAAGTTGTAACGTCCTCTATAATTCCTTCTCATGTCAGGATCATAGGACAACAATACCTCCTTATTCCCGGAAGAAAAGATACATTTTGAAGAGAGAGTTATTACAGAACATAGAAATATTTGTTTTTAATCTCTTTATTCAGGATGATCTCAACTTTTGAAAATGAATCATGATCCTAGTCACCCATTTATTATGGCTCTGCCTCCAAAGATAATATTTGTCAAAATATTGCAATGTTTTCACATTCTAGACTGGATCGCAGTAAAATATATGACGTTTTTTGTTCACTCACATTTCTTCAAACCTAATGATACTAGAAAACCATCTCTGTTTTTAAAATATTTTTTATTCTGTGCAGTCTAAACATAAAATGAATCAACTTAGTTGGATCTATTCTTGCAGAACATACTCTTAATGAACATAAATATACTTGAACGTTGTCTGTTAACTGCTATAAATAGCTCACTCTTCTCCACTGTCATAGGGATAGCTGTGTCAACTGTCCAGCAAAAGTTTTTTTTAGGAGAAATTGTATTGAAGCCCATTGTATCACTCAAGTCTGTTAACAGTATACACTGTAATAAAGCTGTGGTCAGCAGTTTACCACCTTCTCTAAGACCCTTTTCACACTGCGGGCGTTTTTCAGGCGATACAGCGCTAAAAACAGCACCTGCATAGCGCCTGAAAAAAGCGGCTCCTTTCACTTCAGTGTGAAAGCCCGAGGGCTTTCACACTGGAGCGGTGCGCTGGCAGGGAGTCACAAAAAGTCATGCCAGCAGCTTCTTTGGAGCGGTGAAGGAGCGGTGAACTCACCGCTGCTCCCCTGTGATACCGCCGGCAAAACGCCGCTCTGGCGGCGTTTTGTGGGTGGAATTAACCCCTTTTCGGCCGAATAGCGCAGCTAAAATGATGGTAAAGCGGCGCTATTTTACCGCTGATGCCCTAGGCAGCTCGGCGTGAAAGGGGTCTTAAGGTTGAAGACCTTGACTGTAGTCTATCCTCTGCTGACTATTTTTACCGGGCTCCAATGTAAGAAAAAAAAGGATAAAAATATATATCTCCACACTGTTCACATTCTTTCATCTATAGCCCCAGAAATTAAGTATTTTTTCCATGATATATTTAGAAGACAGCAGTGTAGATCACATAAACCAGCACATTTTATTTTTCCAATGTATTAACATTGCTCTTGAAATATTTTAGCATTTTCTAATCTAATTCCTTACGTGCATTAACAGTTTTCCAGTTCTCTTTGTAGAACCATATATAAAAAGATTAGCCCATAAGTTTGATTTGAAATGTTGATAACAGAGGCACTTGTGATGCTACCTTCTTATTGTTTATACCCTTAGTTCTCCTGGTACATTATTTTTGGCTGCAGTGATTTTGTCAATAAATTGAGTGACAAAATGTTTTAAAAATAAAACTATCACTCAGAAAAACAAAGTTTATTTCACTCTAAAACTAGTCCTTAAAGTAGTTGTAAAGGCTAAAGGTTTTTAACCTTCAGGTATTCTAGCCCCCCCCCCCCCCCCCCCCCCACCATCCTTACCTGAGCTCCCTCTGATCCAGCGATGTTCATGATAGACTCTCCCTCCTCATTGGCTGAGACAGCAGCGGGAGCCCATTGGGTCCCACTGCTGTCAATCACAGCCAGTGAGAGAATAAGGAGAGAGCATGTCTTAGGGCTAATTTACACTTGCTTCAAAATAAGGCTTCAGACACACTTTGTTAAAGCTCTCTGAATGCCAGCCAAAGCTCATGTCACTAAATAAAATGATTAGCTTACAGTCCTGTTTATACCTTGCTTTTGCTTTGCTTTGCTTTGCTTCGGCTTAGCTTTAAAAATCATACCCCATGTTGCTTTATGCTTCAAAGAATCTTCAAAGCTTCCATAGAACTCTATGACAAAGCTTGCTTGAAAAACCTGCAGCTTTTGAGTGGCTTTCATTCAGCTTTAGCTTGGCTTTGTTTCAGAGAAATTGCAGGTATGAGCTATCCACACACACACACACACAGGGTATCTGTCAAGCTTCAAAAGAGCATCACGGAAGAATCACTGAAGCTTCACCGAAGCATCAAAAACACATCATAGAAGCATGTTGAAGCGGTAGACACTTTAATGTGTGTTGAAGCCAAAGCAAGTGTAAATGAGCCCTTATGGACACGTAGAGAAACGGCTCGGGAGCGAGCATGCAGCATTGTCCCCAGGGCAAGCGGCTTTCTCTGGGGGCACTGCTCGAGGGGGAGGAGCACCAGCAGGGGGACCCAAAAAGAAGAGGATCAGAGCTGCTCTTTGCAAAACCACTGCACAGAGCAGGTAAGTATAACATATTTCTTGTTTAAAAAAACAAAAACAAAGCTTTAAAACCACTTTAAAGCACACTTGTGCTTTTGTCCATGCAGGGAGGAGCATGTGACTCCATTTGATGGAGTTGAGGCTTGATAATTGGCCCAGTGCTGTCATATGATGGCAGGGAGAGTCCAAAGTTGTGCATAAAACCTAACTGGAGCAATGTGAAGATTAAAGAGGGCAGCCTATGTAGGCTTAGAGCTGTTGAGTGGCACAGGAGGAGGCACAGGAATGATAACCATGAGTAGCTACTGTGGAGAGCATTAAACAGACCATTTGCTTTGCCCTATTGCTTAAACATGAGCATACCCAAAGTCCTAACCCTTGCCAGGAAGGTTTCCCTAAAGGCAAAAATGTGCGTAGCTTCTACATTTTCCCAAACTTAACGTAACTATTTTAAATTAACTCCTAAATGTTAATTATTAAAACTTTATGTACTAAAATCCATTATGCCCAAAAAATCAATAAAACGTGATTCATCCAATGTTCTACCAATTCAACTCCAGCACCATTTTAGCATTTGCAATGCCTGTGACAGATCAAACATTCCCACCAACCAGTAAGGTGCTGGTGGTAGAGTTGAATAGACCAGTTTGTGAAAGTCGAAGTATGGCGCTTTCAAAAGAGAGTTATACTCACCTAGGTGGATGCAGAATCGGCCTGATGCTGCATCTGTCCCCCGCTGGCTCAAAGACTGAGAGCTGAGCAATCAAACACCAGTGATCGCTCAGCTATCAGGCTTCAGACTGGGCTGTGGAGGGGGTGGGAGTGGCTGGCTCGGGCTCTCAGCAGTTCACTGAGGGGCCGATCCAGGCATCTGGGTGGATCCTGACCATAGTTTTAGCCCAATGTAGGCTGTAACCAGTTAAATCATTCTGCACTCCTGTGATCCTTAGGAGAAGTACAGACAAAAAAAGCTTTGGCTATACTTTTCCTTAAAGTAAAAGTGATGTACAACTTTTCCCGCTTATTTCTGAAGGTAGAATATGCCTTTAAATTATTTAGGTCAGTTCATAGAAAACAAATTTGCTTAATAAACTTTGCTGGCTAGAACAGTAATTGCTCACAAATCATATTGATTAAACATTTTTTCAGAATCCAGTGTCTGTCTAATCATCATTTTTTAATGGAGCTATCTCTCCAATTGAATCATTTTTTAAATGGAGCTAATATAGGAGTCACCACTAGAGGGAGGATGTGGAATAGATATTATTTCCTTGTTTTATATTAGATTTATACTACTATGTATTAGTGCTTTGCGAACAGTTTTTAAACTCAAATGTATTGTTAAATAAAGTTTGTACTTAGTACTCTTAGTAAATGCTTGATGCAGAAACAAAACGATGACCCGATGATATACCGCTGTCTCTATAGTAACGGTGACGCTAGTATCAGCATATAAATGGAGACTCAGGCGTCACATGACCAACCTTGAAAAAGTCACGTGTCGGGTGACGCAACGCGTAGGAGGAGTCAGTGACGTACAGCATCGAGGCTGTTCAACAGCTCAATACTAGCGGTGTGAGGACTCACTGCGCCCCAAGCGGCTGATTGTTTCTATCCAGGCAATAACTATCCAGGTTCATGTGAGTGTATCCAGTGAAGTCTTTCTAGTTTAAAGCAATCCATACTTCGTTCATTGCGCAATGATGTCTCTTCTTTTTTTCTGATTTATTTCATGTATCCTTGGTAATTGAGAACATTCATCTAAACGCCCTTTACCTCATACAGCGGTATAAGGGAACTTTGTGAACAGACTTAATTTTGGCATATATGGGATTTTGTTCAGCAGCCTATACAAGTGCAGCGTATAATCTTCTGCAATTAAGAACGGCTATCAACATATAGCTGCAAGCTATAACAATATTATAAGAGGAGTTTTCTTTGAATAGACTAGATATTAGACGGTATATATAGCAGTCATTCATTTTTTTACAGGTGGGAACCCGCAGATTATTCATTTATCTATTGGTGGAGCATATGATTACGATTAAGTGGCTATATGTTTTCTGACCACACCATATTTTATTTTTATTTTTTTACTGACACTAAGAGGGATTGATTTATTAAGTATTTTGCACGGGATTTAATATTGATTGGAAGGTTAATTTTAGCACAATACATTATTTCACTTATTTTTTCAGACTGCTTCTTAAGCAGCATTTAAAACATTAACATTAAACATTCTATCTAGCTGACAAGAACTAAATTTAGACATATTTTTTTACAAAACCCTTTGATCTGCGTTGTGTGTGTTGGGGATCATGGTTCTGGGAAAAAGTTTGCCCTAATTAAGTTGGTCAGAACATGTCATAATCAGCTCATCTGATGACAGACTGACAAGTTCATTGCTGCCAAAACCAATCTCAAACACAATACCGGGCTGTTGCATTTGGAAGATGGAAAGCCGGATAGGTTCAAGTATTGCATGGATTCCTGAAGCTGAAAATTAAAGAGATAAAACAATTGTGTTAGTATATTGCAAAATATCATTCTCTTATATATTCATAAATTAAATTCATAAATTAAATTTAGATTAATTTCCTTGTGTGGGAAAAAGTTCACTTATTTTTTCAGGTATTGGTAATTAACTTAATAAAATGACTAACAAATATATGCCAAAAATTCCAAATAAAAACTGCTCTGTGCTACATTTTGTTTGCTTAGGAGACAGAATTAAAACTTACCTTGCCAAACATGCCAATGAAAGGTGTTGATTTATCCTGAGTTCCTGAGTGCTCACCCTGAAGTTTATATTTCCAAATTAGCTGAGATAGGGCATTACCTTTTGTAATATCAATGGCTAAACTTAAAAGGTATTTTTTCAAACCATTTTAGAAGATTATTAAAGTAAACAGTAGAGAGAAAAATCGTCTACTCTAAAAGGTGTTGCTTCATAGAAAAACACATTAGACCTAAAGTAGAATTATAGGCCAAACTTTTTTCTTTTTCATTTTGGATAGAGGAAATGAGGGTTATAAACCCTGTTCGATTTTTTTTTTTGCCATCTGTGTCCCATTGTGGAGATTTTGCTTCACTTCCTGTCCCATAGCCAAACAGGAAGTGAGAGGAAATCCCTGCAAATAAAGGGTATTCCTTGGGGACCCCCAGTCCACCAGAACTAGTGTCCCCATTGGAAGATTCCCCCTCTATTACTTTTCTGGGGACAACTCAAAACCTGGATTTTCTTTTACTTTCACTTTCAATAATAATAGTAAACAGGACCAATAGAGAGGGTGAATCTCCTTTACAGGGGCACAGACAGCAATAAAATCCTGACAGGGGTGCTAATCCCTCTCCACTCTATCCAAAACTATAGCACACAAGTTTTTCTTTTAGTTATACTTTAAAACATTTAGGTGTATTAGGGTGCCCACACTCCAGATGAAGGAGCACAGGGGCACCTTTAGGCATTAGCATTTTCAGTCTGGGGGGGGGGGGGGAGGGGCATACTAGAAGATTTAGACACGCTAACAAATTGAAGCCAAACTCCAGCTCACACAGCAGTTACACATGCAATTGCAGCAGCAGTTTCTTTTGGAGGGATAAAGGTTTTACATGAATAAAAAAATCTGATCATTGTAAGCACCCCTGTCAGTAGTAAATGGTTTGTCTTACTGCTACATCTCCAGGACAGCTTGTTCTGTTGAAAAACAACAGACCTACTGGCTGGATCACTAGATAAAAATAAAGGAAAGAAAGCCTATAAAAGATAATAAATGTGTGCTTTGGGTTTATTACCACTTTAAGTAATTGAACCCATGGAGAGAATGGAGGATCTGTGTGATGTGGTCAAACTTGAACTGATTTGACAACAATATGGCATTAGCATTTTTTATTTGATCTAGTTGAAATACACGCATGGGTCTGGCACCAACCCAATATCCTGGCAACCACTGATGCAGTTGGTGCTTATGGATTGGGATAGCATTGTGATTTTGAAAGGCAGCCACTGATGCCTTTGAGCTGAGAGTCCTTATTACGTTGACATGGAATGGAGCTTTTTACCTGGCTTCTGTTATGCTTTCCCACGATTGAAGGGTGCTCTGATGGTGCCAAGGTGGTGCTAAGTGCCTGCCTTTTTGCAGAAAGTTGGAGTGGGGATCAAAGCTGCTAACTCATTTTTAGTGGCCACAATTGCATGATTGTGAAAAGCACTTTTCCCCAGGAAGGGGAGAGGCAGACGTGGACCCGTCCTATAACTCCAGGGAATCAGGCACAGCCCAAAAGTAAAGTACTCTTTTTTTCGTTCGGCAGAAACATTGGTATTTGCACAGGATAGAGGCTACTGTGGCACATTAGGGAGGAAGGTAAGATCTCTGAAGATAAGATGTAGCTCCAGACAGGGGATGTCTGAGGGAAGAAAGGATTATTTTTATTTTATGTGCAAATGAAAGTTGTGTGCTAAAGGGGCTTTCCATTTTCAAAAAATAGTAAAGTAAACACTCATAACAATGCAGCCTGAATTTAAACCAGCAGAAATACTCTATTTTGATTGATTCAGCTTTGCTCAGACCTTAATCTCCCAAAGTCAAGTCTGTGCATTACTTATTATTGAAATCAGCAATCTGTTTGTTACATACTCCTGATCCCTGCACTCTGTGCATTCCTTACTCTTACCCTATGCAACTGGTGTGTTACACACTCCTATGCCCTGCGCTCTGTACTTTACATACTCCTGACCTATGCACTCTGTGCATAAGGCTCTTTTGGTCCAGAGCAAATTAAGCTCAGACTTTCTTTAACCATATAGCTTTAGGCCTCTACCACTGTTACCACAATTTGTCTATACCCACAATTCTTTAAATGTCTGCCTCTTGGCATAGTCAGTAGGATTTCCCTGAATTTCATTTTGAAAATGTCTGTCTTTCTTCTTTCAACTTCTATGTTCCACACAACATGTTTTTGCAAATCTGGAGTAAGAGCCCAATTACACCTATAGTCACATACCTAGTCAAGGTCACGTTGACAAGAGGACTTCCCATCTCTTGTCCTGTTTCCCCTGGGGTTGATGATAGGATGTAACAGACATAGTGGCATGGGTACCTATAGGAGATCCGGGCTGGGGGATCCTCTAGTAGCTGTGGTGCTGAAGACTGTGCAGAGGCAAGTTGGCAGCTGGCAGATGCAGGATCTCAGATGCATGGTCAGGCAGGAAGAAGTTGAAAAAACCGGACAGCAGAGGTACAGAATCAGAAACCAGGAGCAGAGTCAGAGCTGGGCCAGGCAAGCAGAGAAGGTACCAAAACAGCAGGCAGAAGGCAAGGTCGGGTCACAAGCTGGAGCCAGCAACAGAATTTCAGGAGCAAGCGGAATCTAATAAGCCAGGTCAGAACACATAAACACGAGAACAGGCCACAGGCAGAAGGAGCTGATAACCACTCAGCAATGATCCTGAGTCTTGGAGTGCTTTAAATAGGCCACTGGGCACCAAAGTCAATTTGAACGTGCAGGTGCAGATGTGTGCCATGACCCTAATGCAGTGCACAGTTCTGTGGACTGCTCTGAGCGAATTCACATTTCTTCAAGTACAGGCATGAAGTCGGTTTTCCTGACACCTATGCATATGCATTATCTTGCACTTGAAAGAGAAACTTCACAAATTTCCCAACCTCCATTTCCCTCAGAAAACAGATAGTCATACACTTAGTAATCCAGCAGTGTTCTGTGGGGATCCATCACACCACTGCTATATAATGGGTTTCGCACCACCCTCTTTATCTGCAACGTTATCAGGAGGCTGGCTATCTATTCCGTTTTTTTGTGGTTTACTCCCTGATGATGCGCAAAAACCATGACACATCATCAGGGTGGCAATTTACAATAACAAGTGTTTTTTACATGTGCTTTTGTCTATTTTAAGCCTCCCTCCTCACCATGCATCAACTAGATAAATGTAAATGTACCTTTTTTACACCCTAATACATTGAATGTCCAATTAATAAAAAATCTCAAGAAAGTGAGTACACCCCTCACATTTTTGTAAATATTTTATTATATCTTTTTATGTGACAACACCGAAGAAATGACACTTTGCTACAATGTAAAGTAGTGAGTGTACAGCTTGTATAACAGTGTAAATTTGATGTCCCCTCAAAATAACTCAACACACAGCCATTAATGTCTAAACCGCTGGCAACAAAAGTAAGTACACCCCAAGTGAAAATGTCAAAATTGTTCCCAAAGTGTCAATTTTTTGTGTGGCCACAATTATTTTCCAGCGCTGCCTTAACACTCTTGGGCATGGAGTTACCAGAGCTTCATAGGTTTCCACTGGAATCCTCTTCCACTCCTCCATGACAACGTGGAGCTGGTGGATGTTAGAGACCTTTCGCTCCTCCATCTTCCATTTAAAAATACCCCACGGATGCTCAATAGGGTTTAGGTCTGGAGAAATGCTTGGCCACTGGCCAGTCCATCAACTTTACCATCAGCTTCTTTAGCAAGGTGGTCATCTTGGAGGTATGTTTGGGGTCGTTATCATGTTGGAATACTGCCCTGCGGCCCAGTCTCTGAAGGGAGGGGATCATGCTCTGCTTCAGTATGTCACAGTACATGTTACATACTGTATGTACACAGCACTCATGCAGCCCCAGACCATGATACTCCCACCACCATGCTTTACTGTAGGCAAGACACATTTGTCTTTGTACTCCTCATCTGGTTGCTGCCACACACGCTTGACAACATCTGAACCAAATATGTTTATCTTGGTCTCATCAGACCACAGGACATGGTTCCAGTAATCCATGTCCTTAGTCTGCTTGTCTTCAGAAAACTGTTTGCGGGCTTTCTTCTGCATCATCTTTAGAAGAAGCTTCCCTCTGGGATGTCAGCCATGCAGACCAATTTGATGCAGTGTGGGGCGTATGGTCTGAGCATTGACAGGCTGACCCCCCCACCCCTTCAACCTCTGCAGCAATGCTGCCAGCACTTATACGTCTATATCCCAAAGAAAACCTCTGTATATGACGCTGAGCATGTGCACTCAACTTCTTTGGTCAACCATAGCGAGGCGATTATCCTTTGATAACGTCTCGTGGGAGAGACGAAACGCATCATTTGACCACGGGTGGTGATGCAGTTTCCACCCGGTGAGACGCAAGTCGCTGGCTTACTTCCGGTTCCGGTTTTTAACACTTGTTACAGCGTTTTTAGATGTGAGTGGATATTGTTTTTTTTTTACAATAATTAAACCAAATTACGCTATATTGCTTTCTTTGCCGTTTGTTCACATCCCATGATGATTTACTCAGAACAACCCATGCTACAGTTTGAGAAACAGACCGTGGGACGACAGAGCCCAGCCATCCTTACAGCGCTTATGACTTCTGTCATGGGAGCCATGGATATCTGAAAAACCTACGCTATAGTCTGAGGAACAGACTGTGGGACAACAGAGCCCAGCCATCCTTATAGCGCTTATGACTTCTGTCATGGGAGTCATGTATACCTGGTGCTTGAGAGTGTATACAGAGGAAAGCACGGACCGTACAGTTTGTTTTGTCAGCACTTGGCACTTTTTACTGCACAATTGAAAATTTGAAGCTGCACTGGAAGATTTGAAATGTATGAACTTTTTAAAGATTTCGAATTTACATGGACTTTAATTAGTTACGGTTATGTATTATTGCTGTTTATATGGAATAATTTTTTCACTGTGGTAATGTTGTATTAGCATTCAGCACTGGGCAGCGCTTTTACATCTTGATTTCACATTTAACCACTTGCCGCCGCCCACCATCAAATGACGGTGAGGCGGTGCGGCTCTCGTTCTGGGTGGACGTCATATGATGGCCCTCCAGAACGACCGTTCTTGCACGCCCGTGGGGGCGCGCATCACGGCGATCGGTGGTGTGTCAGTCTGACACACCGTTACACTGATCTTGGTAAAGAGCCTCTGACGGAGGCTCTTTACCACGTGATCAGCCGTTTCCAATCATGGCTGATTACAATGTAAACAGGAAGAGCCGCTGATCAGCTTCTCACTCGCGTCTGACAGACGTGAGTAGAGGAGAGCCAATCGGCTGCTCTCCTGACAGGGGGGCTCTGTGCTGATTGTTTATGAGTGCAGCCCCCCCTCGGATGCCCACCAAGGATCACCAGGATGCCGCCAGGACCACAAGGGATTGCCAATCAGTGCCCATCCCCAATGCCTGCCAGTGCCATCAGTGATGCCTATCAATGCCATCTATCAGTGCCAAATATCAGTGGCCATTAGTGCCACGTATCAGTGCCCAGCAATGCCCATCAGTGCCACCTATCAGTTCCCATTAGTGCCCAGCAGTGTCGCCTATCAGTGCCACTCATAAGTACCCATCAGTGCAGCCTTTCAGTGCCCATCAGTGTCGCCTATCAGTTGCCACCCTTGAGTGCCCATCAGTGTTGCCTATTAATGCCCATCAGTGCTGCATATCAGTGCCACCCAACAGTGCCGCCAACCAGTGCCCATCAGTGCCACCTATCAGTGCTCATCATCAGTGCCCATCAGTGCCACCGCATTGGTGCCACCTAATCGGTGCCGCATTATCAGTGCCCATCACTGAAGGAGAAAACTTACTTATTTACAAAATGTAATTTTTTTCAAAATTGTAGGTATTTTTTTTATTTGTTTAGCAAAAAATAAAAAACGCAGAGGTGATCAAATACCACCAAAAAAAAAGCTCTATTTGTGGGAACAAAATGATAAAAATTCTGTTTGGGTACAGTGTAGCGTGACCGCGCAATTGTCATTTAAACAGCGACAGCGCTGAAAGCTGAAAATTAGCTTGGGCAGGAAGGGGATGTAAGTGACCAGTATTACCAGAAGTACCGGTAATTAAAAGGCACATGTACTTTTGAGAGCAGCAACCCATTTATCCCTTATTAATTCAACAAACCAACATTTTCATTCACTTACCCATTAGCGCAAGATCTTATATAGGTGTGTCATACACATCTATATACCCACTAACTAGTGGCAAATTTACACTGTTATACAAGCTGTACACTCACTACTTTACATTGTAACAAAGTTTATTTTCTTCAGTGTTGTCACATGAAAAGATATAATAAAATATTTACAAAATGTGAGGGGTGTACTCACTTTTGTGAGATACTGTATGTCTAAAATCTGTCAGGGACTTGGACTTGATAAATTCAAAGCCAAAAATAAATTGATGTGAATGTATAAAAAATATGTAAAGCGCTGTGTAAATTGACGGCACCATATAAGTACCTGTAATAAATAAATTCATTAATTAAAGACTGTCTTTTTACAGCAAGCAGAAACGATATGTTACAAGTTAAAACAGTGGGCAATAGACTTGGCTGTATAGAATTTGTATTTTACCACAAAAAGGTGGAAAGCTAGTATCCAGAAGTAATCCTGCCATATTTCTGGAGTATTGCTGAACAGCCAAAACTTTTTGTTTTTAAACTTTTCGATATGGCAGGGAAAGCTTAGAACAACTGTTAGATTTTAAATGATGTTCCTATTGAAGGGATTTCCCCTCACTTCCTATGTTGTCTGACACAGACAACACATACGTCTTAAGTTCTAAACTTTCCTCACTCTACTATAAAATCATTTGTATTCCCTCTGTGTCCCCATTGAGGAGATTTCCCCTCACTTCCTGTACTGATAGCCATTAAGTAAACAGTGATTGGAGAGAAATCTCCTAAACACAGACTGGAATAAAAAAGTTTTGGCAGGTTTTTTTATATCATAATGGGGGACTTCAACTATCCTGACATTAACTGGGGGGAAGGGACAGCCCACTCATTAAAGGCACACCATTTCTTAAATATTCTACAAGACAACTTTGTGTTCCAATTGATGGATTCCCCAGCTAGGAGTAACGCATTGCTAGATCTTTTCATTACAAATGATACAGATCTTATTGCAGATGTGCAAATATGGGACAACTTGGGAACTAGCGACCACAAGATTATTACATTCCGCATAAATCATGGGAAAGGGAGGCACGAGGGGTGTACTAGAACACTAAATTTCAAAAGAGCAAACTTTTCTAAACTGCGCTCAATGCTGCAGGATATTAAGTGGGACCAAATCCTTGTAACATTGAACACAGAGGAAAAATGGGAATGTTTTAGGAATATATTAAATAAATGTATCACCAAAGGCATTCCAATGGGTAATAAATATAGAAGAACAAGGATTAAACCTGGGTGGCTGAAAAAAAAAGTAAAATGTCATATGAAGGATGAAAAAATGGCCTTTAAAAAGTACAAAGCGGAGGGGTCAGTGCCATCATTCAAACAATACAAGGAATGCAATATGAGGTGTAAGTACGCAATCAGGGTGGCTAAAAAAGACTATGAGAGACACATAGTGGAGGAGAGTAAAAATAATCCCAAGAAGTTTTTAAAATATATTAATAGTAAAAAGGCGAGGATGGAACACATAGGCCCCATAAATGATGAGGAAGGGAAGGTGGTTACAGATGACAAGGAGAAGGCAGCTGTACTAAATGCTTTCTTCCCCTCAGTCTTCACACAGGAAAAGGAGGGGTATTCTGACCACGGCAGTATTTTTAGCTGTAAGCCACAAGATCTACATTTGTGGCTAACAGAGGCTGGAATCCAGAAAGGATTAGAGAAGCTTAACATAAATAAATCACCAGGACCAGATGGCTTACACTCGAGAGTCCTTAAAGAACTAATCTTCATGGACAGCTTACTGACACAATTGGTACCAGCTGATTGGCAAAAATCCCACGTGGTACCAATTTTTAAAAAAGGGCAGAGATCTATTCCTGGGAACTATAGGCCTGTCAGTATAACTTCAGTAGTTTGTAAACTATTTGAAGGAATGATAAGGGACCATATCCAAGAGTTTGCTGATGAAAACAGTATGATTAGCAGTAATCAGCATGGGTTTACAAAATTCCACTCTTGCCAAACCAATCTATTAACATTCTACAAGGAAGTGAGCTCCCATCTGGACAAAGGTAGGCCGGTGGATGTGGTGTATCTGGATTTTGCAAAAGCATTTGATACAGTCCCCCACAAACGCTTAATCTACAAGCTAAGCTCTGTAGGCATGGACCACAGGGTATGTATCTAGATAGAAAACTGGCAGGGCAATAACAACACAGCAGGATATAGAAACTTTACAAGAGGACCTGAGTAAAGTAATTGAGTGGGCTACTACATGGTAAATTAAGTTTAATACTGGTAAATGTAAGGAAATAAACTTAGGGGGTAAAAATATAAACGCAAGTTACTCTTTATGGAGAGAATCTCTAGGGGCTTCCAGGATGGAGAAGGATCTAGGGGTCCTAGTAGAAGACAGACTGAGCAATAGCATGCAGTGTCAAGCTAAAGCTTCCAAAGACAGCAGAATATTAGCATGCATTAAAAAGGGGATTTAATCCAGAGATAAGACGATTATTCTGCCACTTTATAAAGCTCTGGTTCAGCCGTGTTTGGAGTATTCCGTCCAGTTCTGGTCACCAATCCTCCTAAAGTATGTGCTGGAGCTGGAGAGAGTCCAGAGAAGGGCAACTAAATTAATATGGGGACTGGAGAACCTCAATTATGAGGAGCGACTACAAGCGCTAAATTTATTCTCACTGGAGAAGAGACGCTTGAGAGGGGATATGATTGCGATGTACAAATATCTCAATGGTGATTGCAGCATAAGTATGAAACTTTTCAGTCCCAGGGAGTGTAAGAGAACACAAGGCCACATGATGAGACTGGATGAGAAGCAGTTTAACCTTAAGCTGTGTAGGGGGTTTTCACTGTCAGGGAGGTAAGGATGTGGAACTCTCTTCGGCAGGAAGGTGGTGTCGGCAGGAAGTATGGATAGTTTTAAAAGACTCTTGGATGTGCATCTTAACGTAAACATATTAAGGGGATATGGGAAATATTTTTCTACACACACACACACACACCTACACAGGTTGAGCTGGATGGACTGATGTCTTTATTTAACCTTACCAACTATGTTTAAAAGTGTAGGATTCGAAAAAAATAAACATCCATACTCACCTACATAGATGCAGCATTAATCAGATGCTATATCTGTCCCCTGCTGCCTCTAAGACCAAGAACTGCGCAATCAAAGACCGCTGATCACTCAGTTCTCGGTCTTCAGTGAGCAGAGAGCTGGTGAATGTCACCGGCTCTCTGCTATGCCCCTCACATGCTCACTGGAGAGCTGGACTGTGGAGGTGGTAGGAATGGCTGGCTCTGGCACCCAGCAGCACGCTGAGAGACTGAACCAGCTGCCGGTCAAGCATTTGGGTGGGATCCCTGCAGAGCCTGGAGTGGCTCTGTGACATCAGTGGGCTTAAGCCTGCTGTCGGCTGAATCTGGTCACGGGAGTGCAGAACTAGTTTTGCACTCCTGTGACCCACAGGAGAAGTATGGCCAAGAGAGCTTTGGCCATATTTCTACCTTAAATATATTTCTAAAAGATTTTTGCTAAAAATAGTATGGATTCCTTTTCTGAAGAGGCCTGGTGGACTAGTGTAATTATAGACGGAGAATGAGAAAACATGCAGTCCCCTGACATGCCTACACTATAGTGTACCATCTCTTTAGCATAAAGTGGCCAGCATTGTTGCCTTATGTTGACAAACCCTAGGACCACCCAGGAAAAAGTGCCGCCATGGAGTGGTAGTATATCTGAAATTAGCCTACCACTTCTTGTTGGAGGCAAGTAAGCTATAACTTCCTGCCTGTGTATTTAGTAAAGGGGTTCTTTGGACTTCCTTCTATGGCTAAAAGAGCACTCCTACCTGTTTACCAGGCTATTCTTGTCTGCTTTGAATATTTATAGAACACAATTTTCAATGTCAGGGAATGATTGGAACAGGTATTGTAACCCCTAGGCTGCCCATGTTATTTTGCACTTTCTAAAATATTTTTGCAAATACTCACAGGATTTGATTGACAGAAGCAGGAGCCAATGGATCCCACTGCTCTCACTGAGTCCTGTGAGGAGAGGAAGAGCTGCTGGACTTAGGCAGAGCGCTGGATCAAGATCGGGCTGAGATAGGTATTAAGGGAGGTGGAGGGGGGCATACAACCAATGGGACATTTTCTACCTTAATGCAGGGAATGCATTAAGGTAAAAAATCTTCTGCCTTTAGAACCGTTTTATCTTAACGGGGTTAAGTTACTAAAGGCAAATACACAGTTTGCTAGGGATGTTGCAGTTTGCAAAGCAATTATCCTCAGAGCTTAGTGAATCAAGTGAAGCTCTGCTGACTTCCATCATCCAATTGGACGCAAGCAAAAATGTTGTTCTTTTTTTTTCGTTTTCCATGCACATGATTAGGTACTCTTTGCAAATATTCCCCACATTCACTAAGCACTTGGGAAAACCCCTTTCAAAGTGCAATCTGACTTGCAAAGTAAACAGCCCATTTGCCTTTAGTACATCAACCTTTATGGGTTTAACATTAGAAGTAGGGTCAAGTTTAGGATTTAGCTCTTTGGTTATTTGTGCCAAAAAATACAAGGTTTTGTTGGATTGGTATTGTACTATCTAAACAACTTCCCAAACTGACACCAGCTAAGTGGCAATAGCTGCAAACTGTAGCACAAGCTATAAGATCACTGGAGGTTACTAGCAATTTGTCATGCATCTCTGCCCTAAAATAATTGCATTTTTTATTTTAGCTGCATTGGAAAGTCAGTTCTGAACTGGTTCCAGTTTTAAACTATATATACCAGCTTACAATCGAAGGACTAGTTACATTGGTTTTCAACAGAGTGTTACATAAAATGATAAATATTTAATTGACAAAATAGTCTCAAGCGCCACGTTGTCATTATAACTGATAGGGTTCACAGATCTTCGACTGAACTGCAAAAAAAAAACTTGATTATAAACAGATTATGTGCTTTATCGAACGTCACTGTCCACTTTCTCCATTACAAGGTAAACATTATTTAATATACATATCTGTCATTTCCCTACTTCAACAATGTCTTTTTTTGTCACGATCTTTATATACTTAAGTAAGAAAACAAACATGTGCTTTTTCCAGTTTGGAACCCCTATTTCTCTTCAATGAAACCCATGGGATGCTACAAAGAGAATACCGCTAGAACTCACAAAAAGAGGAAAAAAAAACTTGTAATTGACAAGTGTATAAACATGGTCTTATAAATGGAAATCCAGATTCTGCTCTTACTCAACATGACTGCAGGCAAGTCACAGGCTTGACTGGACAAATGTCAGAAAGATATATATCAGAGAATTCTACAAGACTAAATGAATAATGGGGTCATTAGAAAAGCATAAATTAGCCTGAGCAGTAATAAACTAAAGGGAGAGTCATTGGGAAAATATGTGCACAGCATAAATTAGTTTGCAAATAATATTGTTTACATTAATTGCTTGCTTATTTTACATCGTTGACAAATAATGTCATCTTTTGGCAATAAAAAGTCATTAGCTTTACTTTGCTTTTTTCCTTATAATTTTTATAGGTCTTTTAACGATTTAATAAAACTTCTAAATTGCATACTACTTGCTTTAGTTAATTACTTTATGTTTTATGGACAAGATTCTCCAAGTGTCTTGCTCGTGGTTCTCTAACAGCCATATGTGTCTTTCTGAAAATTTGTATCTTCCTTTGGTAATTTCTTTTCATCTTATTATATGGTAATGGCAGACGAGATAATTTTCGGGAGCGTATTAGTCAGCAGAACTAAAAATTGCTACTGGAGCCTATTCTTCTGCAGGTGGTGTCTGTTGCTGTAAATTATGCAGATCTTTACTAGACTGTTAAAAACACCTACTGTCTCCGTAACTAGCCTGACTGGCTCCTGAATTCTACATGAATTTGTCATAGGGCCAAGCTGCATGACTAAGTTTTTACTATACTTTCTTAGACATAGCATCAACCTGAAGACTGGCACATTGATGAAACTGTCATTTGGAAAAATGAGTATCAATTTTTTTTTTATATATCAAATGTTTAACACACTTATGCCCTGTACACACGGTCGGATTTTCCGACAGAAAATGTGCGATCGGAGCGTGTTGTCGGAAATTCCGACCGTGTGTGGGCTCCATCAGACATTTTCCATTGGATTTTCCGACACACAAAGTTTGAGAGCAGGCTATAAAATTTTCCGACAACAAAATCCGATCACGTCAATTCCGACCGTGTGTGGACAATTCCGACGCACAAAGTGCCACGCATGCTCAGAAGAAATTCCGAGACGGAACCGCTTGGTCTGGTAAAATTAGCGTTCGGAATGGATATAGCACTTTCGTCAGGCTGCAATGTTTAAAATTTTTAATGCAGCGCACTCTCTTCTTCTTTATAATGTGAGAAGAATGAAGTAGTTTTGCTGCTGATATTCACACAGACTTCTCACAAACTTCTTTCTTTATTATTTATCATGATTTCATCAATATATTTTGCTTTGTCACATCTGTCAAAAAAGATATATGGGTTTTTTTTGGGTTTGTATTTTTTTTAAGCCTTCGTGTTTTTTTTTTTTTTTTTACATCCTGAATATTTCTGGGTATGTTTTGTGTGTCAAGTTACCACAACACCATTATTATCTTGTATTATTTAATCTCAAGGAGGTTGTATGGTGTTGGTGTCTCTTGTTAATTTCACATTGTAGTTTTGAAATGTACCTGCCTCCTCCCAAACAATCTGTCCTTTTTGAAGGAAAACACACATAGGCAAATATAATTGAAACCAAAATTCCTTTAGTAAGGGATCAGAACCAAACAAAGAGGGAGGCAACGCTGGATAAACATCATAAATTGGCGAAGCCTTTGGCCAACAGGGCAGACATCAATTATTTTACTGCAAAATTGGTGGCCTGAGGAGTCCATATATAAGGGAGTGCAGTCTGGTCAAGAAGTCCAAGAGATCATGAAAGCAACAGATGACATGTATGTCCCCAGGCTGTGGTCATACAAGTGCTTGCCAGACCAGACTGAACCCAGGTCATCACTCTCTGGTCTTCCTTCCACGCTTCCTTCCCGGCTGTGGCTCTGGTTTTGGAGGGGTGGCAGGAGGAGGAGTAGGTCCTTGAGGAGGAGGAGGAGGAGGAGGACCTGGAGGAGGAGGACCATGGGTGAGCTGACAAATGTGGGTTTCACATGTGAGTTGGCCCCTCAACCCCTTATTTAGAGCTTCCAAAATTAAAAACTCGTTGGCCCTCCTCCATCTGCATCATTTTGCATGCAGTTAGCTCTGCAAAATCATCTTCCACACTGTGGGGTGTTCTGAGGGCCTCAGTAGCCTTCCAAAGTAGGCCAATTGCAGCCTCCTCCAGGTTACTCCTCTTCCTGCCACTTTTTGGTTGAAGGCGGAGGGGAGGGACCTGGGTATCGGGCAGCCTGCTTGGCCCGGCCACCTCCTGGCTGAGACTTCCCTGTGTATGAAAAAGGGACATGGTTTTAGTTTTTGTTTCATCAATCACAATCATAAATTAGTACTCCAAACTAACATCTATTTAACATAATTGATTGAACAACCATAAATATTTTGAAGAATGCTATACCTGGCTCAAGCTGGGCTCCTCCACATGTTGCTGCCTGGAAGGCCCAGGTTGGACATCAGAAGCCTCAGCTGGGGGGGAAAGAAGCAGGGAAGGAAGAGTGGAGAGTGCTGACCTGTGTTCAGTCTGACCTGACAGAAAATGCAGCCTGTCATAGTACCACAGCCTGGGGACATAAATGTCATCTGTAGCTCCTGATCTCTGGGAATCCTGGACCTTCTTGTGCTCCCTTAGATATGTACTCCTCATGCCACCAATTAGGATCTTCAAATAGGTGATGTCTGCCGTTGGGATCACCGGCTTCACAAATTGCAGCAAATTATCCAGCGCTGCCTTCCTCTTTGTTTGGTTCTTATATTCGGGGTGGTTTATCTGCCACAGACAGGGCAGCTCCCTGAACATATCAATGAAGATTGGCATAAAGTCCTGATTATTGACTAGATCCATTTTCACTGCAAGACACAACACCAGACAAACCCTAATGTCAGCCTTAAGTCTTATAAACGTGTCTAAATACAGGCCTCAATCTAGAAGCAGTATAGGCCCAAATTTAAATCTTACCTTCGTTATCACGATCGGCGCCTCCGATACTCCTTCCTCCGCGCACAGATCGTACATACTACGCACGCGTGTTACGCTTTATATACACATGCGTGAAACTCCGCCCGCCCCTGATGTTCTTTCCAGTCTATTCCCCGCCCCTTCTCGTTCGGCGCAGTGGGGGAAGAGCACACGGTGGAGACAGAGCAGGTGTGTGATAATTGCACCAACGAGGAGGAGGAGGAAAGCCCGGAGCCAGAAACGTCCCGATCCCGGAAGAGACGATTTAAGGCCTTAAATATGTCCTTTGGGGAGATGTTGTAGATGGTGGACATCCTGAAGAGGACCGACTATGAAGGAAAGTATGGACCTTACCCCAACCCCAATGTCAGAAAGGCCAAGATAATGGTGAAAGTGGTCAAAAGTCTGCAGAAGAATTTCGGGGTACGACGATCCAAGGATCAGCTCAGGAAGTGGTGGTCAGGCCTCAAATTAATGGAGCATGAGCAGTACAGAAGGATCCGGAGGGTGCTGCAAAAAAGTAAGTAGTTGTCCTGTGTTGCTATTCTTTATTTTTCTAACGTTCGTGCTGCTCCACGTTGCTTTTCTTTATTGTTGTACAGTTTAAAATTGCAACTTTCATGTTCATGGCCACATTATTCGTTCGTATGAAACATTGTTCGTTCGGCATAGAAAACACCATGTTTTGGACATATGCATTTGAATACATTTTTGCTAGCCTACTTCTCGTCAAATAATTTTGGTGTCTAGATGGGTTGGTAACTAGAATGAAATGCAAACTAGATTCTGTGTAAGGAGAGGACACTCAGCAGCTGTTTACACATCTGGACACTGTAGCACTATTGTGGGACACAAGAACACCCTTTTTATTAGGGGGTCCCACACAGGTGCTCCAGTGTATACTATAGGGGTGTCTCCATCTGTGAAGCTTGTACAAAACAGGTAAGTATTCAAGTTTGACAAAGTGACCCAAATATTTCTTCATCTTGGAACTCTGCCATAACAGATAATTGTACCCCACTTGCAAGCAATGTTTCATGTTCCTATTTCTGTCATCAAATATCTGTGTGCTAAGTATACCTATTTTTTTTAACATAGGGGAGAAAAGACTCGGAGGACATCCCTCATCCGAGGAGACCAAAGACCCCCCACCTCATGAAGAAGTGGAAATCCAACAAAGTCAACAGGAGGACGAGGGAGACGTGGTAGAAATTGTCACCACAACAGGTGAGTGTCTGCGACCACAGGCTCAGGTAAGAGATGGATGCTGGCATATTTATAATACATGGAAACAAAGAAGCTCTGACCAGAAGTAGTAAACAAACAAGGTATGCCACATCCCATAATAGCAAAAAAAGAACAATTGGTTCCCCTGGGGTGGGATTTTAAAGGCATTACCACAAAAAGGACATTAATAATAAGAAAAATATTTTATTGCAAAATACAAAAACATAACACACAATACATCAGAGTAAAAAATTAGCATATATGAAAAATACATATGCATAGTTGCATCAAGAATGACATGCAGGTAACAAAAAATGTATATATGTCACAAAAAACAATAAATGAAAACAGACCAATGATAAAAGATGGAGTGGGTCTCACTAAACCGACGCGTTTCGGAAAGTCCTTCGTCAAGGTTTGACAAGTGAGAGTTAACATCCAATACAGGTGTAATAAAGACATTCAAAGCATATAGTCAGCTCCGCTGTGGTGTCCCAGGCCACGTGCATATGTCAAGAATCCAAAAATGGGTAGGCAGAATGCTATAAAGGGTTCGTATGAAGAGTACTGTCCCCCTAGATGCTGAAGAGACGCCGCGTCCAAATATAGGCGCAGCGCCTGTGCGCAGGCTGGGGTCCAACTGGATCTTCGGACCTGGAAATTAGAGCTGAGGGAGACACCTACAAGGTGTAGCGTAGGAGGGAGGAGGGGGGACTCATAGATCACCGTGCCGGCTAGCGGGCTGACAATAAAATGGGAGCCTATGGCAGCCAGGAGCGCAGCATAGGTGCACCATCCACCTCCGATCACAAGGCTGATCTTGTGGATGGTGATCGTGATGTTGTGGATGCAGGACATTTCACCAGTGAGAGTGCCCAGATCCTGATCGGGGAGATCATGGGGTGTAATAGGGACTTGGAAAACATCCAGAAAAACATCAATGATGTTAAAATCAAAATTAAGAACATCATTGATGTTTTAGGGAGAGTTTAAAACACCTCCAAATCCCTTCCTTTTTTTTGTTTTTTTAATCAAAAATGTTTTCACATTTTTGGACATATTCGAAAAAAGCCAAATTTTGAAGATGCACACAGTGTGTCAACATGTGCTATCTGCCATCACGGGAGATCAATGTATGCGTTTTGGGGGTGCAACCCCTTCCTCAATAATAAAGTAGCTGTGAGGAAGGGGTTGCACCCCCAAAACAAAATCCCCCGTAATGGCAGCTAGCACATGTTGACATTCGGCAATTTGTGTGCATCTTCAAAATTTGGCTTTTCCAGGGGTGACTTCACCAGGGGTGACTTCACCCCATCTGAACGCAATATCAAACACAGTTTATAAATACTCATGTCTGATATTGCCTTCAATTTCTACAAAAGTTGAACTTTGTAAGTTCCAGATTTGTGTCTTTCTTGTTTGTTTGAAACATGCCTGTTTTACCTTAAATGGACATTTCTACTTTTATTAATGTGACCCAAAAAAATGTTATACAACAAACATGTTGGTTTGTTTTAAAAACCTTTTATAAATGCACATGTGATTGTGCTGGTATTAAAAAGATTGATACACAAGCATGTGTGGATTATTGTTTCAATGCTCCTAAAATTTAGTTGTGGTAAAATTGGTGTTTTCAGTGACAATGGGGGTTATTTCCTAACGGCAAATCCACTTTGCACTACAAGTGCAGTTTCAGTGCAGTCTCAAGTGCACTTGTAGAGCAAAGTGTAATTTCCTTAAGTAAATAACACCCAACAGTGCTTTTTAAGGTTACACAATCACGCCATTTTCAGAACTCCCCACATTTCTGTCAGGGTCAGCTAAAAGAAACACAAGCAGTAAATGTCACCAAAGATTTTAGTAGTTAAAATTTTTTGTTTATTTGAAAAATGTATCAGACATTGTCTGGCATATTGATGGCCCCCCTACCCGCAAAGTAATCAAGGTATCTAAGACAGACCTCGCGGGCACTCAGGGGGGGCAACCCAGGACGGCCAGCCTCAAGCGCCGTCAGGGTTGGTTCATTTACTTGAATTCCGGCCTCAGGCCCAACTGAGGCAGCATAGTTGGCAGAATTTCTCCTTAAAAAGTTGTGGAGAACACAGCAAGCCAGGATGATATGATCGAGTTTATACTCCGCCATATGTATGGGTGTAAGAAATAGGCGGAACCGGCTGGCCATTATTCCAAACGTGTTCTCCACCACTCTTCTGGCTCTGGCCAGCCGGTAATTAAAAACCCTCTGGTCCGGGGTGAGGGTCCTCATAGGGAATGGCCGCATAAGATGGTCCACCAGCGCAAACACTTCATCCACAACGAAGACGAATGGGAGTCCTTCCATATTGTCTTCTGGAGGTGGCAAGTCCAAGCTGCCATTCTGGAGACACCTGTAGAACTCCGTCTGGGTGATGACTCCACCATCGGACATCCGGCCATTCTTCCCCATGTCCACATACAGGAACTCATAAGTAGCCGACACCACCGCCAACATCACAATACTATTGAACCCCTTGTAGTTGTAATAGTATGACCCCAAGTTGGGTGGTGGGACGATGTGGATGTGTTTCCCATCAATTGCCCCTCCGCAGTTAAGAAAGTCCCAACGCTGGGCAAAGTGGGAGGCCACAGTCTGCCATTCCTGTGGCGTGGAAGGAAACTTTGGAGTCAAACAAGAAAAAGAAATGAATTATTTTGCACAGAAACATTGCAAGCAGATTAGACACAAACATTCTTGGCCAACATCAGTATACATTTATTTTAGGGAGTATTTAAAAACAAAGGTATAAGGTCCACCTATCAGATTCCTCCTCCCCCCCTCATGGGCCATTTGTAATATTTTATGGGGGGGGGATGTTTTGGACAGGTAACTTCATTGAGAGATGAATGCCTAAATAATGTGTACTACTTTGGCCAGCCCCTCCTTACTTTACACTATTGGCAGCCCACTAGACAGGTAAGAAGTGTCATAATACAAAGAGATAAATACACACTGTACACATTTTAGCACGTTTTTACATTCTGCTATTACCTATTAAGATAATAATAGGATACCAACACTTTAAACAGTACCATTTGAAAGTATTCATGCAGGCCCTTGCACTACAAGCTTTGGGGAATTCATCCATAAATCTGACCACTAAAGAGGTGGGTATAGTGTGTATGGGTTTGGTAAAGTCAGCAGATAGAGGATTGGTATCAGCTGAGTTAGCAGTTGGGGGGAGGGAGGGTTCCAAATGATTTTGGGACACCAAAAAAAAGCCTCTGGCACTCTGCCAGAATTTCAAACACACACATCACAATTTTCGAAATTTTAGGGGGGTTTTAGGGTAAAGCACTACTATGGAGCTGACAAAATACATTGTTAAGTGACTACACGAGGTGGATATAGGGCCAGGAGAGCATGCTGGGGAGGTAAGTGAAGGCAAATATGCATGAAGGACAAAAAATAAAACCTAAAATTCCAGCATGCATGAGGACAAAGGGGACATTCACAGCATATTACAATCATGTTAATTAGGGAATGAGGAAAGAAATACAATATATTAACAAACATTAAATACAATAAAATTTGAGATTACAGGATAAAAATCTTACATTAATATAATCCTTCTGCAGGACCTGAATGATGGCAGAACAGGTCTCTGGGATAATGATCCCCAGAGCCTGGGGGGAGATGCCTGTCGAGAAATTGAGGTCCTGCAGGCTTCTCTCCATCGCCAAGTACCGCAGGGTGGCGACTAGCCTCTGCTCCGGAGTGATGGCTTTCCCTAATGCAGGTATCCTGCCTGCTGATATAGGGGGTCAGCAAAGCCAACAAACGGTGAAATACGGGGTCCGTCATCTGCAGAAAGTTCCTGAAATCATCAGGATTATTCTCACGGATCTCACGGAGCAAAGGCATGTGACAGAACTGGTCACGCTGGAGCAACCAATTCTTGGTCAATGAACTCCTCCGCACCCTTTTCATGGACTTGACTTGTGTCAAGGTAAGGACCCCAACACCAAGCCCCCGCACAGCACGAACTCTACGAGGAGTACGTATAGACAACATGGCTAGAAAACGGTCGGCTGCTCAGAACGGAGTAACAGAACGCACTGAAGAACAGCAAGGCCTGTGAAGAGCGACCTGAAAAACAGCAACGAGCAGACAAGAATGCACGGAACAGTCAAATACGAACTCACTGCACACACAGACCAGATACAAACCCACAAGCACAAACTGAACAGCAGAAAACGATCTGAAAACCACAAGTCTGAAAAAGCGCGAATCGTCTCTCACCAAATTTTTACTAACACGAGATTAGCAAAAGGAGCCCAAAGGGTGCCACTCTTGGTTCTGAACTGCCCTTTTATAGTCTCGTTGTACGTGGTGTACGTGACCGTGTTCTTGGCGATCGGAAATTCCGACAACTTTGTGCGACCGTGTGTATGGAAAACAAGTTTGAGCCAACATCCGTCTGAAAAAATCCATGGATTTTGTTGTCAGAATATCCGCTCAATGTCCGATCGTGTGTACAGGGAATTAAAGTCAAACTGTCTTTGTGTTATAGTTCTATGTAAATATACACCTGTTTCCATTTGAGAATACCTACAATGTTATCTGCTTTTGTTAGCCCCACCTTGCAATTATTTCATTGCTAAATATTTTCAGTTATTTAAACTTACGAATTACAGTATTCCTGCTTAGACTATAACTGACTATTAATATTTTTAAAATGTTTGTTATTGTTACCCTAAAAAAAAACAAAAGAAATAGATCCTATTCCCTTAAAACATGTTATACAGCACAGTGCTTGTGCTGTGTAATTTGGCCCCTTGTGTCACCTGAAACACCTGGCTAATCCTGCCTGATTCTGCCCTCCCCCCTGTAAACTGACAACAGTTTATGATGGCTGCTGAGCCCTGGCACCGTGGTCAGTTTACATGCCTCCGTCGTCCGCTGCTCTCCTCTCTGCGCTCCCATGTCCTCCCCTGCCTGCCTGTTAGCTCCAGACACTGCCCGCTCCCCCCCTCCTGCTGCTTTAAAAAACTATATCATCTGTATACCATCCCATCTGTTATAAAATGCTATGTGTCCCAGTGCTTGTGCTGTATAAAAAAAAATGCAGATTTCTACCTTATCTTAGAGCATCTCCCAGAGCTCATGTGACTCCTTGGCTCTCTGCTACTTTTCCCCCTCCTTCCGGCTGATGTCAGCGGGGGATTCTCGGCCCCTCCCGCTGGAGCTGTCAGGCAGGAAGAGTAGAGAGCTGAGGAGTCATGTGAGCACCGAGAGATGCTCTGATATAGGTAGAAATTGTCTTTTTTTTTTTTTTTATATACAGCACAGGCACTGGGACATATAGCATTATATAATAGATGGGATGGTATACAGATGATATAGTGGCTTAACAACCACTTTAAGTAGTAACAACATAGATTGTTGATCCAGGGAATGTCCAATTGTATTAAGGTATCAAGGTATTTTATTTTCTTCCAAACATAAAAAAGTCAAACTGTTGATCCTGACAGCACAAGACAGGCGCGAGACCTACACGAAAACCTGGAGTCTCTGGAATTTGTTCATATTCTTGCACGAGGGGAAAACCCTCCCTATGCCCTGAGCCACTGAATAACATCAAGTGCTTAAACGGCACTGCTGACCTGAGCCATAGCTGTACCTACGCCCCTACCTTCAACTACCTTCCCCCCACCTCTGCCACCTACTCTCCCCCTCCCTACCCCCCCTTTTCTCTTTGCTGGATAACCCCACTCTATCTCATTCCTTTCTAACCTAAATGACTGTTTTTAACTATAGAAAAATGGAAACCAAGAATGGGCTGCCCTATCTGTCTTGCTTAATAACAATTGTACACAAGTTACCTAAAATACAGGGGAAGCAAAAATACGTGAGGACCGAGAATTTTATTTGCGGAATCACACACATATGTAATATTTACAATACTGTACACCCCCTGCTTAATGTAATATGTTATTTTGTCTAATATGTTATTGTGATTTGAGGCTGCGACCCCATCTGTTGAATGTTACCGTTGTAATAATTGGGCCCTGCCCTTTCTTGGAGTTTATTAATTAAAATTATACTTGAAAAAAAAAGTCAAACTGTTTTTGTATTACCATTTTATGTTGATACACACCTATAATACTTCCATTTAAAAAAGAAATGATATCTGCTGTTCAGAAGCCCCATTTTGCAGTCCTTTCATTGCTAAATCTTTTCAGTAATTCACATTTACTAATTACAGTAGTCCAACTTCGAATATAACTATTATACTTTTAATGGAAAAGGGAAAAGTCCTAGAAGTCGCACATCTCTGCAAACCCCCGTAAGAAGGTGTATGACAGCCTCTGCCCCAGCTCCCAACTCATTTCACTCCACCCACAGAGCTTAGTCATGAGGATTATTTGTTTAAGTAATGAATGTAGATTGTTGATCCAGGGAATGCTCGGCTGTCTTAAAGTAGAACTATAGGCAAAACGTTTTTTTATTCATTGTGGATACCGTAAGGAAGGCTTATAACCCCTCTCAGATTTTTTTTTTGCCATCTGTGCCCCATTAGAGAGATTTACCTTCACTTCCTGTCCCATAGCCAAACAGGAAGTGAGAGGTAATTCCTGCAAATGAAGGGACTCCCTTGGGGCCCACAGAACTAGTGTCCACATTGGAAGATTCCCCTTCTATTAATTTTTACAACACAAAATTTGGGATTTTATTTACTTTCAATTTTATTGATGAAAGTAAACAGGATAAATAGAGAAGGTGAATCTGGGACACAGACAATATAAATCTGACAGGTTTCTAACCCCTCTCCAATTTATCCAAAACTAAAAAAGACAAAAGTCTTTAGTTATACCTTAACACCTTGGTGCCGGCTGCATGCAAATATGCAGCCTCTTGCTGGCCGTGGCGCAGAGCGGCCGCATATTTGCATGCATTAGTGTATAGCGCTGTGCCGAGAGTGCACACCCTGCGCGCTACCGACACAGTTACCGGTGGCTAACGGAAAACTGCCGATCTCTGCTTGCGATCAGGAGCTTTCTGATTTATGTGACCGCTGTGACAACCAATCACAGCGGTCACATGACCTTAAGCCCCACCCCACCTCCCGGCATGTAAAACCTCTTAAGGGACTGGCAGGCGCCGGCTCCAAGGAGTTAAGGTATTAGTAAGGAACATTTTTCCTATGGTAGCAAATAGTAAATTTAACCTCTTTTTATAAGGGTGTCTTGCCTTCTTCTTTTTAAACAGTTGGCTTAGGATTCTATGGATGAATGTTTTGAATGAATTTTCTTTCTTTTAGTTAATCACTTCAGCCCCCGGAAGGATTTATCCCCTTAATGAGTAGGCCATTTTTTGCGAATACGGCACTGCGTTACTTCAACTGACAATTGCGCAGTCGTGTGAAGTTGTACCCAAACCAAACTGACGTCCTTTTTTTCCTTAAATAGAGCTTCCTATTAGTGGTATTTGATCACCTCTGCGTTTTTTTTTTCTTTTCCGCTATAAACAAAAAAAGACCAACAATTTTGAAAAAAAACAATATTTTTTACTTTCTGCTATAATACATATCCAAAAAAATATATAAAAAAACTAATTTATTCATCAGTTTAGGCCAATATGTATTCTTCTGCATATTTTTGGTAAAAAAAATCGCAAGAAGCATATATTGATTGGTTTGCGCAAAAGTTATAGCGTCTACAAAATATGGGATTTTTATTATTTAATTTTTTTTTTACTAGTAATGGTGGCAATCAGCGACATTGTACTAATGACACTGGCAGGGAAGTGGTTAACATCAGGGGTGATCAAGGGGTTAAATGTGTTCCCTGTTTGTGATTACTAACTGTATGGGGGACTGTGTGACTGGGGAAACACACAGATCCGTCTTCCTGCTTAGCAGGAAGACAGATCTCAGTGTCATCCCCGTCAGAATGGAGATCTGCCTTGTTTACTTTGGCAGATCCCCGTTCTGTTTCTGCCGGGAACAATCGTGGGCGGCCGGTAGACAACGATCCTGCCGGACCCGCTGATTGGCTAAAGAAGCCACAGAAGCTAAAGAAGGCTTGTGAGTGTAAAATAAAACATGTACCATTTGTAAATCTCCCAAATATGTCAGCTTTTGCTTAATTTTGAAAAATATTTTTCCAGAATTATGCCCCGTACACACGGTCGGATTTTCCGACGGAAAATGTGTGATAGGACCTTGTTGTCAGAAATTCCGACCGTGTGTAGGCTCCATCACACATTTTCCATCGGATTTTCCGACACACAAAGTTTGAGAGCAGGCTATAAAATTTTCCGACAACAAAATCCGTTGTCGGAAATTCCGATCGTGTGTACACAAGTCCGACGGACAAAGTGCCATGCATGCTCAGAATAAATAAAGAGATGAAAGCTATTGGCCACTGCCCCGTTTATAGTCCCGACGTATGTGTTTTACATCACCGCGTTTAGAACGATCGGATTTTCCGACAATTTTGTGTGACCGTGTGTATGGAAGACAAGTTTGAGCCAACATCCGTCGGAAAAAATCCTAGGATTTTGTTGTCAGAATGTCCGAACAAAGTCCGACCGTGTGTACGGGGCATAACAGTCCAAGTGTCAAACCAGAACTATGTCTTTATTAAATACAACCACAGGCACCTCAATAACAGGGTGAATAAGTCCTCAATCCAACTAATATGTGATGCACAAGCTTCCCAAAGTAAACAAAAAATATGCTTTCTTTTAGCTTAACTGGTGCTAGTTGTAAAAATAATCAGTGTTGCACAAGTGGGAAGTGCAAAGTTTTTCAGTGATTTGTCTCATTTATAATGTCCTATATATTACATTCCTGGTACTGTGTACAACCCATGGCAAAAAGTATGGAATCACCACTCTTGGAAAATGTTCATTCAATTGTTTAATTGTGTAGAAAAAACCTAATCAGAGACATGCCTCAAAACTATTTTCATTTAACATTCCAACCTTCTGGCTTTAAGAAACTCTTAAAGAAAATAAAAAAGAAAGAAAACTGTAGTCAATTGCAACTGTTTTTGCAGATCAAGCAGAGGTAAAAAAAATATGGAATCACTCAATACTACAGGAAAATATTATGGAATCATGAATAAAAACACTACATTACACCACTAGTACTTTGTTGCACCACCTCTGGCTTTTATAACAGCTTGAATTCTCTGAGGCTTGGATTTAACTATCGACAAACAGTATTCTTTATCAATCTGGCTCAAACTTTCTCTTATTGCAGTTGCCAGATCAGCTTTGCAGGTTGGAGCCTTGCCATAGACCATTTTCTTTCATTTCCAACATAGATTTTCAGTTGGATTGAGGTCCGGACTATTTGCAGGCCATGCCATTGACATTATATGTCTTTCTTGAAGGAAAGTTTTCACAGCTTTCACCTTAAGGCAAGATGCATTAGCATCCTGAAAAATGATGTCATCATCACCAAGCACCTTTTCAATTAATGGAATAAGAAAAGTGTCTAAAATTTCGATATAAACTTGTGCATTTATTGAAGATTAAGCCCTGGTTCACATTGGTACGATTTGACATGCGATTTGACATGTCAAATTGCATGTCAAATCGGCGGCAATGGCACCGTCCTAATCGGTGTGATGCTGCATTTGCGGCACCGCACTCAAAAAGTAGTTTCTGTACTACTTTTTGAGATTTCGGGCTGCGATTTACATTGACATCTGTGCAGAAACAGATGTCTTTGAAATTGCGGCCGAAATCGGCACTGACGTGGGTGAGTGAAATCGTGCGAGTTCAGCGGGACTCTCACAGCTTAATTCCAGCAGCTCAGTGTGAACCTGGGCTTAATGACTGTCATCTCCCGCATACCCTTACCTGACATGCAACCCAGTATCATCAATGGTTGTGGAAATTTGCATATTTTCTTCAGGCAGTTGTCTTCATACATTTCATTGGAATGGCACCAAACAAAAGTTCCAGCATAATCACCCTGCCCAATGCAGATTGGTGATTCATCACTGAATATCACTTTCATCCGGTCATCCACAGTCCATGATTGCTTTTCTTTAGCCCACTGTAACCTTGTTTTTTTCTGTTTAGGTGTTAATGATGGTTTTCGTTTGGCTTTTCTGTATGTAAATCCCATTTCCTTTAGGCAATGTCTTACAGTTCGGTCACAGACATTGACTCCAGTTTCTGACCATTTGTTCCTCATTTGTTTTGTTGTGCATTTTCCGTTTTCAAGGCATATTGCTTTAGGTTTTCTATCTTGATGCTTTAATGTCTTCCTTGGTCTACCAGTACGCATCCCTTTAACCACTTACGGACCGCCCGCCGTCATTATACAGCGGTACTTTGAAGAGGAATATCATTGTTAAGGCAGCAGCTAGCTGCCATAACCCCGATATCCTCTTCTTCAGTGGGCGGTCCGCTTTCAGATAAAAGTGGTCTCTGTGGCAGATTGGCCACAAGATCACTTTTATCGGTGCTGGGAGGGAGGCCCCCCGCCACTCTCCGGTGCCCTCCGCCACTTACCGGCAGTGGCAGAGGCGATCACATCCTCTCCCCTGGTTGGCATGGAGCTGAGTGAGGGGAAGATGTCCCCCGCTCGGCTCCATACAATTGCAGGGCAGAAGCGACGTCAAAACGTCACTTCCTCCCATAGCTCTTAAAGGGACATTTTTTTTAAACAACTTTTTTTTTTATTGCATTTTAGTGTAAATATGAGATCTGAGGTCTTTTTGACCCCAGATCTCATATTTAATAGGTCCTGTCATGCTTTTTTTTATTACAAGGGATGTTTACATTCCTTGTAATAGAAAGAAAAGTGACACATTTTTTTTTAAAAGAGCAGTGTAAAAATAAAAAATAAAAAGTAAAATAAATAAGAAAAAAACATTTTTAACGCACCCCATCCCGCCGAGCTCGCGCGCAGAAGCGAACGCATACATGAGTAGCGCCCGCATATGAAAATGGTGTTCAAACCACACATGTGAGGTTAGGTCACGTCCTCTCCCCTGCTTGGCATGGAGCTGAGTGAGGGGAAGATGGCCCCCGCTCGGCTCCATACAATTGCAGGGCAGAAGCGACGTCAAAACGTCACTTCCTCCCATAGCTCTGAAAGGGACATTTTTTTTAAACAACTTTTTTTTTTATTGCATTTTAGTGTAAATATGAGATCTGAGGTCTTTTTGACCCCAGATCTCATATTTAATAGGTCCTGTCATGCTTTTTTTCTATTACAAGGGATGTTTACATTCCTTGTAATAGGAATAAAAGTGACACATTTTTTTTTAAAAAGAGCAGTGTAAAAATAAAAAATAAAAAGTAAAATAAATAAGAAAAAAACATTTTTAACGCACCCCATCCCGCTGAGCTCGCGAGCAGAAGCGAACGCATACATGAGTAGCGCCCGCATATGAAAACGGTGTTCGAACCACACACGTGAGGCCACGGTCGTTAGAGTGAGAGCAATAATTCTAGCCCTAGACCCCCTCTGTAACTCAAAACATGCAACCTGTAGAATTTTTTAAATGTTGCATGGAGATTTTGAAGGATAAAAGTTTATCTCCATTCCACGAGCGGGCCCACTTTTGAAGCGTGACATTATAAAAGAAAAGTGTATTTTTTCCAAGAAAGTGCGCTTGTATGACCGCTGCGCAAATAAGGTGTGACAGAAAGTATTGCGACAACCGCCAATTTATTCTCTAGGGTGTTTGAGATATATATATATATATATATATATATATATATATATATATATATATATATATATATATATTGTTTGGGGGTTCTAAGTAATTTTCTAGCAATTTCTAGCAATTTTCTAGCAAAAAAAAAAAGATTTAACTTGTAAACAAGTTTGAAAAATAGGCCTGGTCTTAAAGTGGTTAACAACCCTCCTATTTGATTTGTACATCTTTTGCAACATTATGTGATAATTTACCTTCTTGAAGAAGTTTTTTTAATCCTCTCCTTTGTTTCAACTGACATCTCTCATGTTGGAGCCATGATTCATGTCAATCAGGTTGGTGCAACAGCTCACCAAGGTGTGCAAGCACTCTTTTTTAACTACAGACTAATTAGCAGATGTGATCTGATGCAGATGTTTGATTTAGAACTGCAAAGTACATGGTGATTTCATAATATTTTCCTCAGAAATGAGTGATTCCATTTTTTTTTCCTCTGTTGGATCTGCAAAAACAGTTGCAATTGACTACAGTTTTTTTTGTTTCTTAAAGCCAGAAGGTTGGAATGTTAAATGAAAATAGTATTGAGGCATGTCTGTGATTATTATTTTTTTCTACACAATTAAACAATTGAATGAACATTTTCCAAGAAGGGTGATTCCATACTTTTGAGTCAGGGGTTGTATTTACAAATAAAATAAAGGCATTATTAGCCTAAGTTCACATGTACGGGTCGGGAACATAATTGCTTGCATTCCAGACCTACAGGCAAAACACGCTGGTCTTTAGCAGATGCGTGGGGGTGCCATTAATTCATAATGGCACACATGCATCAGAAATGTGGTGCATTTTAGCTTGCATGAAACCGCATGGTGCCACAGTCCCATTCAGTTCCGTGCAGCACATTTTAAGAAAGGGTTGGAGACTTCTTTCCCTGTGTTACTTGCAGGTACAAATGTGCCAGAGTATAGAAACATAGAGAGTGACGGTAGGAAAAAGACAAAGTAGTCCATCAAGTTTGACCCATTTTTTTTTCAAGTATAATTTTATGTTTGTTCCAGGCATTTTTTAATCCACTTACTGTTGACTAATCCAAGCATCAACTATCCTGTTAGTATAGAACTTTCCTCCTACTAGTTTGAGGTCATGTTCCTGTGTTCTTGATCTTGGCTTTATATTGAAAATACTGCTCTCCTAAACCTTATTCACTTAATATATTTTTGGAAGTTTCAATCATGTGTCCCCTTTCCCTTCTTTCTTCCAGACTGTTATATTAGGTTCCTAACGTCTCTTCCTCAGACTTTTCACCATTTTTGTTGCCCATCTCTAAACTCATTATAAAAATCTTTTTTGCAATTGTGCACACATGACCCACATATGTGAACCTACTCTTACAAAGTATGTGTATTTTATTTTTTTTTCATAAAAACAAACAAAATTAATGAACGCTAAAGCAAAAGATTACATATTAATGTTGAAAAAAATATCAGAAAAGGTCTAAGGGCAGAGGGTGATAAATAACAGGATGAAGGCGCTAATTAGGAATAATTTAGGGGTATTGGAAGGCTATACTTTTTAAATAAAAAATAACTTTTTTCTTCACTTGTAAGCTTATTTTAACTGAAATGATATGCCTTTGATCTTTCATACACAGAAGGACTACTTACTACACAGTAACAATATTATTTTAAGAATTAATGTATTAGTGAACCATGCAAACAATGCTATAGCAGCCACAGTGAAAAAGGAAGCATTAGGCATATATAGTACACCCCAAATCAAGTAGTTAAAGAATCAACAGTAAAACACTGGATTTATCCCCCATTCTCTGCAAGTAAAGAGCTGTTGCCTGCTGTAGATTAGGCTCTGTAAAATTTGAACATTTCCAATTGGGCACATTGATAGATTCAAAAGCCTTTGTTAACCACTTAAGCCCCAGAAGGATTTGCCCCCTTAATGACCAGGCCATTTTTTACGATACGGCACTGCATCGCTTTAATTGACAATTGCCCGGTCGTGCAACATTGTACACTAACAAAATTGATGTCCTTTTTTTCCCACAAATAGAGCTTTCTTTTTGTGGTATCTGATCACCTATACGGTTTTAATTTTTTGCCCTATAAACAAAAAAAGAGTGTCAATTTTGAAAAAAAAGCAATATTTTTTTACTTTTTGCTATAATAAATATCCCCCCCAAAAATATAAAAAAACAAATTTCTTCCTCAGCTTAGGCCGATATGTATTCTTCTACATATTTTTGGTTAAAAATCTCAATAAGCGTATATTGATTGGTTTGTGTAAAAGTTATAGCATCTACAAAATAGGGGATAGATCTATGGCATTTTTATTATTATTATGTTTTTTTTACTAGTAATGGCAGTGATCTGCGATTTTTAGCGGGACTGCGACATTGCCACAGACAGATCGGACACTTTTTTGGGACCATTGACATATATACAGCGATCAGAGCTAAAAATCGCCACTGATTACTGTATAAATGTCATTGGCAGAGAAAGGGTTAACACTAGGGGGCGATCAAGGGGTTAAATGTGTGTCCTAGGGAGTGATTCTAATTGTGGGGGAATGGGACTGCCTGGAGGAGGAAACTGATCACTGTTCATACTTAGTATCTGTCTCCTCTCTCCTGACAGAAAGGAGATCTGTCTGTTTACATCGACAGATCTCTGTTCTGTCTCTCTCAGGAGCGATCCCGGGTGCCCGGCGGACATCGCGGCTGCCGGGCACACGCATTGGCTCCGTCATCCCCCCGCGGTCCTCTAGTGGAGGAGTTCCAGTTTGTAAAAAAATAAATAAAAGTCAGCAGCTACACATACTGTAGCTGCTGACTTTTAATATAAGGACACTTACCTGACCAGGGATCCCACAATGTCAGGACCCCGACCTGATTTGTCAATCAGCTTCAGGTGCAGGCACCGGCATTGTAAGTAAGGAAAACCGGCACTGAAGCCTTCAGGCTTCACTGTAAGTTTCCTGCTGCACATGCACGAGTCGCGCTGCACTTTCTGAAAAGGTCCTGCTGTCTTCTGGGACCTGTGTGAAAGGAGGAGGGGCCGGAACTGTCGTAGATCGCTGATCGGCCATCTTACGCAAAAGTGTGAGTAGGTACCTGTCAAAAAGGTACCCTTCTCTCCCCCCCCCAAAAAAAGTGCCAAATTTGGCGGTGGGGGGGAGGGTGTGCAAACAAGCGGAGCTTCCCTTTTTGGGTGGAGCTCCACTTTAATATAAAAACCAGGATAAGTAATCCAATCTCTTGTTTAATTCTGTTCGCTCTGGGCAACTGGTTCATATTAGTAAGTTCTTGATTTTCATTACCCACACCACCCAATTCAAATACAAACAACACTTTTAATGGTATGAAAGAAATACTCCAGACGGCCGCACTCTAAGATCCACCTTTATTTCTTCTTATAAAAACAGACACCTATAATTTCCTTTAAACTGGAGCCAATTCTGACCTTGTGTAGTTAGTAAGGAAAAACAACTGGGGCAAAATATCTCTCTAGGGAGGTCACTTACCTGGAGTTCAAATCCCACCTGCTAAAACCTAGGCATTAACCCATCATTAACCAAGATCTGAAGGTATCGCTCCACTATTCTTTCGATCTTATTGAACAGATTTAAGGCAGTGGAAAAGACCGCTGTCCCATGGTGGCTCCTATATCACCCCACATGTTTCAATAGATCATCCCTCGATGTAGCTTTGGCACTGTTCATTGCTCTATTGATATCTCCGCTGGCTAAACCAGTAACACATTAAGGAAGCCTCCCTTTCAGGATCTGCCTCATGACAGCAGATTCTTCACACCCTCAAAAACTGTCCTAACGGTATACCTCAGATTGTATGCCTTGGGTTACCAGAGTCAGACAGTAGGTCACCTAAGGCATACAATTAGAGAATTGGCTCCAGCCAAGGGTGGCTCCATCCTTGTGGAGCATTGTGTGAAACTGTAAAGCGTGTAGCTAAATGGTGCTGTGTTTTCTTTACACAATTGATTAACCTTTTTAACCACTTCACGCAAAACGACGTACCCGTATGTCAGTACTTTGACACTAAATACCGGGGTTATGGCAGCAGCTATTTTCGGTATTTTCAGGAACGCTGTGCGTTTCTCTTTAAGATCACATCCTCTCCCGTGGATGCCTGGCTGCCTACTGAGGGGAAGATGGCCTCCGCTCAGCTCCATGGCATGGGAGGGCGGAAGCGACGTCAAACCTCGCTCCAGCCCATAGCTCTTAAAAGGAGAATGACTTTTTTTTTTTTTATTGCATTTAGGGTAAATATGAGATCTGAGGTCTTTTTAACCCCAGATCTCATATTTAGGAGGTCCTGCTTTTTTTCTATTACAAGGGATGTTTGCATTCCTTGTAATAGGAATAAAAGTGACCCAACATTTTTTTTTGTAAAAAAACAGTGTCAAAATAAATTTTTTTAAGTACAATAAATAAGCTTGTGCACAGAAGCAAAACTCATACGTGAGCCTGCATATGAAAACGGTGTTCAAACCACACATGTGAGGTATCACCACGATCATTAGAACAAGAGCAATAAATCTAGCCCTAGACCGTGTCTGTAACTCAAAACTGGTAACCTGTAGACATTTTTAAACATCGCCTATGGGGATTTTTAAGAGTAAAAGTTTGTCGCCATTCCACGAGCAGGGGCAATTTTGAAGCATGACATGTTGGGTATCAATTTACTCGGCGTAACATTATCTTTCACAATATAAAAAAAATTGAGCTAACTTTACTGTTGTCTTATTGTTTAATTCAAAAATGTTTTATTTTTTCCAAAAAAGTGCGCTTGTAAGACTGCTGCGCAAATACGGTGTGAAAGAACGTATTGCAACGACCGCCATTTTATTCTCTAGGGTGTTAGAAAAAAAATATATGATGTTTGGGGGTTCTAAGTAATTTTCTAGCAAAGAAAAAATTATTTTAACTTGTAAACAACAAGTGTAAAAAAAGAGGCTCGGGCTGAAGTGGTTAATGGGTTATATTTTGAAATTTACAATTCTTTTTTTTTGACAATACATTTTTATTTATGTTAAGTAAGAAACAATACAAATAAAATTGCCGCATACAGTAATCAACATTGATAGTAATATCTATCCTATAAAGGAATTTAGTATAGGATTGTTCAGTTCTTGATGTCCTGGACCTGCCTACCTCTAATGGGTTCATACTGTAGGCCTGGGAGGTCACCAAGTTAAATCAATAATTCAGCCCATTTAAACTTTAATTAGGGAAGGAATATTAGAAGAGGGGAAAACAAAAAACATAAGGGAAACCAGAAATAATAAACTACACCGACATATTATTTAAATGATTGTTCAGAGTATTCCAATCTGAGGGTTAAAGTTATAATTTACATTCCTTTAAGTAATTAGAGGCTCTAGGGTGAGATAATCAGTTCCATTTCTTTCTAAAGGTGGTGGTGGAGTAGTTCTTGTAAGCTAGCATCAGTTTGAATTATGCTTGAGTATTTAGTCTGGATATAACCATAGATAGATTAGGTGTATAAATAGATTTCCACAGACTCATTATTGTGAGTCTTGCCGCTATTAAAATATGAACCACAATTGTCCTGTATATTATGGGATATTTACCAAGATTTATACTTAATAAGGCTGTGGCAGGAGTAAGCGTGGAAAGGTTCCCTGTATTATCTGCTATGAAGGATGTTACTGAATTCCAAAAGCTTTTCAGGTTTTTACAGCTCCATAAAATGTGTAGAAGGTTGCCAGTTTGCTCATTGCACCTCCAACAAATGTCGGATGTGGAAGGATGGATTTTTGATAATTTGTATGAAGTTAAATATCATCTGTTAGTTATTTTTTGCGCGTTGTCCCAGTGTTCAATACACAATGATGATTTATTAAATATTTGTAAGGATTTTTTCTATTGGTCCCAAGAAAATTTTTGATCTAAATCTCTCTCCCATTTCATCATATGTGCATTTTTGTTATTTGAATAGGAGGTCAGTAGATCATAGAAAAGGAAATTCCTTTCCTTTTTTTGTTCCTTTTGGTGAGTAAAAAACTCCCACAATATTGATGGAATTTCAATATGGTTATTGGGATTGAAATCCTTTAAACGGTCTCACTTTCCAAGCTTACTGATAATTACAGACCTGAAGTCCAATGTTTTGTATATATGATAGCCTTGTTTGATCCAATCATCTACTGATAATCAAATTCTACAATAATTTATTACTTTTGTTGGGATAAATACTTCCGATTTTATTTCTATATTTTTTGTTTTAGAAAGGATGTGTTTCCATGCTAATATTGTGGCTTTGATACTAGTAGATTATTAATAGTAGATTGGGTGTGATTACTTTAGGGAGTAAAGCATTAGCTATTGCAAGAGCATAGAGATCAATTCTATGCCATTAAAAACTAAAGCAAAGTAGTTTACTTCTGCTAAAAGAGATGGAGCTATAGTTTAAGTTTTTTTGTCATAAAACTACCGCTACTTTACCTTCATTTGCTCCCCTGCTGCTCCATTCAGCCACACGGGTGTAAAAGTGGAAGTCTTGTATAAAAAAGTTGCTGGTTTGGAGCTTAAATAGGGCTAGAAATTCTCTCCCTATTACATATAACAGGGCTCAATGCCTGAGTGGCCAAGCACTAGTACTGTCACATGAGAATCACATTCTCCCCATGCCCAGAAGTACCAGCTGTTCTTCTTCACTCTAGGCAGCCAAAAGACTGGCATAGGAGAGAAGGGGAGGTTTGTATAAGCAGCTAGTGAGGTCGCCAATAGAGTGAACCTTTTGCTGTGCCCTGTATGACCACAGGTTCAAGACTGCTTTCATTGCTTATAAGCTTATATGTTATCATACTGTTTTAAATCTTTTTTTTTTTTTTTTTACTATGTAAAAATCATGTATATGACAAAGCATTACCATTTTTTTATGTATAAAAACAGCATGGGTTAGCTATAGACAGTGACAGTAGTCATTCTCTGCCTTTTCTCTCCCTTTGTTTAATTTTCTTGTGTGAATTAATTTAAGCTTAAGCTGTTGAGGTCTGTAAGCAACAGGATGTTTATGACTCATACTGTAGCTTCACTTGCTGGCTAAAAATTCATAATATCAATTGTATAATGTATTTTTTTATATTTACCTAGCTAAAAAAAAAATTAATTCCTGGTGATAATAACGAAAGAAAATACATGGAATGGTACACTCCTTTTAAGGTATCCCAGTCATGTGTATACAAAATAGAAATCTGCAGTAGTAGAAAGTGTATGGCTAAAGATAAGTGAGCTGTAAAATCAGCTTTAAACAACCTGTTAATGAAACTGAGCTTATCTGTGTTCTGCTAAATTGCAAAGGTTTATGAAGCGTGTAATGCTTGCATTCACTGAGTAGCTGAACATCCTTTGTTATTATGGGATACTGCAACCAAATGTTTCAAAAATATCTTATTTTAAAAAATATGAGCCTTATTGAACTTGAACTGGGCTTACCATGTGTCAAGAAAGTAAAAAAGATTAGTTAACATTTTTGAGTTGTACCATTTCTAAGTTAATAAAGGAGATTTTTCAATTCAAGACATACTGTAGAAGCTAACCTGCTGAGACCCTTGAGTGGCAGTGTATTGGCTGCTAATTTAGCACACTTGCTTTGCTGCTCTGGGTACTGAGTTTGATCCCACTTTTTTATGTTTTTATGTACACCCTGTGTCAGTAGAGGATTCCTACAGTGTAATGGTAGGTTAGTTGGTTTCTGGCAAAAACTGTCCCTATAGCAGTAGGTTTATATATGACTATGAGAGAAACATTAAATTGTTCCTTTGAGGAACAGGACTGATGGTTCAATGTTCTCTCTAATATAGAACAGAGTGCTATAGAAATGTGTAAAATTCAATAAAATTAAATTAGAAAACAATTAAATTCAATTAAATGCAAATGCAGTTAAATTCAATTATATAAACAAGAATTTGCGCATTACCCCTAACCAAGCTGTATGCACCAAGGTGTAAGTGTAACAAATAAATTCAAAATAACAGCACAGTATAAAAGCTAATAAGTTGTAAACTGTATCCAAATACCAAATAAGAAAAAATAGCTAAAAGTTTCAAAAAGGGCAAACATAATATATGAACATTTGGTAAATTAGGATTGAATTCCCACTTCCCAAAATCCTGCACCTGTCTCTGTATAAAGGTTGAATTTGAAAGAGGGGCATCCCCACAGGGTGGTGCTGTGGAAAACAAGTGCCACATTCTAAAACGAAGGTAAAATGGGAAAGTGAACTCTAGATGGACTTTGTAGGCACCACAATATACACAGTCGTCTAAAAATAATAGTTTATTGATACAAAATTATACAATTGACAAAGTGCAGATTAAAATGACTAGCATCATATGCTAGAGAAGCTAACACATAAGCATCACCACAACCACCCTATGGCCACACTATAATTCAGCATAAAACTTGTGTAGATATGATCATTGATATCAGAAACCAGCCACCAACCATTCCCAATTTTACGACATTGTTTACCATTGCTGTGAGTGTCATTCCCATTTCCTTCTGTCTGGCCCCATTCTGCCCCCCCCCCCCCCTTTCTTCTTTTTTCTATTCTCTATTTCCTTTTTTCCTTTTCCTGTTCCCTTTTCCTCTTTTTCTGGTTTCTGTCTCCCCCTTTTTTTTTTCTGTTTTTACTCCAATTTTTTTGCCTCCCTTTACCCTTCCCCCTACCCCCCTTTCTTTCCACCCCCTCCCCCTCTTTTTCCCTTACTTCACTGTCTTGGTGATGCTCTTCCTGATATTGTGCTCTTAGCCTTAACACACAGATTTACCCGTTACCCCCTATTTGGTACCTTAGATACCATATCCCCTGGCCTATGTCTTCTTACTACTGCAAGATTATCCGGGGCATGCAAGTATTTTTTATGTAAGCATATTTCTCATGAGGTTCTAGTTTTTACTATCCCATGGACCTTCTCCTGCCCAATTGGTGATACACAACCTGCTAGGTGATTGCTTAATTATGCCATATGCTACTACCATGTCTCATTACCCTTTGGGTTGTCATGGCTCACTGTGGTGGTGGGTGTCTCAATCTGTCTGTGTCCCCACATTTATGTTGTGTTTCCACCCCCCGGTGTCCTGCGATGTTGCACCAGCTAGATGTATGCATACTTATGTTATTGTGAGTCACCCTATATCTCTTATTGGTTACCATACCATTTGTATTTAATCTTTGGTACTTATTGTATGTATTTTTACCCTATATAGAGCACCTACCTGAAGCTCTCGAAGAAGTGCGTAAGCGCGAAACATGTAGAGCATTGAGCATTGAGCTCTTCTACCCTTGACATCAACCTACACTAGGCCCATTTCTGATATCTACATATCTACACAACTTTTATGCTGAATTATAGTGTGGCCATGGGGTGGTTGTGGTTATTCTTATGTGTTAGCTTCTCTAGCATTTGATGTTAGAAATTTTCATTCGCACTTTGTCAATTTTAAAATTTTGTACCAAAAAACTATTATTTTTAGATGACTGTGTATATTGTGGTGCCTATAAAGTCCATCTAGAGTTCACTTTCCCAATTTGTCTCTGTATAAACACCTATAGCTTTCTTTTTGCTTTTGGTTTGCTAACCTACAAAGTACTAAAGGGCAATTCATTATAACAAACAATGAACTGTATTATCAGAGTTTCATAACATTTAGTTCAGGAAATTTACAAGCTTAGCTCATGTGCTTCTGGGTGATAACTCAATATACTATAAAGTTTTATGTAAGCAACGAAATACAGATTCAGCAGGAATTTCACAGTGCTTCATTAGAAAGAACTGCTTCCTGGTATTACATACTTTGGTTTTGGCCACATGCTAATAACTACAGTATGTTATGTTTAATCGTAATACAAAGCATGAGGAATTTGTTTTATAGATAGTAATCCTATGCACTAACAACTGCAAAAATTAACCAGAGTATGTGGTGTCCACTGCTGGTTTTAGAGAACAGGATGGGGTAGGACTAGGGAGGGAAAGGTTCCCGCACCAAGCCCAGGTCTTCCTCACCCTCAAAGAAGGCCATAAGTACAGCAGGGTAGAAAAGTGGGAGAAGCATCAGATTTTAAAACCGCAGGTCAGCTGCTACTACAGGACATCACATTCTAGCATTGAGAGGAAGAGTCCAGTACCAGCGGGTATAATATGAAAAGATAAGGTGTCCATTTCTTTTTTTTTTTTACTTCAGGTTATTTAGTGTTTTCTAACTTCTCCCTGCATAGGATTCTCAAAAGGCAGAGGCCACTATTGGACACCAGGATATATTAGATTGGCAATATACTGCAGAACTAATGAAGGGGCTAGAAAAATATCTCTGTGAGGAACTGAGGATCTATCAGATGCCAGGTTTGTGAAATATATAGAAGATTTTTGGGAGAAGGATGAATGTATACATTCAATCGATGGAACAGAGATTCATAATGGTATTATGGTTCCAGGGAAAAATATAAACGTACTGTTTATATAATGTTTAATTGTAGTTCAAAGCATGAGACTTCAGAAATTTTTTCACAGTAATCTTATGCTATAACAACTGCATAAATGCACAAAACACCATTGTTTTTTGGGTAGGGGATGGGGTAGGTTTAGGGAGGGAAATTTTCTCGCACTACAGTGCCCTGCAAAAGTATTCACACCCTTGGCATTTTTCATGTTTTCTTGCCTCACAACCTGGAATTAACATGGATTGTTTGAGGATTTGCATCATTTAATTTACAGAACATGTCCACAACTTTAAATATATATTTTTTTAATTGTGAAGCAAACAACAAATAGGACAAAATAACAGAAAAAATCAATGTGTATAACTACCCCCCCTAAAGTCAATACTTTGTAGAGCCACCTTTTGCAGCTATCACAGCTCCAAGTCGCTTTGGATAAGTCTCTATGAGCTTGCCACATCTTACCACTGGGATTTTTGCCCATTCCTCCTTGCAAAACTGCTCCAGCTACTTCAAGTTGGATGGTTTGCGCTTGTGAACAGCAATAGAAAACCACAGATTTTCTATTGAATTGAGGTCTGGCCTTTGACTAGGCCAGTCCAACACATTTACATGTTTCCCCTTAAACCACTCAAGTGTTGCTTTAGCAGTGTGTTTGGGGTCATTTTCCTGCTGGAAGGTTAACCTCTGTCCTAGCCTCACACACAGAGTGGTACAGGTTTTGCTCAAGAATATCCCTGTATTTAGCATCATCCATCTTTCCCTCAACTCTGACCAGTTTCCCAGTCCCGAGTTGGGTTTGCGCCAGACATAGCGTTTTCTTTGATGGCCAAAAAGTTCAATTTTAGTCTCATCAGACCAGAGCACCTTTCTCCATACATTTTGGGAGTCTCCCACATGCCTTTTCGCAAACTGAAAACATGCCATTTTGTTTTTTGCTGAAAGTAATGGCTTTCTTCTGGCCACTCTGCCATAAAGCCCAACTCTATGGAGCGTACGGCTTATTGTCGTCCTATCTACAGTCTCTGCTGCGGAACTCTGCAGCTCCTCCAGGGTTACCTTAGGTCTCTGTGCTGCCTCTCTGATTAATGCCCTCCTTGCCCGGTCCGTGAGTTTTGGTGTGCGGCCATCTCTTGGCAGGTTTGCTGTTGTGCCATGTTCTTTCCATTTGGTTATGATAGATTTGATGGTGCTCCTAGGGATCATCAAAGATTTGGATATATTTTTTTAACCTAAGATTTGGATATTTTTTTATAACCTAACCCTGACTTGTACTTCTCAACAGCATTGTCCCTTACACTTGTTTGGAGAGTTCTTTGGACTTCATGGCAGTGTTTGGTTAGTGGTGCCTTTTACTTAGGTGTTGCAGCCTCTGGGGCCTTTCAAAAAGGTGTGTATATGTAATGACAGATCATGTGACACTTAGATTGCACACAGGGGGACATAATTTCACTAATTATGTGACTTCTGGAGGTAATTGGTTGCGCTAGAGCTTTTTATGGGCGTCATAACAAAGGGGGTGAATACATACGCACATGGCAATTATCAATTTTTTATTTCTGAAAAATAGTTTTATGTATATATTTTTCTAATTTTACTTCACCAACTTAGACTATTGTGTTCTGATCCATCACATATAATTCAGATTAAAAAAACATTGAACTAAAGGTTGTGATGTAACAAAATAGGTAAAAAGCCAAGGGGGTGAACACTTTTGCAAGGCACTGTAAGTCCAGGTCTTCCTCACCCTAAGAGGAGGACATAAGTAGTAAGCCAGTCAGTAAACCAGCCGGTTGGCGACATCTCAAGGGGGTGGTGCCACCAGGTGACCCTGCCTCTTACCTATTTAAGAACTGTCAAATGGCGGAGCAGGCAGACCGCAGGAGTGTTCATCACAAGCGGATCTTTTTCTCCTTTTTTTAGGTCCAGTGGTGGCGTCAGGCGTTGTGATTGTTGATGGATCTACCTTGGGGGGACAGATTTTTTTATTATTTAATAAAGGAATTGTCAAAAACTTTTGTATTGTTTTTATTCACTTTTACACTTTTTTGGTGAATGGGTAGTGGTACTATGAACCCCATATTAATTCACACAGGGGGACAGGATCTGGGGGTCTCTGGGAGCCCCCCAAAGCACCCCCCCATGTTGAGGGCATGTGGCCTGGTATGGTTCAGGGGGGGGGGGGCGCTCGCTTGTCCCCCCCCTTTCCTGAGTTTCCAGGCCTCCATTCTCGGATAAGGGTCTGGTACAAATTTTTGGGGGGCCCCACACTGTTTTTTTTTTTTTTATTGCGTGAGGTTCCCCTTAAGATCCATACCAGACCCGAAGGACCTGGTATGCATTGGGGGGACCCCACGCTGCTTTTGTTTCATAATTTTTAATTGCCGGCATGTTATTTTTACATTCAGCTTATTGCTGATGAGTCATCTGTTATTAAGGACGCAGCGGCTGGCTTCCCGGCCCACTCCTTATGTATTAGAGGGGGAACCCCATTCTGTCACATACCGCACTCTTTATACAGAGTGTTGGCAGATCATTCTGGGTGCCGGGTCAGGCATCAGACATTGTGAGTGTAAAATTTGAACATTTTATAGCTGGTTTTAATAAATGGTAATATCCTACGAGATCTTTTTTTTGGCGTCCTCTTCTTTATGATGTGGATTTGAAAGCAACCATGAGGGCATTATACAAAGCGTGGATGATGGTATAATACACAGTTGGTCTGTGTCTAAAGCCTTCATTGACCTCCCTCAGTGTAAGCTCAGGGGGTCAACAACCTCTGGTGAGTTTGGACCCTATAGGGGATAGTGGAGGAGATTGTAATGGATATGCACGGAGCACTATAGCACTTTTTAAAAAAAAGATTACATACATTTTTTGCACTTTATTTGGCACCACAGCACTTTAATTCTGTAAATAAAAATGATTTACTGGTATATAATTTAAGTAGATTCATATGCACTGCATGTTAGGTTGTAGGATACCAGATTTTGTATGGTGGTAGGGTGAGCGCAGATTTTTCCTTTCCACATGTCTTATGGTGTATGAATATATACCCTTAAGGAAGCAGCTACCCAATTTCACTTGTTATTTTATATAAATTGTTCACAGTGACACACAAGTGTTTAAATTGATACCACTATAACTTGCCAAAATCCTTGCATGGGCAAAGGTTTTAAAGCAAAAGTTTACCTTTCTGAACATGTTACATCCATATTTAGGTTGTAAAATGTAACATGTTCAGCATCTGACACCCCCCCCCCCCCCCCCCCCGTGGCAGTGAGCCAGGGATCTACTACGTGTTTCTAATGAACAGTCTCTTTCGCACATTTGTTCATTGCTTACAAGTTTCATATGAATTAACGACATCACATATGCAGTGTTTTTGCATTTGAGATTTATTCACAAGTGCAGTATATTGTTTAATGGGCAGCTATTCCAAAGCGCCTGAAAAGTGCTTTGGAAGCGCAGCAACATGGGCACTTTTAACCTCTTCTTTGGCTGCTAGTGAGGGTTATAAGCGCCCCACTGGCGACCGAAAAGTGCAGCAAAAATGAGCCGGGCGCTGCAGTGTGAAAGTAGCCTAAGTGGTTTATGGATTCACTATATGGACAGCACTTTTATTTAATTGACATTTACAGTGGCTTGCGAAAGTATTCGGCCCCCTTGAACTTTTCAACCTTTTGCCACATTTCAGGCTTCAAACATAAAGATATAAAATTTTAATTTTTTGTGAAGAATCACCAACAAGTGGGACACAATTGTGAAGTGGAACGAAATCTATTGGATGTTTTAAACTTTTTTAGCAATTAAAAAACTGAAAAGTGGTGCGTGCAAAATTATTCGGCCCCTTTACTTTCAGTGCAGAAAACTCACTCCAGAAGTTCAGCGAGGATCTCTGAATGATCCAATGTTGTCCTAAATGACTGATGGTGATAAATAGAATCCACCTGTGTGTAATCAAGTCTCTGTATAAATGCACCTGCTCTGTGATAGTCTCAGGGTTCTGTTGATAGCGCAGAGAGCATCATGAAGACCAAGGAACACACCAGGCAGGTCCGTAATACTGTTGTGGAGACGTTTAAAGCCGGATTTGGATACAAAAAGATTTCCCAAGCTTTAAACATCCCAAGGAGCACTGTGCAAGTGATCATTTTGAAATGGAAGGAGTATCAGACCACTGCAAATCTACCAAGACCTGGCTGTCCCTCTAAACTTTCAGCTCAGACAAGGAGAAGACTGATCAGAGATGCAGCCAAGAGGCCCATGATCACTCTGGATGAACTGCAGAGAACTACAGCTGAGGTGGGAGAGTCTGTCCATAGGACAACAATCAGTCGTACACTGCACAAATCTGGCCTTTATGGAAGAGTGGCAAGAAGAAAGCCATTTCTCAAAGATATCCATAAAAAGTCTCGTCTAAAGTTTGCCACAAGCCACCTGGGAGACACACCAAACATGTGGAAGAAGGTGCTCTGGTCCGATGAAACCAAAATCTAACTTTTTGGCCACAATGCAAAACGATATGTTTGGCGTAAAAGCAACACAGCTCATCACACTCAACACACCATCCCCACTGTCAAACATGGTGGTGGCAGCATCATGGTTTGGGCCTGCTTTTCTTCAGCAGGGACAGGGAAGATGGTTAAAATTGAGGGGAAGATGGATGCAGCCAAATACAGGACCATTCTGGATGAAAACCTGTTGGAGTCTGCAAAAGACCTGAAACTGGGACGGAGATTTATCTTCCAACAAGACAATGATCCCAAACATACAGCAAAATCTACAAAGGAATGGTTCACAAATAAACGTATCCAGGTGTTAGAATGGCCAAGTCAAAGTCCAGACCTGAATCCAATCGAGAATCTGTGGAAAGAGCTGAAAACTGCTGTTCACAAATGCTCTACATCCAACCTCACTGAGCTCGAGCTGTTTTGCAAGGAAGAATGGGCAAGAATTTCAGTCTCTCGATGTGCAAAACTGATAGAGACATACCCCAAGCGACTTGCAGCTGTAATCGCAGCAAAAGGTGGCTCTACAAACTATTAACGCAAGGGGGCCGAATAATTTTGCACGCCCCACTTTTCATTTTTTTATTAGTTAAAAAAGTTTCAAAAATCCAAAAGATTTCGTTCCACTTCACAATTGTGTCCCACTTGTTGGTGATTCTTCACAAAAAATTAAAATTTTATATCTTTATGTTTGAAGCCTGAAATGTGGCAAAAGGTTGAAAAGTTCAAGGGGGCCGAATACTTTCGCAAGCCACTGTATTTGAGCTATTTACGGAATTTTGTGAGCATATTAATTGCATGAATTTATTTATGGTTGTTACTTTGGATATATGTATGTGATGATACAAGGTATATATCTTGTGGAATATTTTTTGAATTCACTTTTAAACATTAAGTTAATATAACGGTTTTAACTGTTTTAACAAAGCGTGGCACAGTGATTTATTTATTTATCAATTTAAAGTGTATTCCCACTTTTGCAGTCATATTTCAGAAAACCCCACTATATGTTGGTTGTGTTCCCATTCACACAGCATATCTATTTTTTTTTTTTCAAAAAATATTTGTAATCTTTTATAGGTTTTTCAGAAGAAGGTTCCATGACTGACTGAAAGTTTCTTTTTAACAATGTCAGAGTGAGCCTTTACTAAGTCTATTCTCATTAATATGCAATGCAAGAAGCATGTCCCTATAGTAAGACAGTGTTCAAATCTAGCAAGAACTGATAATGAAGATGCCTGCACAGTACAGACAGGGTTAATTGTGGTAAAATCGGCTGCACAGACACCTCATAAACAAAGAGGACTACGTATGATTTTTTCCTTGCTGGGGGGGTCCGGAATAGAGCATCTAAAAAAAAAAAAAAGATAAGTTGCAAATTTAAAATATTTTATGTTAGAGTTAAGCTATGTGAATGGGGGCATGTAACAAATGTAAAGTAGGTGTTATCCCAATTTGACTGCAAAAGTGGAAATACACTTTAAGGCAAAATATTGTAAAAGCCACAGCACTTAAGTGGCAATCCAAAAATAGCATCCCGATTAAAAATAGTTTGTATGTGTCATCTGCTTGAAAAGCTGTACATGAGCACCAAAACTTGGACAAGGCTCACAAAGCACATGTATTTTTTAAGAACATCATTTTTGAATGGAGATTTTATAGCAGAGAAAGTTATGCTATGTGAAGAATGGTCAGCTAACTGGTAGCCAAGGGGTAAAAATGACAGACAAAAACACTGATTAAAAAACAGACTGCAGCCTGACACATATGGAGTAAGAATGATGAATGTTTATGTTAATGCAGGCCTTTTACATATTAGAATGATTAATGCTTATGTTAATTTATGACTTTTACATATTGATTAATTGCATTTGTTTTACTGGCTGAAACAGTACAAGTGGCAATGAAATCCATATGTTTGCTGGCAAACTCCCTTGAAAAATCATTATAACGGCTTTTCATTTGGACTCCGACTAGATCAGTGGCTGTTTTGTGCATAGGAACTCAGACTGGAAAAAGGGAAAGAAAAACAAGTTTCCGATGAGTTTTGCACGGAAAGTACTATTGTTCTGGGGTCTCCTGAAACAAAATTATATCATCTATTGGCTCTTGTTCCTGTTTGCTGCCAATGGTGTGTTGCTTTTTCTCCATCTCACTGACCATGCTAGTATTATGTTGCCAGATAAAGCAAACACATGGCTTCTTTGCTGCTGGGTTAATGTAACACATGGGTGCTTTGGTTTCAAATATCTTTTTCTACTCTGCTCAGTTTCTGTACAGTAAATAAACACCCTATCTAATTTGTGTCAATGATTAGACAAGTTCTCTAGGGCTCTCTGAGCTGGCCAAGTAGTAGGGGCTATTGAAATTCTAGCCCTATGTCTCTGATAATGCAGAAACAGCAAGGATGAGATTAAAGTGGAACTCTGTCTGTGTTATTTGTAATTGGCACAGCTCCCAATTAATTAAGACTTGGTACCTAATAAAACCTTCCCCCACTTGGTCCAAAACTTTTCATTTAGTCTTCCTTTATTTGACCCCATTCTCGATTCTTATATTTACCTATTCTCGCTCCACCAAGATCTATTCCATGCAGTTACCTGGGAGCCATATAACTGCTGCTGCAGTAGCTACCTGACCCAGCTTGTGTAAAATCTCAATTCAACTTATGGAGAGGTAGTCCACTGTTGGGATGCATAATATCCCTCCCTTTTTTTTTACTTTTTTTGTTTTGATTTGTTTCATTACTCTGAGACCTACAGTATGCTCAGTGACCACTTTATTAGGTACACCTTGTTATTACTGGGTTGGGCTCCCTTTTTATTATTATTATTATACAGGATTTATATAGCGCAAACAGTTTGTGCAGTGTTTGAGGGCAGACACTACAGTTACAATACAATTCAATTTACAGGAGGAATCAGAGGGCCCTGCTTGTTAGAGCTTACAATTTTGCCTTCAGAACTGCCTTAATTCTTCATGCCATAGATTCAACAAGGTGTTAGAAACACTCCTCAGAGATTTTGGTCCTTGTTGACATGATAGCATCACGCAGTTGCTGCAGATTTGTCGGCTGCACATCCATGATGCGAATCTCCCATTTCACCACATCCCAAAGGTGCTCTATTGGATTGAGATCTGATGACTGTGGAGGCCATTGCAGTACAGTGAACTCGTTGTCATGTTCAAGAAACCAGTGGTAAGATGATTTGAGAAAAGAACAAATTTGGTCAGAAGAGGCTTGATTTAACATGTATGAATATGTAATTTAATGTACCAAAGAGAACGTAATTGCTCTTCAGCCCCTGAAAAACTGCTAAATCAAAAAATGTCCCAGACAGAGGGGGGACCAAAAAAAGATGGGGCTCATTAAAGGGCAAAACGCGATATAAGGGAAGTAACAAAATATGTTTATTGATAGTACAAAAAATGATTACATGTAGATAAGAGTATAGACCGAATACTATTCTGCCCTGGGTAAAAAGATCAGCTGGCCTCAAGAGGTCAGTCAATACAGACACAGACTGGGGGGACAAAACAACATGTAACAAATGACAAACAATGGCGTTCGGACGCCAAGGAAATTGATGTCTGCTCAACCAGCTAACAATGAGGAGTGTCCAGCAGTTGCTGAATGTGGTTGCAGACTGACATCAATCCCCCAGGGTGAAGGGGGATTTGAGCTAAGAGGGGTGGGGGGGCGCGAGGAAGGGCACGAATTGGGGCACTGGTGGATCACTATGACCTGTGATGAAGAGGTAGTCCCATGTATTGTCTGTGAACAGTGCTGAGCAGACCAAAGCAACCAATCCAGTATTATAGATGGCAAGGTACATCGGTATGCAAAGTAGTGCTGTGCATGTATCCTGGTTGGAAGACGTAAAGTCAGTGTAAGGCACCTTATTTGGCCATACTCTTGATAAACAGAAGAATGAAGGTAACCTGGTACATTACCACTTCCGGGTCCTGGATTGATATCATCAGATACTTCCGTAGTGTTGTACACCATTCATTGTATTCTGTTTCCAGTGGATGCTTGTGATAGCATAACGATGTTGCTCACAAGAGCGCTGTGCTCTGAGAAGCGCTGTGTAAATAGGCAAGTGGCAGTCCATGGAAGTGCGCCTGTGATTTCTCCTATGGAGTGGCCCCGACCTGCTGGTCATGTTCCATCCCTCGGCATGCGAGCCAACAAACCCTTATGGGTGACAACAACAAGACGTGACGTCCGAGCCAGGCCTCTACTGCAACTGTCAGTTCCTGCTTGTTCTTGGGGCATTTTCCCTTCAGGTTTGTCTTCAGCAAATGAAATGCATGCTTAATCGGATTCAGGTCAGGTGATTGACTTGGCCATTACATAACATTCCACTTCTTTCCCTTAAAAAACTCTTTGGTTGCTTTCACAGTATGCTTCGGTCATTGTCCATCTGCACTGAAGGCGCGCATCCAATGAGTTCTGAAGCATTTTGCTGAATATGAGCAGATAATATTGCCCGAAACACTTCAGAATTCATCCTGCTGCTTTTGTCAGCAGTCACATCATCAATAAATACAAGAGAACCAGTTCCATTGGCAGCCATACATGCCCACGCCATGACACTACCACCACCATGCTTCACTGATGAGGTGGTATGCTTTCGATCATGAGCAGTTCCTTTCCTTCTCCATACTCTTCTCTTCCCATCACTCTGGTACAAGTTGATCTTGGTCTCATCTGTCCATAGGATGTTGTTCCAGAACTGTGAAGGCTTTTTTAGATGTTGTTTGGAAAACTCTAATCTGGCCTTCCTGTTTTTGAGGCTCACCAAAGGTTTACATCAGGGATATGCAATTAGCGGACCTCCAGCTGTTGCAGAACTACAAGTCCCATGAGGCATAGCAAGACTCTGACAGCCACAAGCCTGTAACCCAGAGGCAGAGGCATGATGGAACTTGTAGTTTTGCAACAGCTGGAGGTCCGCTAATTGCATATCCCTGGTTTACATCTTGTGGTGAACCCTCTGTATTCACTCTGGTGAAGTCTTCTCTTGAATGTTGACTTTGACACACATACACCTACCTCCTGGAGAGTGTTCTTGATATGGCCAACTGTTGTGAAGGGTGTTTTCTTCACCAGGGAAAGAATTCTTCGGTCATCCACCACAGCTGTTTTCCATGGTCTTCCGGGTCTTTTGGTGTTGCTGAGCTCACCGGTGCGTTCTTTCTTTTTAAGCATGTTCCAAACAGTTGATTTGGCCACACCTAATGTTTTTGATATCTCTCTGATGGCTTTGTTTTTTTCACCATGTTGGCTTGCTTCACCGATAGTGACAGCTCTTTGGATCTCATATTGAGAGTTGACAGCAACAAATTCCAAATGCAAATAGCACACTTGAAATGAACTCTGGACCTTTTATCTGCTCCATGTAAATGGTATAATGAGGGAATAACACACACCTGGCCATGGAACAGCTGAGCAGCCAATTGTCCCATTACTTTTAGTCCCTTAAAAAGTGGGAGGCACATATACAAACTGTTGTAATTCCTACACCGTTCACCTGATTTGGATGTAAATACCCTCAAATTAAAGCTGAAAGTCTGAAGTTAAAGCACATCTTGTTCGTTTCATTTCAAATCCATTGTGGTGGTGTATAGAGCCAAAAAGATTAGAATTGTGTCGATGTCCCAATATTTATGGACCTGACTGTATGTGAATGAATTCTTCTGAAGAGCCAGTGTTATCAATTCGTTATGTGACTTTCATCAACTTTTTTTCTAAAGAATAGTCAGTTGCACATTGATGAAACAGAAGGATCATTTTGTGCTTCAAAAATTTCATTTTGCCACATATCTCTTTGCTTCTTTTGAGATATTTGGCTTCATACTAGCTTATGTAAGCCAACTGAAGAGAAAATCATGAGGAGGAGAAATAGTTTGGAAACTATTTTATGTGGATGTCATAAAGTACATATTTGATAGATAATTTGGTTAACGATTTCTTGGTTTAATGGTGGTTTAAACTTACTGGTAGGACCCTGCTGATTTGTAGTGCATTTTCATGCTACATAACTTTTAATATGTTTTCTTTTTTTTTAATAGTTATGTTTAGTAACTTGGGTTAGTGAGAACTTTTGTTCACTTTTGCAGGAAAATTAGGATAACATCTACTTTATATTTGTTGGGTGTTCCCATTCATATAGCATAACTAGTATGAGAATGTAATAAACAAGCATTCATACTCAACTAGATGGCTTATAGATCTGATGCTGCAGCTGTCCCCTGCCAACTCTACACTGAGAACAGAGCGTTCAAAGACCACTGATCACTTGGTTCTCGGGTCCGCCCTGACAGCCACTGTCTGTGCTCTACCCCTCCTGCGTTCAGTGGAGTGGCCGATTTAGGCAGGCCATACACGGTGCAAATTTATTTCCTGCAACCAAGGGTTGTAGGAAAGCAATTCACATGATTCCCCCATCAACACAGACAGTGCTGACACGTGAATCAGCACCACCGATCGCCGCGATGAGCGCCCCCACAGGCACGTGAGAGCGGTCGTTCTGGAGGGCCGTCATATGACGTCCACCCAGACTAATAATGTGCATTTGGTCTGCAGGAGCTCACTTTTAGGCTGAAGCAGGAAAAGGCTGCGTGGCATGCATATGTGCTAAATGGGGCCAAGTGCAGTTGGGCAGGTGCAGCATAGTTTACATGCTTGCAAACTTGTTGCCTAAACGCATGCTTGAATAAACACATGTTTTGCATAGATGTTGCATACATACATACATATGGCATAAGCACGTTTGGAAGACCATGGGCATCGGTGCACTTGAAGGATGAAGGAATTGTCTCTAGAATAGCATGCATTGAGTCTGCAGGAGCTTAGTTTTGGGCTTCCTTTTCACACTTGTGCGATTTGAAAGTCACGCATTTTGGCTGCAACTTTAATGCGATTTTGCAGCGATGAGAAGCAGTGCCTGTGTAATCTTGAGGTCTATGGACCTCAAGTTGCGCCAAGGTCAGACCTGAGTGGTGCAGTGGCTGCTTTGAGGTCACTGCGACTTGAAGTCGCACGGATGTGAAGTGTACACATTGGAAATCATGGGGTGCGACTTGTCAGGGACCTTGCAGTCCCAAGTCGCAGAACGGGTCGCACAGGTGTGGAAGAGGCCTTAGGCTGTTGAAGCAGCAAAGAGGCTGCATTGCATGCCTATGTACTTAGCTAATCTTAACTATAACTAGTATGGGCCCAGGTGCAGCATAGTATACATGCTTGCTTACTCGCATAGAACACAAGCCTGCATAGGCACATGTTCGCAGAGGGCCCCGCCCTGTGGCCCCCGCACCTGACAAGCAGGTGGCACCCAGCATGCAGTCTTCCAAGGCTGGCTGCGATGGCACGTTTGCATGGAGGCATGTTGCTAAAACGCAGGTTTTTATAAGCATATGTTGGCATAGACGTGTGGGCATAAGTGTGTATGTATGTTGCATAGATATAAGTGTTTGCATAAACATATGGTGCATAGACACATGTTTGCTTAGATGCGTGTTGCGTAATATATGTTGCATAAACACGTTTCATAAACGCATGCTTGCTTATCCCGTAAATGCATGTCTCCATTTTTATTTGTACTGCATACGTATATGCTTAGTTTGAACTTCATACATATGTGCTTATTTGCATTAAACTGTATACATATGTGCTTATTTGCCTAAGACTACATACAAATGTGCTTATTGCCTTGAGCTGCAAACATAGATGCAAGAATACTTGTATAGCTGTATAGCGGTAGACCAACATTGTCTAGGCCTGCATCCTTGTGGAACTGCCTATTAGTTTGTCTAATACAGTCACTTTATTATGTATCTGTTAGACTAGCTAAATGACTTAGAGGGGTGCTACCGCCCTCAGGTTCAGTGGTCTCGCAATATTCACATCTCCTGTTGGACCAATGGCATCAGGGTGATCTGAGCCACTGTGGCGCCTGATCTCGGATCAAGCCTGGTTAGTATTTGGATAGGAGACTGCCCAGGTTTCCCTCCTAAGTGAGGGAGGCATCTGAGGTTGCTGTGTTTGGAAGTATCTCAGATCATAAGATTTTAGAGCAGTCTCTGAGGTAGTTGCTCCTTCCTTAGCCAGGTCAGTCTTTGCCTTGCGTTGGGTCTTGGAGCAAAAGTTATGGGCTCATTATTGTAAAACAATTACATGGTAGCAGCTTCAAAACTGAATAGGGGCATGAGGTCTATCTTTAGATCTCAATTCGCTGGGCATCCTTTTGTTTCAGGCTCGGTGATGACCTCTCTGCAAGAGGTAGATTGCGGGGCCCATAATCATAAGGAAACACACAGCTTCATATGCAGCTTTGTTTCCAGCCTCATCAAAGATTTCTGGAAAGTCCTCTATTCTTTTTTTTGTGATCATCCTTTGGGCTGGCCACAGCTTTTGAGGTTCACAAAGCTCCTAGCTCCAGTGCTGGACTTGCTAAAGACGCAGGGGGGTGTCAATCTCAGTAGAGCTCAATAACCTTTGCTCAGGAAGCAGTTGGTCCAGATTTCCCTTCGATACATTTTGCAGTAGGAAGCTGTATCTAGGTCGAAGCACATTCCTTATGTACAGTCCTACCCCAGGTCTTAGAGAGGATCATTCTCTCTGTATGGAACTCGAAGGAATTCTTCCTTTCAGGTATTGGAAGATAATAACCGATAACTGATGCTAGTTTCTCCATTTGATTTGCAGGTGGCTACAGTTTGGTGGACTTGGTCTCCACAGAAGAGTATACTGCCCATAAATATCTTGGAGCTTTTGGCCATTACGCCTAGCTCTGGATTATGGTACAAACCAGTTGTAGGTTCTATCCGGGAAAGCATCTGCAGGGGCATATATATTAACCACCAGGGCAGCACAAGGAGTCATGCGGCTCAGGAAGGTGAACCACATTCTGTCTGGGACAGCACAAAGACTGTCTCTATCATCCGTGCATATTCCAGGTAGAATAGTGGCAAAAGGAACTTTGCAGGGGTAGATGCACTGGTAACACCTTAATGACCAGTTCTCCCTTATTGACGTTTCCCTCTGTTTAGACTTCTGCCACATCTTTTGCGAAGAATCCAGAAGGGGGTAACACTGATAATAATGTACCAAGCCAGGAGGGCTTGGTACACTGACATAGCGAGTCTTACGGGGGTCGCTCCTAGGACACTCCCAGTTCAGCGGGACCTAATGGTCTTGAGTCCTGTATTTCAGCACTGTTGAGCCCCTGGAAGCCAGCTTTGGGGAACTTCAATTACAGAACTTGGAAATATTTTTTTTTGCTTGGGGTGAAGCCAGGAAGTGGCACCCGCACAAATATGTGAGTGAGAGATTTTGTTTTTCTTTCTCCAATTGGTACGGGAAAGGAGATTGGCCTTAAGTACCGTTAAGGGTCAGGTTTCGTCCCTATACGTTTTTCCAGGGGCTGTTTCTCACTCCTTGATTCAAACTTCATTCAGCATGTAACGTAGACAATCTCACCTGTCAGGCCATTCTTGTGTCCTTGGGACTTGAATTTGATCTTGACTCTCCTTAGAGGCCACTTTTTGAACCAATCGAGAGATTCTGTTAGTCCTTTATCTCAGAAGGTTGCTTCTTTGGTTGGTATCACTTCACTAAGTGGAGTGTTAGAGTTGGCGGCCCTTTCAGGCAAGGAGACATTTTTGGTCTCGCATCTTATTAAGGTGATGTTGCATCCTCATCCATTTTTGCCTAGTAAGGTGTCTGGTTTTCACTTGAATCAAGACAATGTCTTGCTTTCCTTTCTGATCCTCAGTTGGCAGGAGTTGGATCACTGCATACTCTGGAGGTAGTTCTGGTGGTCAGAATTACTAGATTTGTCAGTACAGGTCAGGAATCCTGGTTTGTACTGCCAGTAGAGCCCAGGATGAGCAGGAGGCATCCAAGTTGACTATTTTTTCATTGGATTTGCCAGTTAATTATTCGAGCCTAAGGCTTGAAAGGGCAAGGTCCCTCCCCTTTTTTTGGTAAAAGCGCTCGCTACCAGGTGTGTGGGGGCATCTTGGGCCATCCGCCATCAGGTGTCAATGGCTCAGGATTTAAGGCCATTACATGGTCTTTTGTTCATACATTCACAGAATTTTACCAGATTCAAAGCCACGGAGGATACTGCTTTGGCCACAGTATGTTTTGGGTGGCAGAAGGAGTCCTTCTCAGGTGGCAGTTTCTGTGATTGTGTCTCCCTCCCCTCAAGGGCATTGCTTTAGGACATCCCATATAATCATTATTATGGTTGCTCTGTGTCCCGTGATGTACCATAAAGAAATTAGGATTTTTCCATCATGCTTAACTGTAAAATCTTTTTTTTTGGAGTACATCACGGGACACAGAGGTCTCTCCCAACTTTTTTTGGATATTCATTGCTTTGCTACAGAAAAGAAGAAACATCATAAAGCTACCCAAAAGTATTATGCTTCATCAAGCATAGAGGCTGTAGCTGGTCAGCCATTTTGACCACACTTTATCACAGACATCCCAACCGGCAACCCCCCCTCCCCATTTAAATGCAGCCTTACCAGTGCCAATTAAATGCAGCCTTACCAGTATCAATTAACCACTTCAGCCCCGGAACAATTTACTCCCTTCCTGACCAAGCCGTTTTTTGCGATACGGCACTGCTTCGCTTTAACTGACAATTGCACGGTCGTGCGACGGTGTACCCGAACAAAATTGATGTCCCACAAATAGAGCTTTCTTTTGGTATTTGAACACCTCTGTGGTTTCTATTTTTTGTGCTATAAACAAAAAAAGAGAGACTATTTTGAAAAAGAAGCAATATTTTTTTACTTTTTGCTATAATAAATGTCCCAAAAAAAAAATTAAAAATAAAAACTTCTTCCTCAGTTTAGGCCAATATGTATTCTTCTACATATTTTTGGGAAAAAAAAATCGCAATAAGCGTATATTGATTGGTTTGCACAAAAGTTATTACATCTATAAAATAGGGGATAGATTTATGGCATTTTTATTATAATTTTTTTTTTTTTATTAGTAATGGTGGCAATCTGCGTTTTCTCAGTCCCTCGGCGCGTGCCCGCTAGCCGCTGAGAACGGAATGAGGTACGGGTACATCGTTTTGCGCACCCGTGCCACTTTGCCGACGTATATTGGCGTGAGCCAATCTACAAGTGGTTAAATGCAGCTATACCAGTGCCAATTAAATGCAGCTACACCAGTGCCCATGAAATACAGCCTAACCAGTGCCCATGAAATACAGCCTTACCAGTGCCCATGGAATACAGCCTGAGCTCTGAAACTGATTTTCTGTAACAAATTCACGCCTCCTATGATACATGTCACACTGATTCAATGTATCATTGGATAGGTGTTCCGTCTATCTAGGAGGCGGGACTTTGTTACAGTCCTCAACCTCGCACAGACTGGGACGTCAGCACATCCGCCTGTCACTCAACCACAGACAGAAGACAGAGCAGCCCAAGCAGGCCCTGCGGCCTTACTCCATTTGGCCGCTCTGTCTGTGGCTGAGTGACAAGCCCAGCCGAGAGATCGCCTGGCGCTCGCGGGTGTCCCTGAGCTCACAGTCAAATGCGGGAGAGTCCTGCGACTCGCAGGAGACTTGGGATGTCTGTTATCATATTATCATAGGCAACCCCTACTAGTGTAAGTGTCCTTGTACAAGGGTAGATTAACATTTTTGTACAAAGGTAGAATAACATTGACCAAATGTTTTCAAAGTGTGAGGGAAGGAGGTGCGGCCTTCTCCCATGCCACAGTTATAGCCTTACGAGCATAGAAAAGGAGCAAACTTAGTACGATCTTCTCTGCAACCATGGGAACCAACTTCTCCACCAACCCCAATAGACAAAGACTCATTGTGGGCACAAGCGAGATCTTAGCAATTGTGTTGAACAATGGAGATCACCTTCTTCCAGTGTTTAGCAATTGCAGGGCAACCCCTAAAAATATGTGAATATGTGAAAAGTCACCAGGAGAGTGGTCACGCCACCAGCACTCTTGGGAGGCCGAAGGGTTCATTCTGTGCAGTCTGTAAGGGGTACAGTAAGTTCTGTGCACAATTTGGAATTGAATGAGCCTGTCTCCTAGGGAGATCAAATAGCGAAAGGGAAGGTCCCAAACGTGCTTCCAGTCCTCATCATCTAGGTCAGGGACGTCCCTCAGCCACTTCTGCTGAAGGGTACAGAAGTCAGGGAGGGAGACTAAAAGGAGGTGATTTTTCAACACAGAAGTAGGCTTCACTGAGCATTCGGTCCAGAGCAGATGCTCCAAGTCAGATTGTTTAAACCTTAATAAAGCATTTGGAAATAGGCTGCCGAAAGCATGGGACAACTGAAGGTATCTAACTAAGAGGCCAGGATATCTCTATCTCTATCATTGAGGTGAGGAGCCGCAATGAGTGATTAGCAACTATTTGGGAAACAAGTGTCATTTTGTATTTGGATACAAAATGCCACTTGTCAAACTTATGGATCTGGCAATGTATAAAAATGAGGAAAGATTGGATTACACCACAATGGAGTATTCAGAGATATAGTATTACGTGGTAGGTCTTCATAAGCTGGACCTGCTTTCCAGACCTTGAGAGTAGTGACCATGGAGGGGGTCAAGTGGTAAGGAGCCTTGGGACCTAAAAATAGAAGATGCTGAAGGGCCTCTAAGGAATTCAACTCCACCGCCTCCAAGATCGTGGCGGTATTGGACCGGTCAGGGCACAGCCACCATCTAGCTGTTACCAACTGTGAGGCTAAAAAATATTTGTGACAGTCTGGAGGCGAGTCTCATCAGCGTAGCCAATTTGTAACGTGGAGGATTGGATCCCCACATAAAGGAAGAAAAAAGTTGGTTTCGTTGTGAGATAGAGGGTTTCTGAACCCAGTGAGGGGAGTGTCTAAAAAGAGAAGTACATTTTGGGAGTATTTTCAACTTTAGCAAGTTTATAAGTGCTCTGCTTAAATCAGTACCTTTTAATCTGGGAGACAGTCTTAGTTGTGGTGCCTGTGAGGCTCTTTCAGCAGAAAACCACCTTAAAATGCTGCACTGACATTTCTGGATTCTGAGTCATGGGTAAAGCAAAATAATTGTCAAAGGATCTGCGGGAAAAGGTAGTTGAACTGTAAAAAAACAGGTAAGGGATGTAAAAAGATATCAAAGGAATTGAGAATGCCAATCAGCAGTGTTCAAACTCTAATCAAGAAGTGGAAAATGAGGGGTTCTGTTGAAACCAAACCAGTCAGGTAGACCAACTAAAATTTCAGCCACAACTGCCAGAAAAAAATTGTTCAGGATGCAAAGAAAAACCTACAAATAACTTCAGGGGAAATAAAGGATTCTCTGAAAACATGTGGTGTGGCTGTTTCAAGATGCACAATACAGTAAGGCTGCATGGTCGAGTCACCAGAAGAAAGCCATTACTACGCAAATGCCACAAAGTATCCTACTTACAATACACCAAACGACAGAGACAAGCCTCAAACCTTCTGGCACAAAGTCATTTGGAGTGATGAGACCAAAATTGAGCTTTTTGGCCACAACCATAAACACTACATTTGGAGAGGAGTCAACAAGGCCTATGATGAAAGGTACACCATTCTTATGGAGGTGGATCACTGATGTTTTGGGGATGTGTGAGCTACAAAGGCACAGGAAATTTGGTCAAAATTGATGGCAAGATGAATGCAGTATGTTATCAAAAAATACTGGAGGAACATTTGCATTCATCAGCCAGGAAGCTGTGCATGGGATGTACTTGGACATTCCAACATGACAATGATCCAAAACACAAGGCCAAGTCGACCTGTCATTGGCTACAGCAAAATAAAATGAAGGTTCTGGAGTGACCATCTCAGTCTTCTGACCTCAATGTCATTGAGCAACTCTGGGGAGATCTCAAACGTGCAGTTCATGCAAGACAGCCCAAGAATTTACAGGAACTGGAGGCTTTTTGCCAAGAGGAATGGGCAGCTTTACCATCTGAGAAGATAAAGAGCCTCATCCACAAATACCAAAAAACTTCAAGCTGTCATCGATGTTAAAGAGGGCAATATACGGTATTAAGAACTGGGGTATGTAAACTTTTGATCAGGGTCATTTGGGTAGTTTCTATTGCCATTGTGATTTAAAAAGAATAAACACAGTTGATTGATAATAAATAGCTTCAGCCAAACACTAACCATGAGTGAAAGAAAAGTTTTTGTGTTATCAGTCATATTCTCTGAAAAATGGCCAAGAAATAATAAATTCTGCCAGGGTATGTAAACTTATGAGCACAACTGTATATACTGGAAATTATGCAGCTCTGACTGCCTATCACATTTCTTGAAGAGCTACAATGCCAGCACAGTCCACCCCCCCCCCCCCACAATGACCCCTTTTTGCAAAGTAGACACCCCAAGGTATTTGCTGAGAGGCATGCTGAGCCCATGAAAGATTTTATTTTTTACAAGTTTTTGGAAAATGACAACAATTTTTTTTACACTAATTGTCATTTTATTGAGATTTCTCATACATTCCATGGATATATGTGGAATTGCACCTCAAAACATATTCTGCTACATCTCCCGAGTATGGGGATACCCCATATGAAAGACTTTTTTGGAGCCTATCCATGTACAAGGCCCAAAATTTAGTGACCACCTTCAGACTTTCAAGGGGTGTTAATTATGCATTAGAGTTCCTGACTACCTATTACATTTTTCAGACCCTAAAATGCCAGGAGAGTGTAAACACCCCTCAAATGTCTCACACACGTCATGGGTATACATGACATTACACGCCAAAACACATTCAGCTACTTCTCCTGAGTATGGGAACATGACATGTCTGAGACTTTTTGGGAACCTATTCGCATACAGTGGCCCAAAATCCAATGGCCATCTTTAGGCTTTCAAAGGGTGTAACTTTTAATTTCTGTACTACCTATCAGTTTTGGAGGCACTAAAATGGCAGGATAGTACAAACGCCCCCCAAATGAGCCCTTTTGGAAAGTAGACACTCCAATGTATTTGATAAAAGACATAAAGAGTATTTTGCAGATCTCATTTTTTGTCATATTGATGTGGATGAAGACTTCTCTGCCAGAAAATAATGTGTATGACGAAGCATAGGAGCTACCACCCGCTGACCAACCCAGGCTCCTAATGTTGGGCATACACACTCTTTTACACTTTTTTTTTCTTGCAACTGCAGATGGAGAAATCTCCCCGTCTTTAGAGACCTTTCTTTTGCAGAATTGTGTGCCGTGCTGTACACTAGACTAATAGTCCACTAGTGTGTGGTAGCAACAGAAGCAGTCCTTGATGCAAAAACGTAAAAAAATTCACAATGAGCGTATAATGATTGGTTTGGGCAAAAGTTAGAGCATCTACAAACTATGGGATATTTTTATTTTTTTTACTAGTAATGACGATGATCAGCGACTTATAACAGGACTGCAATATTGCAGCAGGCAGTCCAGCACTGACACTTTTTGGGGACCAGTGACACTAATACAGTGATTAGTGCTAAAAAAAATGCACTGTCACTATACTAATGACATTGGCTGGGAAGGGGTTAACGGGCGATCAAAGGGTTAACCATGTGCCTAGCTAGTGTACTGTGGGAGGTGCTTTTACAAGGGGAAGGCGTGGATCCCTGTCCCTTCTTTGCAGGAACACAGGATCCATGCCTTCCCTACTGATAGAACAGCGATCTGTCTTGTTTACATAGGTAGACCACCATTCTCCCTCCTGTATCGAATGATTGGCGGGTTACGATGGACATCGCTTCCGTGGTACCCACCGATCAGCTCCTGCTGTGCCACTTTGCCGCCATATATGTAAGTTATGCAGTCGGCAAGTGGTTAATTTGGACTATTGTGCCGGGTGAATGGAAGACAGGATGAATACATCACGTTTGTCCTTCCACTTTACTGCAAGTAGTACTTCATTGCGCAACCAGACTTTTTCCACCTTTCTAAGTGGGATGTTAACAAGCTGCTGGGGAAAGCCCCTGCGATTAGGTTGCACAGTACCACAGAATTCAGTTTCTTTAATGAAAAAATGTCTAACGTGGCACGCTTGCATAAAAGTTGTCTACATTCAACTGGTACCCCTTACAGAGCAAGGGTGACAACAAGTCCCACACTATCTTGCCACTGCTTCCCATGTAGTCTGGGCATCCAGGGGGCTCCACTTGACCTGTCATTTCCCTCAGAAATTATAAATTGCTACAAATAGCCTGTGACACTCTCACTGAGTTTTTACGGTTTTACCCCATATCTGGCACGCTGGGGAGATATTGCTTAATTGAAAGCCTGACTGAAACTTTTCAAGGGAATTGCCTGTGCAGATGTTTTGTTGGGGCATATACACATCTGCGAATTTCTTGAACAGGTAATTTATAAGGGACTGAATTTTGTGGCGCTGATCATAGTCAGGGTCCCCCCAGGGGCGGCAGAGGGTAATGCCACTGAAATACATAAAACACATTATATCATATCTTTTCCTTGCTATTGAAGCAGAGAACATAGGTAATTCATTCTTTTTTGTAACACCCATATGAAGGGTTAGGGCCAAAAAAGTTTTACATTTGGAAATGGTGATAGGTTTCCACTTGAATGGCCTGACAAAGTATGAATTTGGGTTGGTGGTGTACTGTTGGGCAAAAAAAAATATTTTGTCCACAATCAAATTATAGAGGTGAAAAACAGCTCAAAAAAAGTCAAGAGGTGTTACATTTGCAGTTTCCACCTGAACCCTGGGCTGGGCTGTGTGTGTGTATGTGTGTGTGTGGGGGGGGGGGGGGATAATGGGTGCTGCTAAATCAATTAAGTTCTGCAAGCACCTCTGGAAGGCTAATATGGGCTTTACGGGCCTGTACTTAAATTCTTGGTGGCTGCGGTTGCATTACGCTACAAGTGCTAGCCACCTCACCAGCTTGTAATGCACTGCTGGTGCGCACCACTTCGCCATGAAATACTGCAGTGCTAGTGTCTAAAAGGCCAGGATGTACTACGTCACCAGGTGCTTACCAGATCACTAAAATGGAATGCAACACTAGTACTTTCGCCCTGCTGCATAATTATGTGTTTCTAGCACTGCAGCAACATGAGGTCGGGTATGCCTGATTTTACCAGGAACCTCTTCACCATCATCTAAACTAACTGTCAGGTGTCAGGATGCCACCGCTCTCTACAGGTTCATATTATGAGCCAGATTCTGACAGTGAGGCTTCTACTTTGCTCTCATTTGACATGTTGAAAATCTTGTAGGCCTCCTTACTAGTGTACTATTTTGGGCAGTAAATTTACAGGTACTTAGTGGTGATTATGCTAAAAAGAGCTCATGGCTTGCAAATAGGGACTGCTTGCATTCTAGAAAGAAAATGAACTGCTAGTGCTAGCAGAGATCCTGTGTCCTGTGGACAATGTATCAGAGGTTACAGTAATCAGAAAATGTATACCAACACTGCACTTGTTGACGGGTGGGGGGGGGAGGGGGGGGATAATGGCAAGTGCTGGCAGTGATCAGGGCTGATCCTGCATGTTTGGTGACAAAAGTATAGTTCTAAATGTGATCAAGACACTGATCTGTACAGACCCTATACTAGCAATGGCGTGATTAGCGACTTTTAGTGTGGTGGCAATGGTGCTGACACTGGCTGGAAGGGACATTGACTCTGATGCTGCTAGTGACACTAATACAGTGATTAGTACTGTACACCGACACTGTACTAATAGCACTGACTGGGTGACAAGACAATCAAAGGGTTAAACGTGCCTAACAGGTGTTTGTGAGTAAAAGCAGCACATTTACACTAGCAAAGGTCTTACTTTCTTCTCTTCCTGAACTAAAAAGGACTGTGATTGGCTACAGCTGATCAGCAGGTTCACAGCCAAAATCATTGGTTGAAACCTGTAAAACAAACTTGTGCTGTAGCCAATGACAGCACAGGTCAGCAGGGGGCACGTGCATCGAACCCTGAACAAAGGCTGTGATGTACAGGTAAGTTGCCAAGCCTGCACCTGCTGCCCACTTGCTTTATATTTACTGTGAGCGGTCGGCAAGGGGTTAACCACTTGCCCTCCTGAAGATTTACCCCCTTCATGACCAGGCCATTTTTTGCACTGCGTTACTTTAAAGCAGTAGTAAAGCCTGCTTTGTTATTTTTACCTACAGGTAAGCCTATAATAAGGCTTACCTGTAGGTGAAATTAATATCTCCAAAACATGTAGCGTTTAGGAGATATTCACCATGCATAAGGCCGCAGACGTCACTGGCATACCATGCCAGAGCTTCTTGCCGGAACCGAAGGCTCCTGCACGCCACTGGAAGGACTTTCATAATGTGCTAGTATGCAATTCATACTAGTACATTATGGCACTGTCTTACAGGTTTATTTTTTGGGGGGGTTTTCTGCAGCGGTTTACTACCGCTTAAACAGAGGGTGCCAGCGGACATGGAGTCTGTGGTACCCACCGATCAGTTCCCGCTGTGTATAATCACAGCAGAAGGCTAGCGGTGGCATGCATGCGCCCCCCAGAAGCGTCGGATCATGTGCAGCAGTGGTGGTTAAAGTTGAACTATAGGCAAAATTGGAGGGAGTAAGAGAGGGTTATAACCCGTCAGTCTTTTTTTTTTTCCCATCTGTGTCCTATTAGGGAGATTTGCCTTCGATTCCTGTCTCATAACCAAAACAGGATTTGAGAGAAAATCCCTGCAAAGTGAGGGAATTCCTGGTTATCATCACAAACAGCATCCCTATTGGAAAGATTACTGTTCTGGGGACAACCTAAAAATCTGCGATTTTCTTTTACTTTCGGTAGTAATAGTAAACAGGACAAATAGAGACGGTGACTCTACCTAACGGGGACACAGACAGCAATAAAAACTGATAGGGGTTCCAATCCCTCTCCACTCTATTCAAAACAAGTTTTACCTTTAGTTATACTTAGGGGAAAAGAGTGGCACAAAGAGTTCAATATGTGTGGAGTACCTCTCCTTAATCCAGGAATGGCGGGGACGCCATCACCTTCATGGGTCTCATACACATTCTGAGCCCCAAATACCCCCTCATGTTTGCACTGTCATTACACGTGATCCCACATCTACTGCTTTGTGCCCCAGTCCTTCCACCTTCTCTAATGCTCACAGCCCAGCCCTGTGCCCCCATGCTTCTCTGCACTCCGTCACTTTTCTTTCCTCCTATGCATACAATGAAACACCTCTTTCCTCCTACCACACATCCCATCCAGCAACTTCCCCTAGAGCGCTGACATCACGGATCACATGACCGATCACGTGAGATGCAGTGCCAACCCGGAAGTGTGTGGCGTCTCCCGGTGCGCTGTGCGGCATGAACGGGTATATATAACGAGCCACGGAGTGGGCGGAGCAATCTTACTCCCTTCTGTGATAGGAAGGTAGTTTTTGCCTTCTTTTTCTTTTTTATTCCAGTCCTTGTCCTCCACGTGCTCCAGTGTGGGCTATTAATAGTAATAGTGTTACACCCCCACTAATCTATATGTATATGAGGACTGTGGCTTTATTTAGCCATCGTCTTCTCCGCTGCTGTTCCTTTGAGCTTGATATAGTAAAGCTGTGCATTCCTAGACTAACAGCAGTATATACAGAATGGGATACATGCATGGGCTGTGTTACCTGGCAAAGGAGTTGTATATCTGTCCATCCAGTCCTGGGTTTTACACAGCTCTGCTACACAGTACAGCCATTCTGTTGTGCTCACTTTTCTTCCCTGCAGTGAAAGCCTAACTCCAGGCTGCCCCAGTGAATAAACATTTCAAACTGAAAAGGTACGACAGGTTGGGTTTTAGCCTATTTTACCTCATCTGCAGAGTTCAGCTGAAAGTGTTTGTTATCCCAACAGTTCATATTCCTGATATGTGCCTGCTGTTCCATGTACTTGTATGAAAACGTCTCCTGTTCTCTTTGTATTACTTCCTTTATATGAAATCCCTGGTGTTCCTACCAGTCCCTCTGCTTTTCTATTAAAAAGTGACCACACTAAGCAGGAGAGCACAGCGTGGTCAGTTCTCTAGTAAGGATGAGCTCAGGCGTGTTCGCAACTCCAAGTGCGTGTGCCCACCAAGAAGCTGACACTCCTTAAAGTGGTGTTCCGTCCGAAATTATACTTTTTAAATAAAAATACCCCTATAATACGCAAGTAAAGTTAGTCTGTAAACGAAGGTCTGTTGTGTTAGTTTATAGCAGTAGTTTGTTATTTTATAAACTTACAGCAGGCCGTGGCCATCTTAAGTGTGGGCATCTGAAGCCAGACTGTATTTCTTCCTGGATCTCATCCTTGCAGATCTCGCACATGCTCAGTGCAGCACAAGCAGTGTAATAGGTTTCAGGTCAGGTTTCCATAGCAACGGCAGTGTCAGAGGAAGTTGCCGCCCCTTCCCAGAAGGCATTGCAAACAGGAAATGATGCGATGGTCTGCAGCCAGGGAGGAGGAAGAGAAAACTTGAATACAGCAGATATACAGTAAGTACTGAGAAAAAAAAATATCCAATTCGTTTACAGCGCACAGTTTAGTGAGGGATGCTGAAGAGTTGCAAAAGTGGGTGGAACTCCATTTTAACGCTAATCACAGGCAGTAAGACATTTCCCCATCTGTGCAGCTGCAGATTGGGAAATGTCTCCCTACCTGTGATTAGCACTGCGAAGTGTCAGTTTCCTGGCGGGTGCGGGCACGTGGAGTTGTGAACACGCCTGAGCTCATCCTTATTCTCTAGCTATGCTGGGAATTCAGTGTGCTCTCCAATGATCAGACTTGTCCTTACACGCCCCCGCTGCACAGCCAGTCACTGGGAAGCTCAGTGTACTGTTGCTTCTCCTCCCCCAGCCCTTATGCAGCTGAGAACTGAGGGAATGTGGTCACTTATAAAAAAGGGGGAAAAAAGGTTTTTATAATTTTTTTTTTTATATCTACATGCAAATGCATAGCTCCCAATTGTCCCTGATTTGGAGCAATGTCCCTCTGTCCCTCCTTCCTCCTCATCTGTCCCTCATTGTAAACTGATCTATATAGTTGTATATAAAATGCACTTTTTATCTTTCAAAAAGTGTTTCTCAGTGCTAAGCCTTTCATCCAATTTCTAAATTACTGCATTTATAAATTTTAAAAGCCAGTATAAAAGAATAGTAGTGGTTAAAAAAAACACTTGGTTTTAACTAATCATGTTTTTTTGTATAATTCTCCTTTAAGGGGGGCGTGGCAGGGGGTGTGGCCTATGCCTACATACTTTTGCTAATAGGTGTCCCTCGCTCTCATCTCAAAAAGTTGTGAGGTATGCAAATGTCTTGCATTTCAATTCAGTTTTAACCAGTTGCCGACCGCTGCACACCGATATACGTCGGCACAATGGCAGCCGTGGGCAAATGGCCGTACCTATACATTTTGTGTGGCGTTGATAGCAGGCGCGCGCCTGCTGCGTACTCTATGTCCGCCTGTGTACCGCAATCGTGTCACGGAGCCTCAGAACGGGGAAGTGCCTATGTAAACAAGGCATTTCCCCATTCTGGTTTGTGTCATGACAGAGATCACTGCTCTCTGTCATCGGGAGCAGTGATCGCTGTCATGTGACTTGAAGCCCACCCCCTCCACAGTTAGAATCACTCTCTAGGACACACTTAACCCCTTCATCGCCCCCTAGTGGTTTACCCCTTCACTGCCAGTGTCATTTACACAGTAATCAGTGCGTTTTTATAGCACTGATCACTGTATAAATGACAATGGTCCCAAAATAGTGTCAAAAGTGTCCGATCTGTCCACCATAATGTCGCAGTCCCGATAAAAATCACAGATCGCCACCATTACTAATAAAAAATTAAAAATAAAAATGCCATAAAACTATCCCCTATTTTGTAGACGCTATAACTTTTGCGCAAACCAATCAATATACGCTTATTGTGATTCAAATACCACCTCTATTTGTGGGAAAAAAAGGACGTCAATTTTGTTTGTTTGGGTGCAACGTCGCACAACCGCGCAATTGTCAGTTAAAGCGACGCAGTGCCAAATTGCAAAAAGTGCTCTGGTCAGGAAGGGGGTAAAATCTTCCGGGGCTGAAGCGGTTAAACTGAATGGGTTGGTTTACAATCACTTCAAGTAACATACTCCCCGACACAGTTTATCAAGCATTATTCTGCTGTGATCTGCTGACCTTCCCCCACCACATATCAGGTCACGCCCCACCATTTCCTCTCTGACGTCATCAGGAGTCAGCTGTCCCTTCCTGATTCTTGCAGCCTGCAATGACCCACCTCCAGGTCCACCCTCCTACAGCCACTTTGATGCCCCCTGGGAACACCCGACATGGATACCCCAGGGGGCTGCCAGTGCGGAGTACACATCATTCTTGCCTAGGTAAGAATGGAGGGAGGGGGCGGGCCAGAACAAAAAGCAATTTGAAAAAAAGGGAAACAAACAAACAAAAAAAAATATCAGCTTTAATTTTTGTGGAGGGTTCACATGATGTACTTGGAGGGAGTGAAGGTTGCTTTGAAGTATAACTAAAGGCAAAACTTTTTTTCTCTTACGTTCATTGACGGACACAGCTTCTCTTCATTCTTGACCATAGGGTTATAGTGCCACCTAGAGGAGCAGGACACTATCCAAAAATAGAACACAGCACTGCCTATGGGCAGTCCTATCTGGTATAAACCCCCTCTCTGCTATAGGCAAGCCAGTAATTTTTGCCTAGTGTTAAAGGAGTAATGACCTAGTTCCCTGCTGGGATCTGTGGTTCTATAGTTTTTTTTTTCCCTTTTTTCCTGCAGAGATTTTTAATCAACAGCCGGCTGGATAATCTAGATCCAGTGGTCACCCCAGTCTGGCCAACTCATGCATGCAAACTTTTAGCTACACACTGTGCCGGCAGCAACAGGACTGGGGCAGCCGGTGATGTAAACGTCTTGCGGGAACATATATGACCGGCACCTGCAGTCTGTGTCATAGTATTACCCATATTAGTGGAGAGGAGGATCTGTCATGGAAGTCTTACCTGCACGCTCTGCTGGACTGGTAAGTAGATGCCTCCCTTTCTCTCTTTGGATGCGGTGTGGGTATTTTCTTAGGGAGGTCGATCCTCCGGGGTCTCCTCCTGCGTTATAGGCTTGGGTCCCTTTGCCAGCCCCCCCTTTTCTCCTATGCCCTCTGGGGTGAATTGGTGTGGGGTTTGGTACCTGGTGCCCCCATGCTTCGGCTGTGCCACAGGTTGTAGCTGTGGGGACAATGTGTAGTGTTTGCCTGTGCGCCTTCCTCCTTGTCCCTTTTTCACGGGTTGAGAACCTTGAGGCTGCTGGGACCATGCAAGGCAAGTATTTTATCCTGCTCCCTAGGATCTATTTTTCTCGCCCGTTGTTGACTGGGCACTCTGGTATGGGCCCGCCTGTTGCCACCGTGTGGTTGGGCTGCCTGAAAATTTAGGCCGCGGCCTTGGGGTCTTTTAGATTGGGGTGTAGCGCCCGCCATCTTGCCTTTAAGCAGGTGCCCTTTCCTACTGCCATTTCCACCACTGATCTGGCATCCTGCTGGATCCTGAGGCAGGCTGTTGCAGCTGCCATTTTGATTTTGGACTTCCGTCCTTTTTTCCTCGGCCTTCAATGCCACGCTATGTCCCCTGGCCCGGTAGTGCACTCTGTGTCATGTGGGTCTGTCCACTTGGACATGCAGAGGGCTCCCTGGCAGTGGCACTGCAGGTGATGTTGTTGGCACTGTGTCACTGTCGATTCTGCTACTGCACATAATAAGACACTGGTGATTGCACACATTGCCCCTGTGCAGATTGAGGGCTCTGGGGCTGCCGAGGCAGTGACTGCCTTCTTTAGTACACTTTTGCCAGTGCATTTTGATGAGGATTCAGCCTTCATGAGTCAGTCTGAGTGCTGACACTCTGTAGAGCAGACCTCTGTCTAGCAGCTCCGTGAAGAGCTCGGCCACTAGCCACCCTTCCTCGGCTCTCTCCCCCCTCCCTTCTATCCCACATCCCCTCCATCCTATCCCCCTACCGTCACAGACCTACTCCAGACGCCGTTCTCAGTCGGCCGGCCGCTCAGGACACTCCGCGGCTCCGGCCCAGCCCTCCCTGCATCACCACGCCAGTCCCTCTCCCCTCTGACTCTCCGGCGCCCACCTTCAGCAGCCGGTCGGCCGCTCAGGACACTCCGCGGCTCCGGCCGGCCTCGGCAGGCTAGCCCGCAGCTCTCCACTCCTCCCCCTGCAGCATTCTGCCGGTCCCCCCCTCTACCCATCCGGACGCCGCCTAGTCAGCCGGCCGGCCGCTCGGGACTCTCCGCGGCTCCTGGTCGGCAGGTTACAGCACTTACCGTCCCCCTCTACTGACCAGCCGCTTCGGCGGGTCCGCACCCCTCTTCCTACTGACCATCTTCACCGGTCTACCCGCCCACCATCACCGGACGGTGTGGGCAACAACGTCAGGATAGCCCGCGGCTCGGGCCTAGCCGGCGGCCATCTTGGTACTCCCTCTGCCGGCCAGCCACGGCTTGGGCCCAGCCGGCGGCCATATTGGTACACCCAGTGCCAACGGTGCAGCATCCGAGGACCCCCTCCTGAGGTCATCAGCCCCCAGCCACATCACCGCCCGATTGGACCCACTACCCCCTAGTCCATCTATTCAGCCAGACCCCCCCCCCCCCTCTGTGGCCTCCACCGCAGCCGCGGTCTCAATCACCACGTTCTAGCCGCTAGAGTCGGTGGGACAGACCACGGCTGCAGCCTAGCCCCAGTCAGCTTGCCACCACTACCCCCTCACTGTTGTCCAACAGAGCCCCGTGCCCCTCTGCACCGGGAATCACCCCTCCTGCTACTGGACCTCACTGCGGGGGCACTAGAGATTCACCGGAGGCCAGTCTACCTCAAATCGCCTGAGACGCAGCCACCGCACCACCTACCGCACCAGCTCCCCCTCCTTCACCTTCGGGACCTTCAGCACAGGTAAGCCACCGGGGGCACTCGAGAAGTTGATCCAGGGGCCCTTGTCCGATCGCCCCTCGGGGGGGTCAGGAAGGAATTTTTTCCTCGACTGCACCATTGGCCTACGCAGCCAGGGTTTTTTTTTGCCTTCCTCTGGATCAACGAGAGGGAGGTAGGCAGCCCCACCTCCCTCCAGTACCTCCGCTCCAACACTCAGCCGTCACTCTCACCACTCCAGAGCAGTGGTCAGCCATCCGATCCCTCCATCCCCCTGCAAGGCTATCATCGCCACACCAGTGCCTTCGTCATAACAAATTTCCTTTCTAGCAACGCCGCCTTCCGCATCATGTGCAACTTCAAGTACACAGCAGACACCCTCCACAGGCTAAGAAACACGGCCGCAACTTTACCGACCACCACGCAAAAAAGACTAAAAAAAGAACAATTACTAAGGACCAACCCACAATCAACCATCAAAGGCAGGGAGACACCGATCCAACCACAACAACTAGCATGCGCCCTGATCAACACCAGATCTGCAGTCAAGCACAGGCTGGAAATCCGCGATTTCATCATCGAAAACAACATAGACTGCCTCTTCTTTACAGAAAGCTGGCTAACTTCCGACTGCAACACCATCCTAACTGAATTGGTGCCCAAGAACTACAGTATCCTATCTGAGCATAGAATAGGAAAAAAAGGAGGAGGTCTAGCAGTGATTTTCAAATCGCACCTGGGGTTCACCAAACCAAACTTACAGAACTCAGTGCCTTTCATGGAAACACTCTCACTGCATCTTCAAACAACACCTCAAGACACCATTCACATACTACTATGCTACAGACCACCAGGACCAAAGACCAATCTCCTCACACCGCTCACTGAATTCTTCTCAATGCACACCTTGAAAACCAAAAACCTTCTGGTACTTGGGGATTTCAATCTGTGGGCAAACTCTGCCCAAGACCCTATTGCAACCGCCTGCGTTAACCAAATGGAAGAACTTGGCCTGCAACAACTGATAAATGCTCCTACGCATGGTTCAGGACACACTTTAGATCTCATCTTCAAACAGAATATGAACATCGACGTATTGAACAACACCCCACTACCATGGACGGACCACCATGCTATCAAATTTAAAATCACCACTAACACCACCCTCCAAAAACAGAAACGGGCAACAGCAACACACTGGAATAGATCTCAGAAGAAACTACACTCTGAACTCTTCAAAACTACATTGTCGAGCAAAATTCTTCTGCTAAACACAAACCTCTCAACGGAACAAACACTCAACTCCCTAAACAATGTTTTACTACAAACAGCAGACTCCGTGGCGCCAAAACGCAGAACACCCGTGCGCACAAAAAACTCGAGTTGGTTTAATGGCACTCTCACCCTACTCAAGCAAGAACGCAGAAGAGCTGAGAGAACTTGGAGAAGAAATCCCACCAAGGAAAACCATGCTAACTACAAAGCACTCACGGTGAAATACCACAAGGCAATCTTCAAAGCCAAAAAAGAACATTTTGCAGACACCATCTCATCCGCCTTAAACCGCCCACGGGAACTTTTCAAAATAGTTGCTCAATCAATGAACCCGACCTGCCTAGAGCCCCCTGCAAACGATACTCAAGAATTCTGCAATGAGTTATCAGATTTCTTCATCGACAAAATCGACAACATTCGGAAAGCAATTCATCAGAAAATAACAACCAACCTCACCCAACCAATGCAAAAAGAGGATTTGACACGAACATCACTCAACCACCGAAGTTCTTTTTGTCCCCAATCACTACGGACACGACTAAAAACATCATCGGAAGCCTTCGCGACAGCACATCACCGAACGACATCATCCCCACCAAATTGTTCAAAGAATGTTCCGACATCCTGGCCCCCACCCTAACACATCTCATAAATCAATCATTCAAAGAAGGGACTGTGCCAACCTCCCTCAAGCAAGGCATCGTCAAACCCCTGCTAAAGAAACCTAATCTCGACCCTAAAGACCCTAACTGCCGCAGACCAATAACAAGCCTCAACACCATCTCCAAGATTATAGAGAAAGCAGTAGTACAGCAGCTTCAACACCACCTGGAGACACACCACCAATCAGGCTTCCGCCCAGGCCATGGCACAGAAACAGCACTTCTCAAAGTATGGGACGACGCCCTCGAAGCAGCAGATGACGGGGAACCGAGTCTCCTGGTACTGTTAGACCTCAGCGCAGCATTCGATACAGTGGACCACAATACTTTACTTGTCCGCCTCTCAGAAGTTGCAGGAGCCACAGATTCTGCCCTAAAATGGTTTACATCCTTCTTAGAGAATCGCTCTCAGACAGTGAAACTGGGAACATTCACCTCGGAATCTCGGGCAGTCTCCTGTGGAGTCCCTCAGGGCTCACCCTTGTCACCAGTGCTATTTAACATCTACATCCGCCCGCTTCTCAATATCATCAGGAAAACGGACCTCTGCTTCCACTCATACGCAGACGACACCCAACTCTACCTTCGCATTAACGGACAAAAAGATCATCATCAGCAACTACAGAAATGCCTCACTTTAATCAATGACTGGATGACCGCTAGCTCCCTCAAACTTAACGAATCAAAAACAGAACTTCTTCTCCTGCAAGCCAACAAAAATTCCAAAATTAAGACTCCGTGGACACCACCCTCCATCCTCGGACAGACCATCTCCCCCAGCACCAAAGTCAAGAGTCTCGGAGTCATCTTTGACTCAGGAATGACAATGGAGGCACAAATAGGATCGGTGGTGAGCGGATCCCACCACCTCCTCCGCCTGCTTCGCAGACTCATCCCCTTCATCCCAGAAGAGGACAAAGCGGCAGTTGTGGGAACGATCATCAATTCCCGACTCGACTACGCAAATTCCCTCTACGTAGGTCTACCCCAATATCAGCTTGCGCGCTTGCAACTCATGCAAAATACGGCGGCAAGACTGTTAACAGGAAAAAAGCCATGGGAATCCATCTCCCCATCCCTAAAAAGCCTACACTGGCTAACTGTGAAGAATCGGATCATATTCAAGACCCTCTGCCTCACCCATAAATGCATACAAGGAAACGCTCCGCAATATCTCTGGGAAAAAATAAAACACTACACACCGAATCGCAGTCTTCGATCAGCTAACCAAAACCTCCTCCTCATTCCCAAATACCGCTACAAAGCAAAGGGAGAACGTAGATTTGCAGTCCAAGGACCTCGACTATGGAATGCTCTCCCAACCAACCTCCGCATGGAAGAAAACCACCAGGCCTTCAGGAAAAAACTAAAGACCTTCCTTTTCTAGAAGCTGGCTACAGAGAATACATCTAGCGCCTTGAGGCGATTCAGTTCGCAATTTGCAGCGCTTTACAAATCATTCATTCATTCATTCATTCATTCATTTTACCAAGTTGTTTTCCTCTGCCCCTCCTATTTTGATTTATTTCCTAGGCCAGAGGGCACCCAAAACATCCATTATAGTCCTGGAATGCATTATTCCTGTGAGGGGCCCTTCTGAAGAGGTGGACCTAACCCCCCCCCCCCCGTCACAGGCCCCCCAATATTTTGAAAGAAATTTCTAGTCCTAAAGAAGCGTCCCTGTACGCACAACATGTCGAGCGATTAAGTGAATTTTGTGCCCGGATCCACATCCTGACCCACAGTATTCTCCACTTACATCCCCATTTGGATATTACTACAGGAATTCCAATTACTGCTCTTGTGGATGTATTATTGTACTTTTCTATCCTACTAAGTGGTGTGAGAGTTTATGTGTGGGGTTTACAATATCAATTTCATGAATTTTACATGTATCTATATGTAATAATTTTTTCAATCAATTTTCTACAAAATAAACCAATTTATTACTTTTAGATGGTTTACCTGTGTGCGTTTAAAGTCCACTTTTTTAGTTTTTAGGTGGATGAGGTGGAGGGTGATTATTGTTGGTTTGCGGACTTGGGAACCTCTCTGCTTACCATCAGTGGGTCTGAAAACTGATCCTGTCAGGCTACAAACTAGATTTGTTCTGTTCTTCCATTCTGCTTCTTCAAGGAGAGACAGCCCCTATACTGAAACTAGAGAGTTTTCAGAGGGTTGTACCCCTGTGTGCGGCCCATAAAAAAAAAAAGTGGGCGTTAGTCCCATCCTGGACCCCGTTTCCCTGAATTGCTTGGTGCATTTGCAGACATTCCAAATGGAAACATCCATTTGGTGATGGCCTCCTTTCATAGGGGGATAACTTGGCCTCCATAGATGTGAAGAAGCACCTACGCTTTTTATGCTTTACAGTCGGGGACATGAATTACCAGGTTGTGGCCAATCCCTTTGGTTTGTCGCCACTCCTTGTTATTTATAAGATGATGACCCTGGTTCTGGTGTTGCTGAGACAATGGTGGATTGCCGTGATTGGCTATGTGGAGACTTATTCTGCCTTGATGGACAACATGGCAATCACGATGCACGCTTTGCAGGACTTTGGATGGGTGCTATACCTTAAACTGTCCGCTCTGACCCTGACCAGAATCCTTTGCATGAAGGTATAAGGTGAAGAGCTGGCAACTTGTCCATCAGAAAAAGTCACTTTGTTACATCGAGTGGAGAGTACAAATTACACTGGCTTACGCGTTTTGGTAATAAGCCTTAATCATAGCCATTGGCTATAATTAAGGCTTATTGCCAAAACACGTAAGCCGCTGTCTTTTGTACTCTCCACTCAATGTAATAAAGTGACTTTTTCTGATGGACAAGTTGCCGGCTCTTCACCTTATACCTCCATGTTTCATTAGTGTTGGGAAGGCACTGAGCAGGAGCACCGTCAGTCAACCTCCCTGGGGAATCTGTCAGGGCGTTGCACTTTTCTTCTCAAAATCCTTTGGTGGATGGAGCTTACTGTACCAGCTCTCTCTGCCATGTACATTCCAGGCATGGGCAACTATCAGGCTGATTTCCTGAATCATCAGATGCTGGGTCAGAGAGAGTGGTCCCTTCACCCAGGAAAATGTCGACAACTCTGTCTAAGGTGGGACACGCTGGATGTGGATCTCCTGGCATCCCGTCACCACAAAACATGGCACTTTACTGTTGAAACAGCGAGAAATACTCTGGTGGCACAGTGAAGCCATTATTGTCTCGTTTATGCATTTCATCTTCTTGGGCTTCCACCTCGTCTGCTTCGCAAGATGGAGGCCAAAGGGATTCCGGTCATTCTCAATGGCCCAGCTTAGCCTTGTCAGCCCATAAATGTACCTCCCGGGGGTTTTATCATCACAATTGGAAAGTTTACATATATCGTGGTGCAAGGCTATGGCTGTTTCTCTGTGTGCCTTCTGGGTTGCTCGGATCTTGGCCTTTTTTCACCTTGGCGTTGAGCACAAGCTTGCGTTGAGTTCCATTAAGGGTCAGATCTTTGCCCTTCAGGTCTTTTTTTTCACCGTCTCTTGGCCACGTACTCCTTGATTCATACCCTTATTCAAGGGTTCATCATGTGGTATGCCTGGTGTGTTCGCCTATTCCACAGCGGAACCTAAGCTTGTTTCTTTCGGTCCTTCAGAAGCCTTCTTTTTGAGTACAGAGAAATCCCTTTGCTCACGCGCTCTCAGAAGTTTGCCCTTTTGATTGCGGCTACCTCTGTGTGCCGTGTGTCAAAGCTAGCGGCCTTGTCCCATAAGTCCCCTTATTTGGTCTGACATTTGAATATGGTTGTTGTCTGTTTGCGTTCTACTGTTCCTTCTGAAGGTGGTATCTGATTTTCATCTGCTTGTGGCCATTGTCTTACCTTCACTGTGTCCACATCCTTTACACGCTAAGGAGGTTGCACTGTACTCCCTGGATGTGGCCGGATGATTATTTTAGACCTGTTCCCTACAGCTTCCTTTTTGGAGGTCGGTTTCTCTTTTTTTGTGACTACAGGCAGGCCACAAAATGGCCTGATGGCCTCCTCTGCCACCATTTCTTGATAGATAAGGCAGATGGTGGCAGGCAGATGGTGGTTAAGACTTGTGCCATTAAAGGTCAGGCTTCTCCCTTCCCCGTTTTCGTCACACTCTACCAGTGCGATTTGTGCCTCTTGGGTGTTGCGAGTTCCAGCGCCTCTGTCTCAAGTTTGCAAGTTTTTGCATCTTTGGAGCCTTGTGTTGACTGCAAGGCTTTGCAGGTGGCTGTTTGAGCGATTTCTTTGGGTGGCTGCCTTTTTTGCCTGTTGACTCCTGCCTTGTTTCCCACCCATCATTTAGGTACTGATTTGGGACGTCCCCATGGTCGAAAATAAGAAGCTGTGTCTATCAATGAACATAAGAGAAAATGGGATTTTTTGTTACTAACTGTAAAATCCCTTTCTCTGAGTTCATTGACAGACACAGCACCCACCCTTTTTTGGTCTTTTTTTTTTTTGGTCTTGTAGGGCTTTTTGACTAACTGGCTTGCCTATAGCAGAGAGGGAGTTTATACCAGCTAGGACTGCCCATGGCTGGTGCTGTTCTTTTTCGGCCTAATGTCCTACTATTGTAGATGGCGCTATAAGCCTGTGAAAAAGAATGAGGAGAATCTGTGTCCATCAATGAAATTGCAGAAAGGGATTTTGTAATGAGCAACAAGAAATCCTGCTTTTTTTTTCTTCTTTTTTTTTTTTTTGCCACTGCGGCCTATTTGGGAGATTTACCTTCACTTCCTGTCCTACAGCCAAAACAGGAAGTGAGAGTAAATCCCTCCAAAGTGAGGGAATCCTGGGGTGTGTCACCAGAACTAGTGCCCCCATTGTAAGATTTCCCCTCTATTAGTGTTTTGATGTCAACCCAGACAGAAAAAAAAGCCTAACACATTCTAATTCCTCTCCATCTCTCCAAAACGTAAAAAGAAAAAAAAGTAAAGTTTTGCCATTTTAGTTACACTTTAAGTACTCAGGAAAGTGTGCTGAATCGGCCCATTGATACAAGGCCTTGCTGTGCTCTTCTGGACACCTGATGCAAAGAAACCTCTTCCTCAGTTCACAGACCACAGTCAGGAAGCACTTTTGCAGTGTATGCCAAGCCAATTTTTTTTTTTCAAATTTTGGCATGAGTGGGAAGGTTTAGAATTCCTGAATTCCTGTCAGGTTTTACTGCTTTCAAGAGCTCTGTTACAGAGATTTCCTATAACCTCCTGTCTTGCAGACAACAGTTTCACCAGACAGCAACACATACAGAAATATGGTTCTAACCTTCCTCTACTTTACTTCCTGTCTGGTAAAGCATTGTCAGCATTACAGGAAGTGAGGATAAATACTTCTAATGGAGCCCGAGATAGCCATGAAAACCTGACAGGGGTTTTAAAACTTCCCCATCCAAAACTAATTAAAAAAGCTTTTGGCTGGACATACAGTATAACACTTCCAATCTCCAACATGTCCGCACTTTGGCAACTGTCCACATTGTGACATTTCTGAGTATATAGCCTTTAGGCTAGAGTTGCCACCTCATCCCTTTAAACCCGAACACATATTAATTACACAGGTTCTGTGGCTGATTAAGGTGGTAATTAAACTCACTTGTTGGGGGGCGTGACCAAGATGGCTACCTGAGAGGACGCAGATACCAGAGCTCTGCTGGATATGATCTAAATATCCTGCTCCTGACTACATTACTGCCACTATACTTCCCTAGTACTAGTCCGGATGCCATACGGGACGAGACATAAGGGAAAAAGGCTTCGTTTTCCTCGGACGGAGGAAGCTATATCCCCGAAAGTGCCTACACACGTGGCGGGAGGAGTCCGCAATATGGCGTCGCAAACGGCTGTGGAGGAGCCTACGGCAGAGAACCAGCTGGGATTCCAGGAGGTGATGGCGGCGATCGCCTCCTGCCAGGCGGCACTAACTAACAAGATTGAAGCCGTGCAGCTGGATGTCGGCCTGATACGACAGGACATCGATAAGCTCCGCTCGAGGGTATCAGAGACGGAGCAGAGAGTCAGCCAGACCGAGGATGCTGTGGCGGAGCACACGGCCTCCATACGCACCCTCCAAACAAAGGTCCGATCTCTGGAATATAGGGTCGACGATGCAGAGAATCGGAACAGGAGGAACAATCTCCGGATTGTCGGTATGCCGGAGGGAGTGGAGGGAAAAAACCCGACGGTGTTCGTGGAGGAGCTCCTGCGCGCCGTATTACCAGACGCTCACTTCTCTCCCTACTTCACGGTAGAGAGAGCTCACCGGATCCCTCCGGTTCCTGGCCCGCCTGGTTCAAACCCCCGCACACTGATCTTTCGTTTGCTGAACTTCAGAGATCGAGATGAGGTTCTTCGGGCGGCTAGAAGAGCGGGTGAGGTTAAGTATCAGAATGGCAAGCTGTTGTTCTTCCCGGACTATTCTCTCGAGACCCAGAAGCTAAGAAGATCCTTCGATCAGGTTAAGATGGGGCTTCGAGCAAGAAATATAAAGTACAGTATCCTCTTTCCAGCTAAATTGAGGGTGCAGGATGGAGAAGCGGTGAGATTTTTCACATCACCTCGTGAAGCAGCTGCCTGGATGGAGTCCCTGCCTCCCGTCCGTTGAAGGCGGTAAGAAGTGAAGGAGCCATCCGTATCAACGAAACCTATGTGGTCAGTTTGGGGTTATTTTTCTGTTTCTGTTATTTTACTCGACCTTCCTGTATGCTGAACAGTAATAACTGATGGCCATTATGTGTACTGTATTTGTCTACCTCCTGCTGCTGATACTCCTATTGATTGGCTGCTATGAGATGGTGGCATGCACCGGATATACTCCCTCATGACACATATACTGTCCACGGATGGGAGAAGATGGAAGTCATTGCTGACACTAACGGGGGGGATGGGCGGAAAGCCTGGACTGGTATGCACTGCATGAATCTGAAAATTCCCTGCAGGTCTTACTGCGGTCACCCGGACTTAATTAGTGTGGGCGGTGGTAATGTCATTCGGGTAACGTGAGGCAACATTTGGAGGCTGAATGCTCTGGTGCTAATAAGGGCGACCTGAGACAGATATACCCACCCCCTCACTGACTCTGCTTTGCCACCGAGGGAAGTGAGACTGGGATACTTAGACCGGATGGTGCTAGCTGTGCCCCCCCCGTATAGCCTCATGGAAGTGAAGAGGAGCAGGAGATGCACGGTTAAGGGGGTTTGATAGATCAGATATTTTGAGACTGGCCACTGTTCTCGACGGAGGTCGCATTTATGAGAGAATCTTTCTTTCCTTGTTTTTTCTTTTTGTTTGTTTTCTTTGCAACTAAGAACTGTACCCCTGGGGTAACCAGGAGACCATTACCAGCATAATCAACCAGCATCTCTAAGGTGACTTTTGAACATTCTCTGTCTTAAATTCACGCCCTTTGAACAGTTCTACTAGTTGGGGTTCAGGGAGACATATGCATCGCCATTTTTGGGGGATGCGGGGAGGGGGGCATGTTTTTCTGCAGTTGCAGATGTGGGGGGTTTTATGGTTCATTTTTCTTTTGGAGTCGCTTTATTATTGCCACGAATATGAATGTACCTGTATTCACTTGAGTTGTTACATCTCTGTTGAACTAGATTGCAATACATGCTATGGAGTTGTACCCGACCGATGGTTTTTCTGGCTCGGGTCTCCTCCGGATGGCCTTGGTTGGAGGGGGGGGGAGACATGCGGACCCTGGCAGCAAATATATCACATGAGTCATAATGTCTAACATTACAATTATATCTTGGAATGTGAGAGGAATGAACTCGGCTGTAAAAAGGGCCTTGGTCTTTAACTTTTTGAAAAAAAATCCCCCACACATATGCATTTTTCAGGAGACGCATCTGATTGGATCCAGGATCCTTGGTCTCCGTAGAGCATGGGTTGGAGCCCAGTATCATTCTACCTACTCCAATTACGCCAGGGGGGTAAGTGTTCTGGTCCGCAGGTCTCTTCCCTTTCAGCTCATTGATGTGCGTACAGATCCCGGGGGCAGATATGTGATTCTACATGCACAAGTTTATGATAAGAAGATGGTAATAGTAGGTTTATATCTTCCTCCCCCGGCCAATGCTCACATACTATATGACATTATGCAGATTGTGTTGGGGTATGGTACAGGAGAGGTTTATGTAATGGGGGACTTTAATTTGGTGCCCTCCCGGGAAGTGGACAGACTGCACCCGGGGCCTGGCTCCTCGTCTGAGCTGCGGACATGGGCGGACACATATGCTCTGACGGATGTTTGGCGCCACTTTCATCCGTCGGAGAGGGAGTACACCTGTCACTCCACGTCATATCGCTCCCTTTCCCGTATAGACCTGGCCTTTGTGTCTGCTGATGCCTTGCGCTGGATGAGGGAGGTTAGACATTTAGTGAGGGGAATCTCTGATCATGCTCCATTACAATTAAATTTATCACTGGATGAATCCAGGGCTCTGAAGTTGTGGCGTCTGTCCGGTTTCTGGGCGACTGATGAGAGATTGCAGGAGGATATTACGGAGGATGTCTGTAGTTTTTGGCACGCTAATGAGGGTTCCTCAAATGATACAATTATATGGGACACCTTCAAGGCCCGGATAAGAGGAGATTATATTTCTCGTATTGCATCGTTGCAGAGAGAGGCTTCTAGAACCTTGGAGCGGCTGGAGGCTGAGGTGGCCGAGCTGGAGAAGGCGTATATTGCATCTCCTAGTGCGGTAAACCATGACTCATGGCGGAGAGCATTGAGGGACCTACAATTACATAATGCTGAACAAACGAAAAAATCCATGTTATATTCCAAGCAAAAAGTTTTTGAGTTTGGCAATAAAAATGGAAAGCTTTTGGCTTGGCTGGCTAGGGGGATGAGGGGCTCCACACATATTGCAGGCATACGAGACGCCCAGGGGGTGTTGGCATCATCTCCTGAGGATATCAGCTCTAGTTTTTGCAGATTTTTTCAAAATCTGTACACGTCACGGGCATGTACTACACCTGCGGAACTGGAGGGCTATTTGGATAGAATTCCATTTCCGGCACTGTCTGCGGCCCACAGGGAGTCTCTGGAGGAGGATATTACTTTGGAGGAGGTGCAGGCAGCCATGGGAAGCTTGCAGGCTGGGAAGACTCCGGGGGTGGATGGTCTCCCTGCGGAGTTCTACACCCAGCATATGGAGCTTCTGGCTCCTAGGTTTAAAAAATTGTTATCTGGGCTTGGGGAGGGGGGACAGTTGCCTGAGTCTATGGATGAGGCTGTTATAGTCCTCATCCCAAAACCGGGTAAGGACCCACAGGATTGTGCATCCTATAGACCCATATCCCTTATTAATGTGGATGCCAAGGTTTTGGCAAAAATCTTGGCCACCCGACTATCTACAGTCATATCCACATTGATACACAGTGACCAAACTGGTTTTATGCCTGGTAAGGGCACTGATATAAATATTAGGCGCCTTTTTCTTAATCTGTCCCACACACATGACAATGTGGGCAGTAGGGTGATTGCCTCTTTGGACGCTGAGAAGGCGTTTGACTCTGTGGAGTGGGAATACCTTTGGGGGGTACTGAAACACTTTGGATTCGGGCCCGTTTTCATACGCTGGATTCGGATGCTATATCGGGCTCCGAAGGCCAGGGTACGTGTAAACAACAGAGTTTCGGAGCTTTTCCCACTCCACAGAGGAACTCGACAGGGGTGCCCGCTGTCCCCGAGCCTTTTTGCTCTGGCAATAGAGCCGTTGGCAATAATTATCAGAGAGTCTCGAGCAGTTCATGGGTTACGGATTGGCTGTTTAGAAGAGAAAATTTCTCTCTATGCGGACGATGCCCTCCTTTATCTGCAGGATGCCGGCCCCTCCTTGGACGCCGCTCTGGAACTCTTTGATAACTTTGGGACTTTCTCAGGTATTAGAATTAATTGGTCCAAATCACTCCTGTTCCCGCTGGATGGCCAACCCACTGCTGGAACAGGGCCCTCATCTTTACAATGGGTCACTGAATTTAAATACCTTGGGATTAGGGTGGTCAGAGATACAGCTCAATACTATAACCAAAATGTACTTCCACTGTTGCGCCTTATCAGAGAAAAATGCCAATCGTGGTCCGCCCTTACCCTAAACCTAATAGGTCGCATTAATATTCTTAAGATGATAATCCTCCCCAAGGTTACATATTTTTTTAGGAATAGCCCCACATGGATACCAGTGTCATTCTTCCGTGAGGTGGAAAGGTGTATAATTTCCTTTATTTGGCATGGTTCGGTTCCCCGTCTAGCAAAATCTACGCTGTACTTACCAACTAATTTGGGGGGGCTGGCTCTCCCGGACCTGAGGGTATATTACTGGGCGGCAATGATGGTTACAGTCTATTGGTGGTTTGAGGGTAAGTGCTCAAATGCGGCGGTGTGCCTGGAGGCGGCGTGCCTGGGCTCCTTGCAGGCCTTACAAAACCTAGCATACAGGGGACTGGGGGCTCATGGGGACCTACCTGCTCCGACAGTGGCAACTGTGCGAGTGTGGGGCGTGGCGAGACGTAGATTTTTTCAGAGGGAGCACTGGTCGCCAGTGCAGCCGTTATGGGGTAACCCTAACTTGCCCCAATTTAGAACCATCCCTGACCCACAGATATGGGCAAGACATGGCATCAAGACCTTAAGAGATATTATGCCAACGGGTGTGTTGCTCTCTTTTGCCCAACTTCGTAGATCATATGAATTACCGGGCTGGATGTACTTTCGCTATATCCAGCTTAGCCATGCAGCTAGGGCACAATTCCCAAACCCTCCGGTTTTGCAATTTGATCCTGTGGAAGATCTTTTGTCTTGCAGCGATCTGAAGAAGCCTCTCTCTGCACTCTATGGTACACTACTGAATACTGACTCTCCCAAAATGGATAGGCTGTGGAGACTGTGGAAGAGGGATATTCCCACATTGGAGAGGGAGGATTGGGATGAATGTCTGGAGTCAGGTCCCAGGTTGGTGGTTGCAGCTGGGGACAAATTGACACAAATAAAGTTTCTTCATAGAGTCTACTTTACCCCAGTGCGTTTATCCAAAATGTACTCTGACAGAGACCCTCATTGTCCTAGGTGCAGGATGCATCTGGGTACTTTTATGCACATGTTCTGGGAGTGCCCAGCTCTTACAAAATTCTGGTCAGAAATTTATGAACAACTTAATGTTAGGCTGGAGCTCGAAGTCCCAAAAACACCGGAGTTGGCCCTGCTGGGCATTCATGAAGATGAGCAGAGGCCGCATCATAGTAAACTCTTGATCTCCTATCTTTTCTTTTATGCCAGGAAGGAGATTCTTTGTAGATGGTCCTCCTCATCTCCCCCCAACATATCGACGTGGGAAGAAAAGGTCAATGCAGCCCTACCCCTATACAAATTGACCTATATTAACAGGGGATGCCCTTGGAAGTTTGAGAAAGTGTGGGCATCCTGGATAAATTAGTAATCACAGTTGGAGGCACAGAATCTTTCTCCCTCCTGGCCGGGTGGACATAGGGTGCTACTGATCAGATGTATGGGTGTGGACGGCTTGGTTCTCCATCCCCCCCCCCCCCCTTTTTTTTTTTTTTTTTTTTTATTTATTCCTTATTCCCTTCTTCTTTCCTTCCCCTCCGCTTTGGGTCCAAATATTCTTTTCCCTTGATTCTATCTCTCTATACATCCATTACAATGTGATTAGTGTGCTGCAGATACCGTGAATTGATGTGTAATACACATGTGTTATGTAGTGTAATGATAAGTATAAGTAGTATGGATGGTGACCAGGTGATACAAGGTGTAACTCAGCTGTTGCATGTACTGTGATTATATACGCCTGTACTTGTATATTCGATTTGTATGAACTATTATTGTTTCCAATAAAGCACTCCTGATTGTTAAAAAAAAAAAAAACTCACTTGTTGCCCTATCTGCATTTAATTAGCCTCAGAACCTGTGTAATTCATATGTGTTTGGGTTTAAAGGGATGAGGTGGCAACCCTACTTTAGGCCCCTGATATCCAATCCAGTAATGACATCAAGAAAATCAATTAAAAGCTTATATTTCTGTCACATACACGTGGAATGTATTGATATGTGATTCAAACACCTCTCTTCTCAAGCTCTCTTTTCTTCACCGCTCTTCTCCACCCCACAATCTGTACATATCACCCTCACTTCTCCCTCCCCTCTCCCTATTACTGCACTCATCACCTCTTTCTAATTCCAAAGCCCATATGCTAACAAACCCCCCAGGATACTGAAGCATGTCCCCTCATACATTTAGTATTCTCATACTACCTCCCTTACTCTTCGGCTTCTCCTAACCTCTGGAGATCTTTCCCCAAACCCTGGGCCTCCCTTATTTAACTGTACCCAACACACCCAACCCCATCACCCCACATCCTCTGGCAGTAGTCTCCATTACTCTTCCCAAAACCAACCTCCACTTCTCCTGTGCTCTCTGTAACGCCCGCTCTGTCTGCAACAAACTCACCGCTGTTCATGACCTCTTTATCACTAATTCCTTTAATCTACTTGCTGTCACCGAAACCTGGCTCCATGAATCCGACACTCCTTCTCCTGCTTCCCTCTCCCATGATGGCCTTCCCTGGACTCACTCCCCTAGGCCTTATGGACGCAAGGGAGGTGGAGTGGGATTCCTCCTATCCCCACAGAGCACCTTCCAGGTTCTTCCCTCTCCTCCCTCTCTTTCCCTCTCATCATTTGAAGCTCACTGTATACGTCTATTCTTTCCAACTTCCCTAAGAATTGCTGTAATCTACTGACCCCCTGGACCATTATCGACTTTCTTTGATGGGTTTTTGACCTGACTCCCCTACTTTCTATGTTCTGAAATTCCCACAATCCTTCTCAGTGATTTCAACATCCCCTCTAATACAAGCACTCCTGCTACATCTAAACTTCTTAGTCTAACCTCCTCATTTGACCTGAAGCAATGGGTATAGGGTTCTACTCACTCTGATGACAACACCCTTGACCTTCTCCTACCTATGCACTTCATGCAACTTCTCCAACAATTCTTCTCCTCTCTCTGACCACCACCTTATTAGTCTTTCTCCCTGTCTTCCACCACCCTTCCCTCCAATCGCCTAACCATCACCCGTAGAAAGCTTTGCCGCTTCAACCCATCTCTCCTCTATTCTACTACTGACCACCTCTATGACAAAATCTCACCCCTGCCCTGCCCCAACCAAGCCACTTCCATCTACAATACATCCCTGTCCTCCACCCTGGACAAGCTCGCTCCCCTCACTACATACAGAATCAGGCCTCGACCCCTACAACCCATGTAGACAGATGAAACCATAATTCTCAAAAAACTTAGTCGTGCTCCTGAGCGTCTGTGGCACAAGACTAAGTCTCTCAAAGACTTCAACCAATACAAATCTTCCCTCCAAAAATACTATTCTTTCCTCCACACTGCCAAGCAGACCTATTTTACCACTCTCATCCCTGTCAACTCTTCTTTACTTCATCCTGCACCGCCTCCACCCATTGACTCACTCACTGCCCAGGAGATTGCTAATCACTTCAAAAACAAGATTGATACAATTCGTGATGAAATCTTCACTCTACAGGTATCCTCCCCCAGTTATGACCCCATGTCAACAGATACAATTGACACTCCCCTTTTCAAACCTGCTACTAAAAAAGAAAGTGGTTAAACTCCATTCTAACGCCCAACTAACAACCTGTCCCCTGGACCCTATTCCCTCTCAAATACTACGGTCATCCTCTGACTCTATCCTACACTCTCTAACCCACATCTTCAATCTCTCCCTCTCTTCTGGCATCTTCCCCAATGCTCTAAAACACGCATTGGTCACCCCATACTTAAAAAGCCATCCTTGGACCCTACCAATCTTAACAATCTATGCCCTTCTCTCCCTGCTCCCCTTTTCCTCTAAACTCCTTGAACGCCTGGTTTACAACCAGCTGAGTGACCACCTCACTAACCACCTCACTAAGAAAAACCTTCTTGATCCCCATTAATCTGGATTTCGCCCTCAACACTCCACAGAAACTGCTCTTTTAAAACTCACAAATGACCTACTAACTGCAAAAATCAACAGACACTATTCTGTACTCCTACTTCTGGACCTTTCAGCTGCCTTTGAGACAGTTGACCACCACCTCCTCCTCAAACTTTACTCCTTCTGTCTCCGGGACTGTGCTCTTCCGTGGCTCTCATCCTACCTATCCCAATGCACCTTTAGTGCCACTTACAATTCTACTGACCCCTCTCCTCTTCCCGTCTCTGTCGGGGTCCCCCAAGGTTCTGTTCTTGGACCTCTCCTATTTTCAATCTACACCTCTTCCCTGGGTCAGTTGATTGCCTCCCACGGCTTTCAATATCATTTCTACGCTGACGACACCCAAATCTATCTCTCCACTCCTCAACTCACTCCATCAGTTTCCTCACGCATCACTAACTTACTAACCGACATATCTGCATGGATGTCACACCGTTTTCTCAAACTCAACTTGTCCAAAACAGAGCTCATAATAATTCCTCCCTCACGTGCCTCTTTCCCTGACTTCTCTGTCAAGAGCAATGGCACAACCATCCACCCATCCCCACATGTCAGGGTGCTAGGTGTTATCTTGGACTCTGAACTCTCCCTTTAGCCCCACATCCAATCACTCTCCCAAGCTTGCCGCCTCAACTTCTGTAATATCTCAAAACTATGTCCCTTTCTAACCAATGAAACCACAAAGCTCCTGATTCACTCCCTGGTTATCTCTCGCCTTGAATACTGTTACTCCCTCCTCATGGGCTTACCTTTGGATAGACTATCCCTCCTTCAGTCTATCATGAATTCTGCTGCCAGACTCATCCACCATACAAACGCTCAGTATCTTCTACCCCTCTCTGCCAATCCCTCCATTGGCTGCCACTCGCCTAACAAATTAAATTCAAAATACTAACAATAAGTTACAAACTCTGCCCCCAGCTACATCACTAGCCTAGTCTCAAAATACCAACCTAATCGTCCTCTTCGTTCCTCCCAAGACCTCCTGCTCTCTAGCTCCCTCATCACCTACTCCCATATTCGCCTCCAGGACTTCTCCCGAGCCTCTCCCATCCTCTGGAATTCCCTACCCCAATCTGTCAGACTGTCTCCAAATCTATCCACTTTTAGGCGATCCCTGAAAACTTTTCTCTTCAGAGAAGCCTATCCTCTCTCCACCTAACAACTGCACTTCTATTTTCTTCATCAGCTCATCCCCCACAGCTATTACCCTTTTGTATCACTTGACCCTCCCTCCTAGATTGTAATCTCTAACGAGTAGGGCCCTCTGAATCCTCCTGTATTGAATTGTATTGTATTTGTACTGTCTGCCCTATTGTTGTAAAGCGCTGCGCAAACTGTCGGCGCTATATAAATCCTGTATAATAATAATGCAAGCAGTACTTACCTTTTTCTATTTATTATTAGGTAGAATTTAGTATTTACAATGACTCTTGCTCCACCGGATCCAAAATTTGACCTTCGAGGAATTGGTGCAGAAGTCAGTAGCCTTCACTTTCACTGCAGAGTTCAAAAACCATGTCCACCCCTTCTATTTTCTGGGTAAGTTTCATATATATATATATATATATATATATATATATATATATATATATATATATATATATATATATATATATATATATATATATATCTATATATAGATATATAGATATATATCTATATATAGATATATCTATAGATATATAGATATATCTATATATCTATATATAGTCTATTCTATTATTCATTGTTAATCCTAAATGTATTTGACAGGTATACTTACGGATATAGTAATAGTATGAAGAAGTCTAAGGACACTGCACTCCCATCATTTGACATAGTAAGAAAACAATGAAACAGCCTCTGTCCCTCTCTGGCCATACCCACTGATGCTTTTTGACCCGCCCTTATTCATAGAGGTTACCCAAAGCAGTTACATTCTAAGCATGTGGTGAATGATAACTGTCATAGTTGCTTTTGCTCTTATCTGATGTGTCAAGTAGTGATGCATCTAAATTTCGGCCGCTGAAAATAGGGTTTTTAGCATTTTGCCGAAAGCACAAAAGATGCCGATAATAGCTGCCGAAAACACCTGTGATTATACCGTGCTTATGGTGTGTTTTTTATAGGTCATGTGACTCAAAAAATGCATCAAAAACACAACACTGGTTCATTTTTGATGCATTGTTGCTGCATTTTCAATGCATTTTAGTGGGGAGGTGCTAACCAAATATGCACCAAAAATGCAGAAAGCAGGATTTTTAACACCGCTTTAAAAGGTGCCGATAATGGCTGACAAATTCATATTTATTTAAATTCATGATGTTACTTTAAAAGTAAATATAATACAATTATTTATAAAAACATTCAGTTTCGGCACCAGAATTTTTATTTCGGTGCCCCACTACTGTCAAGCCATCAAATGTCTGGTGTCATAACTGATCACATGTACAACATCATGGCAGATCAGAGGCCAAGATGGTAGCTTCTTTGGCTGTAAAGTGTAGAAGGGTTTAGTTCTGCTTTAAAACCATTTCCAAGGATAATGCTGAGAAGGAGAATCAAATCCTGTTACATAGGAATCTACTTAGATATGTTACAGTTTAGAACTCGAGCACATGGCTGCAAGGGGGCAGTACAGCATGCAAGAGCAGGGCCTGCTGTGTGCTGGCCTATCTCAGCACTTGCATAAGTACATGCACAGGCATACAACTCTAATGAGTGTGTTTACGCAAGTGCCAACGTATACCCTTGTACAGCTGCATCTCGCAACTTCTTTCTATTAGTGGCTGTACACAGCAGCTGTGGCTCGGGGGGGAAGATTTTTTGTAGTTTCTGTATGCTCTTGCCTTACGGCCTTTTGCATAAGCTCTTACAGAGGAAGTAAACCCTGGTGGGTTTTTCTTCCTCTTTATTTCCCTGCAAAGGTAAAGCATAATGGGCTACTATGCACCGCATAGTAGCCCATTATGTGTCACTTACCTGAAACCGAAGCCATGTCACCGTTGTCCCCACTAGCAGGGAGCGTCTATCTTCGACCTTCTTCCGTCCTGGGCCGCAAACTCCGGCTCTGTGACTGGCCAGAGTCGCATGACGTCACTCCCGCGCATGAGCGCGGGAGCCGCCAGTCATGGCATGACCCCTAATAGAAACGGCACGATGTGCCCTTTCTAAAGTGCACATGCGCCGATGTTATCGGTGCTCGGCTTTTTAGTAAATAGCAGATATTTCAAGCACCTACAGGTAAGCCTTAAAATAGGCTTACCTGTAGGTAAAAGTGGTTGTAGAAAATCGGGCGAAGTTTTCATCCTTGGAATGATCGTATGATTTTCTGATGTGTGTGTACACAACTTTTGACAGCCGATTCTGACCTTCCAAACAAAAATTTCCGTAGGGACAAACTCCAAAAATGTTCTCATACGTGAGCAGAATGAACAAATTTAGTTTAATGTGTACCATTTTCGTGCAATTTTCGTATGAGAAAAATCTGAAAAGAAAGACTACACATGATCAGAAACAACAACAAAAAAAGCCTTTGTCGTACGAGAATTTTCGTACATTTATTTCCTTCCTCGGTTCTGACTTGCTGTGAAAGCGAGGAAAATCGGACGACTTTAGTTATACTGGAGCAAACAACAGTCTTACAGCAAACACAGCAGGTTAAATTCAGTAATAAATAAGTTGTATGAATAGCTGCTGATCTCTGTCTGTAGTTTATTTGTGGATGTACCATGTGGCAGAAAAGGCCTCAAGTTGCATGGGTTTTCAGATTCCTACACCTCAATGGTCTATGTACTGTATTTAACACAAAGAAATGCCAAGTTTCTATGGTTAAGTTAGAGAAGATCACTCTTTTTTTATTACTAACTGGGATTCTCTTTTAGCTAGTGTTGATGTTACAGGTTTTGTTCGTTTTTACAGCTCTCCTGGGCATGAGGAGGAAATGTAATGCTTACATTGACATTGCCAGAAGAAAATGAGTACTCGGTACTGAGGCAGTGGAAATAAGAAACAAATGTGTCTAAAAAATATGTATTTCTTAATTACTTTGACAAGTAAATGTCCGGTAACAAATTGTCAGTTCTGTGCAGGAACTGTCTGGCCACCGATGCACTTGGTGATTGGACATATAGGGGTCTATTAATAAAGCAGGGGTATGGCCTTACCAAGACCATTGTGCTACTTAAAAACAAAAACAAAAAAAGTACAGCAATGTGCATAAGGGCTCATTTACACCACTGTCTCTGCGATATGCATTTCTGCCTGCTCAGGTGCATGTGTTTTCAGTGTGTTTGCAGTGGTTTTTCGTGTGTTTTTTTTTTCCGTAATTTATTTTTCATTTATTTCAATGTATTTTCTTTACTAAGTTGCATTTACACATTTTAATGCACATTTGTGGTGCGTTTGCACACATTCATGCATCTTTGTGCGTGTTTACATGCATTTGGGGACGTTCCAGTGTGGAAAAATGCATCATGCTGTACTTTTTTTTTAAAACATGCATGAAAGCACTGCAGTGGTGTAAACTAGGCACATTGGAATACATTCATGGGATTGGAGACAGCAGTCATTCCAGGCAAGCATACAAATAAATTGTTAAACAAAGAACCCAACTGGATGAATAATGGCTGCGGCCTTCATTATTGGTTTTCAAACTGATTAATAATTTTAAAAAACGCATTTCACAAATAAAACTGTATTAGACTAAAGTAAACCACTACTTGGTAAACAGCCTAGCCACTGAGACTTGAGCCACAATAATCCCCTTTTTTTTCTTAAATCAAAGTTTATTGACGTTCAAAGTGTACAAACCAGAACAATCAACAGACAGATTAAAGATTGACCAATGTGTACAGCCAACCAAACTAAAAAAAGACTACATTGTAGTAATAAAGTCATATAGGACTATAAGTAAGACAGTATATCTCTTATTCCGCAATAAACTTCAGCATCAAAAAACTTTATTAACTGTCCCCTTTTGTAAAAACAAAAGGGACCCACCACATCACAAGACCGACGGCTCAGTAGGAGGGGACAGGGAGCTGCCCAGATTAATTCTTTCTGGAAACTGGCAAAAAGCACCTACACTGAGCCCTTTTCATAGGGACCACCAGGAATTCCAGAACATTCCTGGGTGTCAGATGACCTTTTTTGACTTATCCTAAGGGGACCTCCAGAAATCTAGAAGATTCCTGGGGGATCAGCTGACCCAAAGTGACCACTGGAATTGATGGGGAGAGACGTAAAAACAAAACGCCAGTGGGCGCTCCTGAAAAAGCACATGGATACCTTCTATGGGTGGAGAGTGTATAAAGGGCTGAGAGCAAAATAAAAGTCAAAGAAAAGGTCAAAAGTTTATTCCAAACAAGTTAAAAGCATGAGAAACCTGATCGGATGTTATTCAGTATTACCAGTGGTTGACCAGACACGGGCTTACGGCAGGAGGAATATGTCGGGGGACCCAGAAGGAAGCAGATCCTTGTTGAGAGACCGCCTGCCACGACCGAACACCAGAGGGACTCACGTCACCACCATTGATGTCACCGGAACCCGGAGTTCAGCTGATACAGCCTTGGAATACCAAGAAGCTCATCCAGGTGTCAGAACTACATTTTTCGATGCATGCGCCTTTGTCAAATCCTCCAGTTCCTTGAAACTGACGCTGCCACGTTCCCATGGAGGGAAAGAGGGGCCTTAAAATAAGCTTTCCCCCCTTTTTCCTCACATTTTTTATTGCATTTACATGTGTACAATGGTATATATATAAAAGACCAGAAGAGAGTAAGAGAGAGAAGTTTGTTAAGGTTTACATACACTTACAGCAAACATTTATTTATTTTTTATTCCTTTTGGTAAAAAATGTTTTACATAAAAAAACTGAACATTGTAAACACCCCTGCTAGTGTTGAATGGTTTGACTCATCCATGTAATTGATACATCTGCAAGAGAGCATGTTCTTTTGAAAAACAGAAGACTTACTGGCCAGATCATCTGAAGAAAATAAAAGAAAGCCTAAAAAACAGTAGTACAGCCATCACATCTAGGAATTGGTAAGCTGCAGTATAGTAAATGTTTAGTTTTGGATTTAATACTGCTTTAAGCTGTTGTGAAGGGGCTTTTTTTTTTTAAAAAAAGAGTGTTTTTTTAGTAATCACCTACAGGAAGTTTTAAAAATACATTTAGCAGTAGTTCAATAAATATACGCAATTTGTAGTGTTTGCTTCTAGTTCTTTTATATGAGATTTACACCAATAAAAAAGCGAAAAGGTGTATAAGCAGCTTGTGAAACAAATAGTGTAAGACCATGAGACAAAGGGATATTGCATGTAGGGGGTTGGCACAGCCTCTGTTTGAGGGTTGACGTCAAGTTCCTCTTCAGGTAGTTACATAGCAGAGTATCTCACCAAAAATGACATTTTGTTGCAGGATGTCTGAAACCCGAATTAGTGTACAATGCTTAACACAAGCAGAAAATTACATTTCTGGGGGCGTTCTGTACACCAAATGTGTACAGAATGCCTTCAGGTCTCCACATCTCATTGAATTTATAGAAAATTACAGTAGCTGCAGATTGAAAAGGAAAAGTAATTTTTACTAACATTAAATTATAACATGGCTTCTGTAACATTCAAATCAAATAAAAGTGAGACAGTGCCATGAAGGAAAATTGTTGTTGTAAGAAGCCTAAAACCTCAAGCGCATTGTCTTATTACATGGTCCTTTAGCCTCGGTTCACACCTAGTCGCCTGACAAGTAGCGTCTCGTTGCGTCGCTCCGACTTAGGAAAAGGTTCCTGTACGACTTTGGGGGCGACTTGCATTGACTTCTATACAGAAGTCGTTTTGCAAGTCGCCGCTGAAGTCGTGTCCAGGGTCGCCTGAGGCAGTCGCGCTGTAAGTCGTGCTGTCTCAGTGTAAACGACCCTTACTGTTCACTATCTTCTCTTGTAAACATAGAAAGTGACGGCAGAAAAAGACCAAGCGGTCCATCATGTCTGCCCTTTGTTTATTTTTATTTTTAATATTTAACCACTTGCCTACTGGGCACTTAAACCCCCCTCCTGCCCAGACCAATTTTCAGCTTTCAGCGCTCTCGCACTTTGACATTTACTCAGTCATGTAATACTGTACCCAAATGAATTTTTTGTCCTTTTTTTCATACAAATAGAGCTTTCTTTTGGTGGTATTTGACCACCTCTGGGTTTTTTATTTTTTGCGCTATAAATGAAAAAAAAAAATTTTGAAAAAAAATGCATTTTTCTTAGTTTCTGTGATAAAATTTTGCAAATTATTAATTTTTCTTCATAAATTTTGGCCATAATTTATACTGCTATATATCTTTGGTAAAACGAACCCAAATTAGTGGATATTATTTGGTCCGTGTGAAAGTTAGAGAGTCTAGAAACTATGGTGCAAATCATAAAAAAATTATCACATCTGATGCACTGGTGGCCTATCTCATTTCTTGCGACCCGAACAAGCCAGGAAAGTACAAATACCCCCCAAATGACCCCTTTTTGGAAAGTAGACATTCCAAGGTATTTAGTAAGATGCATGGTGAGCTTTTTGATGTTGTCATTTTTTCCCACAATTCTTTGCAAAATGAAGATTTTTTTATTTATTTTTTTTCCCCACAAAATTGTCATTGTAATAGGTTATTTCTCTCACGTGGCATGTATATACCACAAATAACACCCCAAAATACATTCTGCTGCTCCTCCTGAGTATTATGGTACCATATGTGTGGGACTTTTTCACAGCCAGGCCACATAGAGAGGCCCAACATGCAGGGAGCTTCATCAGGTGTTCTAGGAGCATAAATTACACATCTAACTTGTTGACTACCTATTACACTTTTGAAGGCCCTAGAGCACCAGGACAATGACACGTGACACTGACGTGGCACTGATGACACTGATGTGGCACTGATGACAGATGGCACTAATACGTGGCACTGATGACAGATGGCATTAATACGTGGCACTGATGACAGATGGCATTAATACGTGGCACTGATGACAGATGGCACTAATACGTGGCACTGACAGATGGCACTAATAGGTGGCACTGATGACACGTGACACTGATGACAGATGGCACTAATACGTGCACTGATGACAGATGGCACTAATACGTGGCACTGATGACAGATGGCACTAATACGTGGCACTGATGAACACGTGACACTGATGACAGATGGCACTGATACGTGGCACTGATGACACTGATGACAGATGCCACTGATACGTGGCACTGATGACACGTGACACTGATAACAGATGGCACGTGACACTGACAGGTGGCACTAATGACAGATGGCACTAATATGTGGCACTGATGACAGATGGCACTAATATGTGGCACTAATGACAGATGGCACTGATGACAAATGGCACTGATATGTGGCACTGATGACAGATGGCACTGATGACAGATGACAGTGGGGACAGATGACAGTGGGGACAGATAGCACTGACAGGTACTGTGTTCATGTTTTTTTTTCCGTTTTTTTTTTTTTCCTGACACTCAGGCTGCAGCGGTTCGCTCTCCCTCCTCACACACTGTCTCTGTGTGAGGAGGGAGAGCGGCGATGAGAGATGATCTCATATGTTTACATATGAGATCATCTCTCATTGGCACCGCCGATCGCACTGTAAACGGCCGCTGTGATTGGCCGTTTACGACGATCTGTGACTGGCTGTGTTCAAGGGACACGGCCAGCACAGAACTTCCCCGATGCGCGCCCACAGGAGCGTGCATCGCGGAAGTAAACAGCAGGACGTCCAGGGACGGCCACCTGGCAGTTAGCTCCCGCGCTGCAGCCGTCTTTCGCCTATAGCGCGGGCGCGAAGTGGATAAAGTACATGTTTTTGTATTTGTATATATTTTTTTTTATTTTTTACCTTTTTGTCAGAATATAGATCTGTTTGTTCCAAGCATGTTTGAATACTCTTACTGTTGACTGACTCACTGCCTCTGCTGGAAATGTGTGTCAAGCATCAACTACTATTTTTGCTAAAATAATATTTTCTAAGATTAGTTTTGAACTTTCCTCCAGTTAGTTGGAGTTCATGTCCCCGTGTTTTTGATCTTGGCTTCATATTAAAAAATGCTGCCCTCGTGAACCTTATTTACCCCCTTGATGTATTTAAAGGTTTCAGTCATGTCTCCCCTTTCCCTTCTTTCCACCAGACTGTACATATTAAAGCGGTTGTATATTCCGCTTGGACATTTTTACCTACAGTTAAGCCTATAATAAGGCTTGCCTGTAGGTAAAATGAATATCTCCTAAATCAACATAGTTTAGGACATATTCACCCTGCATGCAGCCTCTGACGTTAGCGGTGCATGCGCAGCTAAGGTTCGGCGTATCGTGCCGGAACAGAGGACTCCCGTGCGCATGCTCCAGCCACTCACAGCCCTGGTGCCAGCGACTCCCGAAGAAACGGCGAGGCAACATGTCAGCTCCCTCAGCGGGCTGCCAGGAACTTCGTTCTAAGGTATGTATTTCATAATGTGCTAGTATGCGATGCACATTATGAAATGTGCATCGCACATTTAAGTCCTCAAGTCTTTCCTGATATGTTTTATCCCTCACCATTTTTTGTTCCACGTCTCTGGACTCTATTCTATCAATATCTATTTTATCAATATATTTTTATAAGTGAGGTCTCCAGAACTGGACACAGTATTCTAAATGAGGTTTCACTAAAGATGGACTGCCTAATTCCTGCTGGTGACCTCTCCAGTGATACATCCTAGAAATGTATTCGCTTTTCCCACTGCCTGGTAACACTGTTTGCTCATTTTGCAGTCATATGAAATAAGTACCCCCTATTTTTTTTTCATCTGTAGTGCTGCAACACTGTACCCACAATGTAGTACACTATCAAGGGGTTATTTTTCCCTAGGTGCATTATTTTGCATTTAGACTCATTGAACTGCAGTTACATGTTACAGATATCTCCAGGGATATCAACCCTATTGCGCACCTTTGTGTCATCAGCAAAAAGACGTAACCTACCCACTAAAACCTTTTTTAGTGGGTCTCAGTGTAAAACATATGATTTGTGTAATATCATTGCCACTTTGTAAACAATAACCATAAAGAAATTAGAAGTAAAAATAAATGGGAAGACATGGACCTTATAATGCAGGGGTTCCTAATATTTCTAGACAATAGGCCAGGTCACTGACTTTAGGAGGGCCAGACTGTAGTCAGTGGGAGTAGAAAATGCCTGGTGGCAGAGGGAGAAAAAAATGCCCTGACATGTTTGGGAGTAAACATTCCCTCTGGCTTGGTGGTGAGTGAGAGTAAAAAATGCCCCCAGGGTTGGTGGTCAGTTGGAATAAAAATGCCTCACCCTTGGTTAAAGTGCAATGAGAAGTGATTGTTATCAGTAAAAGAAAAAGTACCCCATTATTGGTATCAGTGGAAGGATTAATGCCCATCATTGGTGTCAGTGGGAGGAATAATGCCCATCATTGGTGTCAGTGGGAGAAATAGCACCTCATCATTGGCATTAGTATGAGAAACAGTGTCCCATTGTTAGTGTAAGTGGGAGGAATGGTAACCCCATCGTTGGTGTCAGAGGGAGGGATAGTGCTCCATCATTGGTGTCAGTGGGAGGGATAATGCCCTGTCATTAGTGTAAGTTAGAGGACTAGTGCCCCATCGTTGGTGTTGGTGGAAAAAAAAGGTGCCCAAAGGGTCAGTTAAAGGCGAAGGGCCCAAGTTTTGGGATCCTTGTTATGTTGGTTCTCACTATTCCTAAATTTTGATCATGAGATAAATACTATTGACACATGTTTGCAGTCACTTGCTAAGATCACAAACAAATCAACATGTGATTTTTCTTAGGGCAAGCAACTAGGTAGAATTTGTCCCACTATAATATTTGAAATATGCCTAATTTAAGATATGATTTTTTTTATGACCAGGTCATCCAGTGGGTTAGTTCATGTTTGGAATGTAAGTACACGAAGAACAGAGACTGTACTAAATGGACATGATGGAAAATCTGTCTACTGGATCCATACTCTTCACAGCAAAGACTGTCTTATGAGGTAATAAAACCTTACAACCTGTCTTATTTCTGGAAACGATAGGTACTGTTTCTGCACTACATAATTCTGTTTGAATAATTTCTTCCGTCAGCAATTTTTTGCTCTTTTAAGAGTATACTGTAATGATGATTGTTAAAAACGTTCCTGCAAATGAGGAGGATAGCTTTATAAATACAGTATTTTCCTGACATAGACTGTAAACCATGTAAACAAATCTTTAGATTTTTTTTTTCCCTCCCGGATCTAATAGGATGTAAGTTGTGCAGGACTCCATGGTGAATACATCATCCTTACATGCACATTCACAAAATTAAAAAAACTGTCTTGGTTTCTGAGCCCCAGTTCAGGCATACAAACATTGCATACATGACTAAGTTCTGTACATTTACCATCAGAAAATTAGGGCTTTGATTTCCTTCTTCAAGATTATTTCCAAATCTTCAGTATCTAGGTCGTCAGCCATGAATAATGGAATGGAGAACACCTTGTCCCACGTGATGAGCCCATTTTCTGTCATAATTTCAAAACAGAACCCCTTTTTTCTATTGGACTGGGGCTAAGAAATGGGGTATTTGGACCTGCCACCTGCCAGGACTTTCTTGCACAGGCTCTGGGCTATGGTTTTATATTGATGACCAAGAGGAGGAAGTATGCGGTTTGGTTCATGTCTATATTCCCAATACTAAGTATATGTTTGTGAGTGCAATTTCTTTTTTCTGTATTTATTTATTCAAATCATTTCATACTGGGAGCATTTCTTTATCTGTGCCTTTGTGTATGATGCAATGGCCTGGTGATTGAAAGCTCTGGGGTAAATTTACTAAAAGCAGCAGACTTCACTTTGCAAGTGAAGTTGCACTCTGCAAAGGAATATTCCCCAGAGCCTAGTGAATGAGGTAAAACACTGCTGACTTCCATCATCCAATCATGTGCAAGCAACAAAATTTATTTTATTTTCTTTGCGTGTGATTGTGTATTACAGTGGGGATGGAAAGTATTCAGACCCCCTTAAATTTTTCACTCTTTGTTATATTGTAGCCATTTGCTAAAATCATTTAAGTTCATTTTTTTCCTCATTAATGTACACACAGCACCCCATATTGACAGAAAAACACAGAATTGTTGACATTTTTGCGGATTTATTAAAAAAGAAAAACTGAAATATCACATAGTCCTAAGTATTCAGACCCTTTGCTCAGTATTTATTACAGGCACCCTTTTGATCTAATACAGCCATGAGTCTTTTTGGCAAAGATGCAACAAGTTTTTCACACCTGGATTTGGGGATCCTCTGCCATTCCTCCTTGCAGATCCTCTCCAGTTCTGTCAGGTTGGATGGTAAACGTTGGTGGACAGCCATTTTTAGGTCTCTCCAGAGATGCTCAATTGGGTTTAAGTCAGGGCTCTGGCTGGGCCATTCAAGAACAGTCACAGAGTTGTTGTGAAGCCACTCCTTCGTTATTTTAGCTGTGTGCTTAGGGTCATTGTCTTGTTGGAAGGTAAACCTTCGGCCCAGTCTGAGGTCCTGAGCACTCTGGAGAAGGTTTTCATCCAGAATATCCCTGTACTTGGCGGCATTAATTTTTCCCTCGATTGCAACCAATCGTCCTGTCCCTGCAGCTGAAAACCCCCCCCGCAGCATGATGCTGCCACCACCATGCTTCGCTGTTGGGACTGTATTGGACAGGTGATGAGCAGTGCCTGGTTTTCTCCACACATACCGCTTAGAATTAAGGCCAAAAAGTTCTATCTTGGTCTTATCAGACCAGAGAATCCTATTTATCACCATCTTGGAGTCCTTCGGGTGTTTTTTAGCAAACTCCATGCGGGCTTTCATGTGTCTTGCACTGAGCAGGGGCTTCCGTCGGGCCACTCTGCCATAAAGCACCGACTGGTGGAGGGCTGCAGTGATGGTTGACTTTCTACAACTTTCTCCCATCTCCCGACTGCATCTCTGGAGCTCAGCCAAAGTGATCTTTGAGTTCTTCTTTACCTCTCTCTCACCAAGGCTCTTCTCCCTTGATAGCTCAGTATAGCTTGACGGCCAGCTCTAGAAAGGGTTCTGGTTGTCCCAAACGTCTTCCATTTAAGGATTATGGAGGCCACTATGCTCTTAGGAACCTTAAGTGCAGCAGAATTTTTTTTTGTAACCTTGGCCAGATCTGTGGCTTGCCACAATTTTGTCTCTGAGCCCTTTTGACCTTGTGATTCTCATTTGCTCTGACATGAACTGTGAGCTGTAAGGTCTTATATAGACAGGTGTGTGGCTTTCCTAATCAAGTCCAATCAGTATAATCAAACACAGCTGGACTCAAATGAAGATGTAGAACCATCTCAAGGATGATCAGAAGAAATGGACAGCACCTGAGTTAAATATATGAGTGTCACAGCAAAGGGTCTGAATACTTAGGACCATGTGATATTTCAGTTTTTCTTTTTTAATAAATCTGCAAAAATGTCAACAATTCTTTGTTTTTCTGTCAATATGGGGTGCTGTGTGTACATTAATGAGGAAAAAAATGAACTTAAATGATTTTAGCAAATGGCTGCAATATAACAAAGAGTGAAAAATTTAAGGGGGTCTGAATACTTTCCATCCCCACTGTATTTGCAAAGTGAACATTGTATTTGTCCTTAGTAATCAACCCCTATGCTTGTATCAAGTGGCATGCTGGATCTGCAGATGACACATGACCTGCATATGCATTATTGACAATATTGCTGCTTGAAGCATATTGCAATAAGTTTTGCATGTTTAAATATTAGGTGCATGTGCTCTGAGGCAGTGAAAAATGCAGGGCATTAAAAAGAGGTTTGCATATTGCAAAAGTCCTTCTGGAATGCGTAAGGGTTGCAACAATCAGTATTATTAACAGTGGCAGCATACTGGCAGAACACTTGGAGCACTTGTTTGCCTTTTACAAGATGGTAAAATGCCACATTCCCAGATTCCCTGAGGACATAATGAATCAGGTTAAGATTGTGTAACCATGTATGAAACCTATTTCGTGTAACTATGATATAAAAAACCTATTTAAGGAAATATTTCTAATGTTTGCTTTTATTTGAGAGATAACCTTCTTGTGGTCCATTTAGTATTGAATGTTTTCAAATTTTTATAGTATACACCTTGTATAATCGTTTTTTTGTTTAATTTTGTGTACTAGTCTTTAGAGGTAACTCCCAGTGTGCTGGCAAGAAATGGACAGATCATTTTAAACAAGATCCTGGAGCCCGCCTTTTATTTTTTTGGAGCCAGGGTAGATACAGTCTAGGATAGTTGTCTCGCTACTGTTGTAATTACTTGGCATGAGCCTCTGTATTTTATGCCAGTGAGATGCTATCTATTATGCCTCTGTTATCTTGGGAAATATTACATATTGCAATGCAGTATATCACATTGCACAGCTTCTAACCTATACAGGTAATGATGCGATTTTATAATTGTGTCCACATTTGTTCAAAGGCTAACTCAGTGGTCTTGTAAAATTAGATGTTATTTTATTAAAGTGATTGTAAAGTCTTATTTCTTTTTCTATAAAAATAACAAGCATTTTATACTTACCTGTTCTGTTGCAGTGGATTTGCACAGAGCAGCCCGGATCCTCCTTTTCTCAGGTCCCTCTTTGGTGCTCCTGGCCCCTCCCTCCTGTTCAATGCCCCCACGGCAAGCAGCTTGCTCTGGGTGCACCCATGCTGAGTCACAGCTCCCTGTGTCCGTTCAGACACAGAGCCCCGTCCTGGCCTGCCCCGCCCCCTCTCTCCCCTAATTGACTAGCTGACTTTGATAGCAGGGTGAGCCAATGGTGCCGCTGCTGTGTCTCAGCCAATCAGGAAGGAGAATCCCGTGTGGTTTAGACACTCGTGAACATCGCTGGACAAAGAGGGACCTCAGGTAAGCGTTAGGGGGCAGCTGCACACAGAAGGCTTTTTATCTTAATAAATGCATTAAGATGAAAAAAAAAACTTCTGATTTCATAACCCCATTAAATACTCAAGTGTTCTATTTCCCAACAAGGTTGGCGCCTGGGGGTATTCATTGTTTTATCTTTGAGACTATTATTGCTGTGTACTACTTGAAGTAAAGTGCAATGAGCAAGTAAGTTCCATTATACTCTCCAGTAATATAAATACGTAAATCAAGGGGATTAGATTAACTACTGTTTGGAGTAGGAAGGAATAGAAGAAGGGGCAGCATTAGGAGCCAGTTATGCTATGTGCTGTCCAAAACATAGTGGGCAGAGGGATGACCTCGTTAGTGTCCTGCTGCTGATTTATTGTCCAGCTACCGCTAGGGGAGTTTTCTTGACCATACTGCTGCAGAGGGGATGGAGCTCCCTGTTGTGTCTGGCAGGCATGCCCGGATCACAGGTTGGCTGAAAAGAATTACAAATCCCTTGCTCATTTCAACTGTTTAACTAATCGGCTGTACTTTGTACTTTAAGCGGATCTTCACACAATTTTGCAAGTTAAGCTCACTGGTTTATAAATATAGCACAGAGTGCTCAATGGACCTTTTTTTTTTTTTTTTGCTTGTACCTTAAGATATGTGGGCCAGTCTATGTTGCCTGCGTTATGTCCCTGCAGCTGTGGGCGGGGATTTTGCGGGTATTCGCATCATTTCCTGTCCTCGCCGCACTGTCTCCTGGGATCTCGTGTTATTCATCCAGGAGTCAGTGCAGAGAGCCGCCGCAAAATCTCACAGGATTTCAACTGGATTTCATCACAACGGGGGAGGGAACTTCCTAAGACGCCACCCGTTGTGATGGCAACAAAGATGTTTACGCTGCTCGGCGCAGTTACCACTGAGCATGTGCAGGAACCAGCAAGGAATGCTGGTACATCTACTGTACTGGAACCAGGAAGTGATTGCTTGTGGGCTTCAAATGCCCACAAGCAAGATGAAAACTGCAGTATATTATTTATATAAGTTACGATTTTAAAGAAAAACGGACATGGATGGAGGAAAAGAACACTAAAAGTGAGTGTGACATTGGAAAGATGGGAATTTTTAACTGTGTAAAAAAAAAAAAAATAAATAAAAAAAAAAAAAATCGGGAGTGCACATCCGCTTTAAGCTTTAAATTAATCATGTAGATCAGGAGTCTCCAAACTTGAAACAAAGGACTAGTTTACTGCCCTTCAAACATTAGGGGGCCTGACTGTGGCCAGTGGGAGTAGAAAATGCCCTGGCATCAGTGGGAGTAAACAATGCCATAGGCTTGCGGTTTATAGGTAACCATGGGAGAGACAATAGAAGAAAAAAATTTATGTATTATTCATATGGTTTATATCCAGGACCGTTGTCTCTCCCATGATCACCTATAAGCTGCATCCTGTGTGTGCACAGAAAGGTCAAAAATCACAGTATACATATGGAAGATTTTTTTCTGGTTTGACAACATCATCATCTGAAAATTGTATCTTGCTACAATAACTCCCGAAGAAGCCGTGTTTATAGCGAAACATGTAGAGAATATATATATACACCGCAAGTCTAGGTAACACTACCACGACTTAAAAAGTAGCTACCTCTGCAGCAGAATTGTGAATCAGTTGGTTAAAAATTTACAAAATTTATTCTTAACTGTGATAAACCATCATGTATAAACAGGTACAATACAATTCCATGCAAAAATGATTTACGGGTCTCATACCTATGATGAGTTGCCCGGATAATGAAAATTACATACAAGCACAGACAAACATGTAAACATACAGAACGGCCGTACTATCTTTGTGAGGGTGGATCAAGGATCAAACACTCCACTTTCACACACACACACACACAGCAAAATGTCCGGACGTCAACTAATAAACATTTACCCACAAGGGAAGCAGGACAGCAGGATGATTATTGTTGATTAGGAAAATTCCAAATCAAGGTGGTTGGGCATTGCCAAGGAAAAAGTTTCACCGTGCTGTGCTGGTTTCCTGTGGATAACCCCCGGGGGAAGATGAATGGACTATCTTGCAAACACATGTATCTCGTTTCTTGATATACATAACCCCTAACTGCAATAAGGAGCCTTCCTAAAGTATACATGCAGATGGGGTTTTATCAAATCTCTGGGATGCACTAGCCATGACAAGTCACTGATATCTTAACCAAGCATCGTGGTATCCGATATGTTTTTGGTGAATCAAAGGTGTGGGCTGTTCAGACAGTAGGGAGTGAGAGCAACTTGATCAGCTGTTTGTTTGTGAGTCAATCACTGGTAACTGCTGCAGCGGCAGGTTTACCGGTGTATGGGTCTGCCCGGTTTCCGTTTCATCCTTTGTAAGATCTCATTCCACAGGCATGTACCAAGGCTATATAATGTATAGGCGTCTTACCGCTTCCGTTGGTCACTTGGATGTCTTATTCATACTCTCTGGTTACTCACGCCATCTGTGTGTCCGTTGTCTCTGATCGCGTTTCGCTTCCTTCAGTGGGCGTAGCTTCGTCTGGACGTCCAGACGAAGCTACGCCCACTGAAGGAAGCGAAACGCGTTGACGTCACAGCCGTCATGTGACGCCGACTCACGTAACATCCCCCGTGCACGGGAAGCAATAGGAACAGCCACAAGATTAGCGCAGTTGCGCTTTATACCAACACGCTCAGCGTGACTTAAACCGACGAGCGGCACCGGTTTTTGTGGATGAAAGGTGGAATTTTCTGGAGTTACCTCCACGATCAGAGACAACGGACACACAGATGGCGTGAGTAACCAGAGAGTATGAATAAGACATCCAAGTGACCAACGGAAGCGGTAAGACGCCTATACATTATATAGCCTTGGTACATGCCTGTGGAATGAGATCTTACAAAGGATGAAACGGAAACCGGGCAGACCCATACACCGGTAAACCTGCCGCTGCAGCAGTTACCAGTGATTGACTCACAAACAAACAGCTGATCAAGTTGCTCTCACTCCCTACTGTCTGAACAGCCCACACCTTTGATTCACCAAAAACATATCGGATACCACGATGCTTGGTTAAGATATCAGTGACTTGTCATGGCTAGTGCATCCCAGAGATTTGATAAAACCCCATCTGCATGTATACTTTAGGAAGGCTCCTTATTGCAGTTAGGGGTTATGTATATCAAGAAACGAGATACATGTGTTTGCAAGATAGTCCATTCATCTTCCCCCGGGGGTTATCCACAGGAAACCAGCACAGCACGGTGAAACTTTTTCCTTGGCAATGCCCAACCACCTTGATTTGGAATTTTCCTAATCAACAATAATCATCCTGCTGTCCTGCTTCCCTTGTGGGTAAATGTTTATTAGTTGACGTCCGGACATTTTGCTGTGTGTGTGTGTGTGTGAAAGTGGAGTGTTTGATCCTTGATCCACCCTCACAAAGATAGTACGGCCGTTCTGTATGTTTACATGTTTGTCTGTGCTTGTATGTAATTTTCATTATCCGGGCAACTCATCATAGGTATGAGACCCGTAAATCATTTTTGCATGGAATTGTAGTGTACCTGTTTATACATGATGGTTTATCACAGTTAAGAATAAATTTTGTAAATTTTTAACCAACTGATTCACAATTCTGCTGCAGAGGTAGCTACTTTTTAAGTCGTGGTAGTGTTACCTAGACTTGCGGTGTATATATATGCTAGTTGTCTTTGGCTACAGCAGCAGCACCAAAATAGGTGTATATCGTTGGTAAAACTATGAGATAACCAATACACATACCAGGTTTTGCGGGATAAGTTTCCTTCTTTTTTCTTTTCCTTTGCTCACTATTTTTCCTTTTTTTGGTTCATGTAGAGAATATAACATGTGTAGCTTACTCGACTTTCGTTCGGATCAAACGTTGTATGGCATCATACTATGATTTTTGGAATGACCGAATAATATTTTAATTGAAAAAATAAATGATTTTGTAAACTTGAATTATGTCAATATGTGAGCACCTAAAAAATCCTGTCCTATCTGTATATTGTCTACTGCAATTTTTGTGTCTCTTAAGTGGATTGTTAGAGGATTCTTTTTTTTTTTTTTCATGGCTCTTTAACCAACTGATTAGTCTAGGGCAGAACCACTATTACATTTTATCTTTCATCAAATCATTGGATCAGATTTATGAAAACTGTTGGCTAGAAGTGAACTGTACTTGCAATTGCTTGTAATTTTACCCGGAAGGCAATTAACAAGTTATTGCTTTTCATGGAAACATATCTGCTGTAACCCAGTGTCTTTCAGGTTGGAGAAAAGCTTTTTCAGGGTGTCATTGTTCTATATTAATCTGAATAGTACTTTTAATGGGACAAAATTCCAAGGAAGAGGCAGTGCCAAACCATCTCTTAACAGTATGGACAATGATCCCAATTTGTCTTTCAACCAAAATCATATCCCTTCTGTAATATCGTGTTAGTTTAATGGTCCGTATGATAGCAGCGATTACGCTTCATGTACAACGAATCTTCTGTCAACTATGCTAATACAGCAGTTTTTCACATAGGGGTGAAATTTACTCCGTGATGGTAGTGTGGTATTTAAAAAAGCAATGATCTAAGTGATTGCTGGTGGACATGTAATTTTTGTTCTATAATGGTATAATATCTTTCTTTTGTGCTATTAGTTTTTATAGACTGTTAAAGTGAAACAGTAGCCATTTTTATTTTTACTATTTTTGAGCATAGAAGGGTTAGAGCCTCTGTTTTTTTTTTATTGTTGTCTTCCCTAGTGTGGAGATTCACTGTGGTTTTCTGTGCTGATGTCTGTTGTCCCCAGGACAGACAGTGAGGGGAAATTTCACAGTTTTTACTGGAACAGGAGGTGAAGGGAAATGTGCAGGTAAGGATACCTGTTCCTGTGGCTATTGTCTATAATGGGATTTCTTTGCTGACCATTCAACTCTCATTCTGTTGTGTCTCCAGGATAGAACAAAAAGGGAAGGCTCCCAAATGTGGACACTTCAACTTCTAATAGGGGGACAACCCTGCTGCGCTGCTACTAAATTTAAAGCAGCCTTGTTTGTAGCCTGTAGCCTGTGGCTGTTTGCACTACAGAAGGATGAGAAAAGGTTGGAGGGAGTATGGATATTAGCTGCTAATTCACAAGCCTATAGCTTGTAACTCAGTACCTGACCACACCTGGTACTTCACACTGCAGAACTGAGTGTGCTGATCTGAAGTGTCTGGGAGGTGGGGGAATGTGGGTCACAAATGAAAAAGGGTTTGCCTGACTCAAGGGAGGTATATTTTTTAATTGAGGGGCTTTTGCATCACATAATAATTGAATTTGAGACTTGTTTGGACTGCCAAACCAGAGCTTTTAGATGTATTTTAAAGTGGTTGTAAATCCTAAACTTGTTTTACCTTATTGCTTTTTCTGCATTAAGGTAAAAAATGTTTCAATATGTGTATCGCCCCCTCACCCCCCAAATACTTACCTGAGCCCGATCTCGATCCAGCACTGTGCTTATCTGCAGCGGATCTCTCTTCTTCTCCCTGCTTTCACAGGCTTTACAGAGAGCAGTGGGAGTTATTGGCTCTGGCTGCTGTCAGTCAAAATCTGTGTCATTGGAGCAGGGGGCGGGGCCAAGCCTCGCTGTCTGTGTCTAAAGTCGCAGGCAGCACGACTCGGGAGCGAGCCTGCAGGTGTACCACAATAGGAAGCAGCTTCATATAGTGCCACACTGAGAAGTGGAGGAGCCAGAAGCGCGAGCAGGGGACCCGGAAATAGCTGGGCTGGGGCTGCTTTGTGCAATACTATTGTACAGAGCAGGTAAGTATAACATGTTTGTTATTTTAACCACTTGCCGACCACAATCTTATATATACTTTGCGGTTTGCAAGTGGTTTACCAGGATTACGGCTGATGATATCAGCCATAACCCTGGTATTGTTTATTTCAGCCGATGGCTGACTTTCTCTTGAAAGCATTCCAAGCAGCTCATGAGCCACTGGAATGTTTTCAGAAGCGGCAGGATGGGGACATTTCCACTCACCGGTGTCTCTCAGGCTTACCTTTTCTGCCGGCTGGCCCAAGAAACGATCCGACGGTGGCGCCAGCTGGTCACAGAGGCGATTAAACACTAGATTGTCTTTGATCGCCTCTATGGCCTTTGAGGACCAGAGCGATGTCATGACATCACTTCCGTTCCAGGGTGGAAGTAAACAATTTATCTTTTTAAAAGCAAAAAATCAAAAACATTTTTTTTTGATCTTTTGCTTTTAAAGGTAAAGAAGAGATTTGGGGACTTTTTGACCCCAGATCTCTTCATAAAGAGGACCTGTCATTCTTATTTCATTTATAAGGGATGTTTACATTCCTTGTAATAGGAATAAAAGTGATCCAAAAAAACTAAAAACTGAAAGTGACAGTGTAAAAAGAAAAAATAAGAAAAAGTCAATGCATACATAAGTCGCGCAAGCATATGTAAATGGTGTTCGCACCACACGTGAGGCATCGCCGTGAATGTTAGAGCGAGAGCAATAATTCTAGCACTGAACCTCCTCTGTAGCTCTAAATGTCTAACCTCTAAAGGACTTTAAAACATCTCCTATGGAGATTTTTAAGTACTGTAGTTTGTCGCCATACAACGAGCGTGCACAATTTTAACCACTTCAGTCCCGGAAGAATTTACCCCCTTAATGACCAGGCCATTTTTTGCAATATGGCACTGCGTCACTTTAACTGACAACTGCGCAGTCGTGCAACGTTGTACCCAAACAAAGTTTCGGGCCTTTTTTTCCCACAAATAGAGCTTTCTTTTGGTGGCATTTGATCACCTCTGCGGTTTATATTTTTTGCGCAATAAACGAAAAAAGAACCAACAGTTTTGATAGCAAAAAGTAAAAAATATAGTTTATTATTTTATCATAAATATCACCCCCCAAAAAATGTAAAAAAACAAATTTCTTCATCAGTTTAGGCCAATATGTATTCTACTACATATTTTTGGTTAAAAAAATCACAATACGCGTATATTGATTGGTTTACGCAAAAGTTATAGGGGATAGATTTATGGCATTTTTTTAAATTTTTTTTTTTTTACTATTAATGGCGGTGATCAGCTGAGAGATTACTGTTCCTGATCACTAGGAACAGACAATCACAATGTACTCCCCTGACAGAACAGGGATCTGTTTGTTTACATTGACAGATCCCCGTTCTGCCTCTCTGTGGACATCGCAGGCACCAGTCACTCGCATCAGCTCCAGCGCCACGCCGCAGGCGCAGGCTATATCTCTTAAACGAACCACCTTACTGGTACGGTGAGTCGCGCAATAGAGCCGACCTGCCGCCGTATATCGGCGATGGCTGGTCGGCAAGTGGGTAAAGTGGGACATGTTATGTATCTATTTACTCAGCGTAATATCATCTTTCATATTATACAAAAAATGTGGTGTATATATTGTTTTTTTTTTTAAAGATTCATTAAAATGTATTTTTCCCCAAAAAAATTGCGTTTAAAAAAAGGCTGCACAAATACCGTGTGACATAAAAAATTGCAATGATCGTCATTTTATTCCCTAGGGTCTCTGCTAAATATATATATATATATATATATATACCGTATATACTATAGTTATAGTTTGGGGGTTATAAGTCATTTTCTAGCAAAAAATGCTGATTTAAACTTGTAAACAAAAAGTGCCAAAAATTACTTGGTCTTCAAGTGGTTAAAAGAAAAAAAAATGACTTTACAAATGCTTTAATATTGAAAGCTTTAGGCAAGAGGAAATTTCTACTCATATAGACCATATGGTACTATAATTGGTAACACGAGGAGTACAAATATACAGTAAAGCTACCGAGGTTAAAGTAGATTTGGGGTGTCACTAAAAGCAACCTCACTTAGATTTAGTTATGTGACAGACAGTAGCAATGGGAGTGTTACCCAGAACACTTCCTCTTGATATCTTACATTTATGTGTATAACATAATATTTGAATCCTAATCATCCATGTAATTGATTTAGCAGGCATACCACAATATAAAAACTATATGGTTTTGCTATTGTCAATTCTAAATCGTGTAACATTGGACAAGAATTTTTCCAGAAAATGATCATGATACGGTCAGTACATTAATAATTTCCTCCTTTTCTCCCAGTCAGGGTCGTGATCTGCAGATACATACTTGGAATTTGGCAGAAGGAAGGAATGAAGTGACTGACTCTATTGCAGTAGATAGCGTTGGTTTTTGTAAGTGCTCATTATTAAATAATGAGAATTGTTTACTAGCAATGCCAGGAAAAGAAAGCTCACAGGTAAGAAATATATGTATTTGGTTTTCTTTCAAAGGACAACAGCACTTTCATTGTGAAAATGGCTAAAAGGTCTTCCTCCTTCCCAACTTTACACCAAATTAGTAATTTTTAAATAAAAAACTTAAAGTGGTTGTTAACCCATTCATTTAACTTTATATACTGTAATCCTGTGCGCTCCTGTCTCTGTGATTTAATGAAAATATTTTGATTAAAAAAAATGCGCCGAGCGGCGCCCTGACATCCGGTATATACTGCATTAAATGTTCAGCAGCAGTAAGGGAGGGGGCGGACACTTAACACAGAGCAGACAGGCAGGGAGGGGAGGAGGGAGAGGACGGAGGAGAGACACGAAAGCTGTGGATGACGGAGGCACGTAAACTGACCACAGGACTGTCAGGACTCAGCAGCCATGAGATATACCGTGGTCAGTTTACAGGGGAGACCAGGCAGCATCAGCCAGGTATTTTTAGGTGTTACAGGGTGCCAAATTACACAGCACAAGCACTGTGCTGTATAACATGCTTTAAAGCAAAGGATCTTTTTAGGGTAACACACACTTTAAAACAAACATGCTTTGCCCATGCAGTTGTATAGTGCGAGGGAGAAAAGAGTGATTACATGTTGCTAGGGAGGCTTTGCCTTGAACTGTAGATAAGGTCACTTAGATTTTCCATGAACATTGCACTGCGCAGTTCTCTGATAGAATAGCTGCTGGTGCAGTTATGCTGTAAATGTGCCCCCATCAACCCCCAAATCTCAAATTAATCTGTTTCTGGAATATTTTCACTGTGTGACCTGCTTGGAGATGCACAGCCTTTTCCCCTGGCAGAATAGTGTTTCTTCCATGAATCTCTATTTATTCCTATTGAAAAGCAGTATATTAGTTTGTCCCAACAGTGGATGACCTTTCCATAGGATTTAATGGAGATAAGCAGAAGAATCAGAGAAGAGGCTTTGCAGCTCCCAGCAGGCTACACAGCAGGGATCATGGAGAACCGAAGACAGTTATATGACTGGGAGGTTCAGGGGTAGCTGGGAGCAGAGGGCTACAAGTACAGTTATCTTTGAAGCATGCACTTTAACCACTTCAGCCCCGGAAGATTTGGCTGCTCAATGACCAGGCCATTTTTTGCGATGCAGCACTGTGTCGCTTTAACTGACAATTGCGCGGTCGTGCGACGTTGTACCCAAACAAAATTGATGTTCTTTATGTCCCACAAACAGAGCCTTCTTTTGGTGGTATTTGATCATCTCTGCGGTTTTTATTTTTTGCGCTGCAAACAAAAAAAAGAGCGACAGTTTTGAAAAAACACAATATTTTGTACTTTTTGTTATAATAATAATAATAATGTAATAATAATTTTTTTTTAAAAAAAAGCTAATTTTTTCCTCAGTTTAGGCCGATATGTATTCTTCTACATATTTTTGGTAATAAGAATTGAAATAAGCGTATATTGATTGGTTTGCGCAAAAGTTATACAAAATAGGGGAAAGATTAAGGCATTTTTATCTTTTTTTTTTTTTACTAGTAATGGCGGTGATCAGCGATTTTAATCAGGACTGCAACATTATGGCGGACAGATTGGACACTTTTGGGACCATTGGCATTTATACAGCGATCAGTGCTATAAAAATGCACTGATTACTGTGTAAATGTCACTGGCAAGGAAGGGGTTAACAGTAGTGGGCGATGAAGGGGTTAAATGTGTTACCTAGGGAGTGATTGTAACTGTGGGGGGATGGGACTGCCTGGGTGAGGAGAGCGATCGTTGTTCATCCTTAGTATGAACAACAGATCGCTCTCCTCACCCCTGACAGTACGGAGATCTGTCTGTTTACATTGACAGATCTCCGTTCTGTCTCTGTGTGGAGCGATTGCAGGTGCCCGCACGTGCATCGGCTCTGGCGTTGCGGGCGCGTCTCTGGTGGCGCGCGCCCCTTAGTGGTCAAAAGTGGTCAAAAAGGGAGCCGACGTATAGCTACGACGGCTCGCCCAGGGGAGACAACCTGCCGTAGTATAACTGCAGTGGCTAGTCAGGAAGGGGTTAAAATCAATGGTAGTTGCACAAAGATATTCTTTGAGCAACTGCACCAAAAATAATTTTGCATTGCTTAGCAAATGAATAAAAAGTGCTATTAAATATGCACAAAAATATACTTTAGCATTTAAAGGTTTGGAAATATCTTTATTTTTTTTTTAAACTGATCCATTTTTTAATTAAGGTACCCTAAATTGATTTAATAATATAGCCATTACCTTGCCAATGTTGTAAATGATTATTACTGCTTGAAATGACTGATTTACAAATCATTATTTACATATGACTCCGATCATTTTTCCGGCAGCCATTTCTCCAGTGTGCTAATGGTAAACTCTCTGAGCTCATGCTTAAAGTGTTACTAAACCCACAACAGTAAAATCAGTCTGTATATGCAGTTTAGCATGCTCGTTATACTCACTGTGGAACTTAATCCTCTGCATTGTGTAAAAAGTGCAAGCTTTTGTCTCAGGGTAAAGTTGGGCTTGTAAGTTACTGGGATGCAACATTTGTTAAAGTGGTAGTAAACTCTTGTGTGACATTTTTACCTACAGGTAAGCTTATAATAAATCTTACCTGTAGGTAAAATTAATATCTCCTAAATGTGAACCGTTTAGGAGATATTCCAGCGAGCAGCAGCCAGTGACGTCACCTGTGCATGTGCTCTGAAGGCATGGCATACCCATGCTACTCTTTCAGAGCTCTGTACCATGCCTGGTGTTTCATGCACGCATGCACGGGAGTGACATCATTGTGGCTCTGCCAATCAGAGGGTCAGAGCTTGCGAACCCGGAAGGGAGACCTGGTAAAGATGGAAGCCATGTCAGCGGTGACAGCGCTCAGCTGAAGGGCTTCATTATAAGGTAAGTCTTTCATAATGTGCTGGTATGCAATGCATACTAGATTATGATATTACCTTTCAGGGTAAAACACTTTTTTTTTAAGGAGCTTTACTACCACTTTAACCTCTTATGCGCCTCTATACCTCCTTGGACCAGAGCAATTGTTACATTTCCTCTATGGGCCTGTTTATTTGGTGATAAATTACAACATACATTCATGCACACTGCATGAGGCCTTTTTACAGCTGCTGTTAGGGGCATTTTTTTCCCCCTGCCTCTAAATTCCCCTGCATGGTAGCCTATGTGTCCATGCACACATGCTTTTATCAGCATTTAATAGCAGGGGCTTTTAGAGACGGGTGGCAGTGCATCCAGGAGCAGCAGAGTTTTGCCAGAAAAAATGCTTGACGCTACTATAAGATGCTAAATGAGCCTGAACGCTAGGTGCGTTTAGCACTTGAACAATAATTCATTTCAGTGGGCAGAAAAAAATTATTCTGGCCAATGAAATTAATTAACACCCAAGGGCCCAAACACTTTAAATGGTGATTTACATCTGCTCTCAGGAAGTCTTTAGGCTTGGCTGATGACCAATAAATTACCATACTTTTATCCTGGTTTATGTGATATGGGCAAGGGTTTATAATTGCATTTATTAGTTACACTCCATCCTGTGGTTGTCATCAGATGCATTTAAAGTTTATTAATTTGTGAAAGGGTGTAGCCTTCCTCTTTGTCTAATGCATACATATATATTCAGTTTTTTAATGGAATCTCCCTTCCAGTTGTCTAAAAAAAAATAGAATGCTCGGTGCATTGTCAGATTAAAAAGTGAGCCCAAGCGCTAACCAGTCAACCATTAGAGATATTTGGCACTAAAAGTTGTTTATACATTCATCAAAGGGAACTGGCTGGTACAAATCCGAATGACACTTTGAAGGATACCAGTTAAAAACCTGTATTTGCGGAAGGCTATGAGGTCTACCAATGATCTTTGTCATATAAAGCGCATATTGGCTGATCTTTAACTAGAGGGTCATATCATTCTGGTAAGCGTACCCATTGATCAGAGTATGGAGGTTCACTGCAGTGATTTTGTAGTGCCAAGATTAAATTAGGCTGCTACCTGGTTGTCAAATTTCTTCACCAATTTTTTTTCACTGTTGGCAGGAGGACTTTCTTTGCACCAATTTGGATTCATTTATACACTTACTATAATCATTTTTATTCGGCGTATTTTTATTTTGTTTGGTTACCAATTTATATCTTTTGGTGTGCTAGCAGCTAAACGCAGTCTATTTTATATACTTTTGAACGTGAATGTTCATCAAAATAGTGATGCTTAACCTAATAGGGCCCAAGGGCCCCAATTGTATCCATAAGCTGAGTGGAGGGCCACAGCTAAATCAACGCCTCTCCTGTTCCTCATCAAATTTTAAGGCAAGGATGCCTGAGTACCTCTTCATCCAAGTTTTTTACCTTGGTACCACAATAACTGTTTTTTAAACATAGCATATAAGCAAAAAAAGGGATGGAGAGGTCAGTAAAAATTAATTAAAATGGAAGTCAGTAAAAATTAATTATAATTATTTAAAATGTTAACTGCAAATTTTAGCATTTAAAAAAACTAACTAGGCATAACTGCAAATCATACTTTGCAAGTTTTCCCATTTTATGAAGACATATAGAATTTTTTTTCAGGTAAAAATGATTGTTTTTACGTGCAGTAGTACAAAAACAAGTGAATGCTAAAGTTTACATTCAATTGATTAAATTAAATGCTAAAGGGGAAAAGGGGATGAAAAAGTTATTTACAACCTAATAGGGTAAATTAAGGGTTAATAAAGTGCTAAAATTGTGTTAAAAATATTTATTTTACACATTATGGTAGTTCATGAATTAAACCTACAACAGTAGCTTTCATTCATAAATTGATGCTGAGCGGGACTGAGCTCCTAAACTGACAGATCAGTCTTTTGGATTACACAGGGAGAACACCTTTCACTTTGTAATTATCAGAGCCCTGTGAAAGCCATTTTCTCTGCTCCGTTTATTCTTCAGTAGCTGTCACTGACAGCACAGATCCACGCTCTACCTGCCTCGTGGACTACAAAAAGGTCTTATGGGCCTTGTGCAGGCCGTGGGCCCACCAGTTGGGCATCTCTGCTCTAGAATATATTTGACCTAACTTGATTGTACATTTTTCCTGGCTATTGTACAACACGAATGTAGATTTTTTTTTTTTTAATGTTGCTCTGTAGCTTAGATTCTTCTTATGCAGTAGAGAAAGTTATATTTAAAATCAAGGTATAATGGGGAAAGTAATTTTGATCCCCTGAAGATTTTGTAAGTTTGCACACTTACAGAGAAATGAAGGGTCTATAATTTTCATTATATATGTATTTTAATTGATGGAGACAGAATATGAACCAAAAATCCAGAAAAAACACATGATACAAGTGTTATAAATTGTGTTGCAGTTCAGTGGGTAAAATAAGTATTTGATCCCCAAGCAAAACATTTATTTATTTTTATTTATTTTAGGTACTTATATAGTGCCGTCAATTTATGCAGCGCTTTACATATACATTGTACATTCACATCAGTCCCTACCCTCAAGGAGCTTACAATCTAAGGTCCCTAACTCACATTCATATATACTATGGACAATCTATACAGGATCCAATTAGCCTACCAGCATGTCTTTGGAGTGTGGGAGGAAACCGGAGTACCCGGAGGAAACCCACGCAGACACAGGGAGAACATGCAAACTCCAGGCAGGTAGTGTCGTGGTTGGGATTCAAACCAGCGACCCTTCTTACTGCTAGGCAAAAGTGCTATCCACTACCCCACTGCGCCGCCCCATAACATGACTTAGTACTTGGTGAAGAAACCCTTGTTGGCAAGCACAGAAATAAGATGTTTCTTGTAGTTGGTTACCAGATTTTCACACAACTCAGGAAGGATTTTGGTCCACTCTTCTTTACAGATCTTCTCTAAATCTTTAAGGTTTCTTGGCTGTTGCCTGGCAACTTAAAGTTTCAGCTCCCTCCATACATTTTCTATAGAATTAATGTCTGGAGACTGGCTAGGCCACTCCATGACCTTAATGTGCTTCTTCTTGAGCCACTTCTTTGTTGCCTTGGTGGTATGATTCATTGTTCTGGCTGTTGGAAGAAGGTTCTCATCCAAGATTTTATAATACATGGCCCTTTCCATTTGCCCCTAAATGCAGCAAAGTTGGCCTGTATCTTTAGCAGAGAAACAGCCTCAAAGCATATTGATCAAATCATTATTTTCCCCACTGTATATACCACACAAGAAGGGATTGAGAAGAACAATATGAAAGTTTTATATTTTCATGTTTATTTTGTGACTTATATTATATGTTTTATGTAATACGTGCCTTTAAGTTTTATTTCCCCTTATTTTGAACAGGTTCAGGTTATTGACCTGGCATCCAAAAAGATAATAGGCTCCATGGACCCTGTTGCAGACAGGAATTGGGGAATGGCGATGTGCATAAAACTTTGGCAGGTTAGCAGTCTTAATTTTTATTACCATATTTTGGTTTTATTTTATATAAAAAACAAGTTCTTCCACAGTGCTTTACAAGAAGAAAACAACAGACATAAATTGATTTACTAGATTAAGGTTTAGCTTTCTAATTATTCTGTTACTTGAGTTACTGGATCTTTGAAGCCATTTTATGCTTTCAACGTGTGTGGAAACTGTTCCCCCTGATGTGGCCTTGGTGTCCTTAGAACCTACAATTTTTTTACAGTAAAAAAGGCACATATGAGGTGCTGCAGAACTAAATGCTTTTTTTTGGAAACCCATTTCATACAGTGACTGAAAAGAGAAAGCCTTTAGAGCTGCTTCTTTAAAACTTTACAAATAGCTGAGTCTCAGGGGTTCCAGTAAGGGAGAGCACCAGTGGTCCAGAGCAAGTGGTACAAATGTTCTACATCCACGTTAAAAGTGGTGACCCCTTATTTTTAGTAACAGGCTGAACTTCCTTTATTAGCACAGCTGTTATAAGCTCTACATTGGTACAGCTTTTTATGTAAGTTTTTGTGAAGTCCTGCTTACATTTTTTTGATCAAACACTACATTTCAGTGAATTTGGGATAAAATGGCTTTCAACAATATTAAAATACTGAATGTTTCTTCTGTGTTGTGAATCATTACCTTATTGTTACATAAGTCTGATCATTAGTTACAGAAAATGTATTTGGCCCCAGTCAGATAACGTAGATTTTTCTGAAGGTTCCCTTGAAGCAACCAAATTTTATTAAAGTTATCAGGACAGAGATAAGCAACTGACAGATGATGAAACATACAGTATGCCTGTCCTCACTTGCATTGACATTCCCATGTAACTTGCATTGGTCTTCTGAATGGGTGCATATATTTAGTGGTATTTTTATTAACCTCCCTGGTGGCATTATTATGTCAGATTTTTGTGTCTCAAAGCGATACAATTGTTTTGCTTAGAAATTTGGCGTTTTCTATTGTAGGCCTGTAATTCTTAGCAATAACACACTTAAATCTGTCCAAACAAGAGTCTAGTAGATATCCCGGGTATGATAAAGTTTGAAACACCAAATCATAAATTATAATATAATAAATAACTATAAATAATTATAAAAAATAATAATATAATAATAATAACATTAATTTCCTCACAATTCACTATCACTCAATTCTGCAAGTGTTCTAATTTACTATCGCTGTTTTCTAGCTGGTCTAAAACCACTTTTGACGTAAAGGGACACTTTTTGCTTGCTATGGACAATCTCAAGTTTCCATTACCATTACCATTTTTCCCAGAGAGAAGGGTACAATCCACACCATCTGATATATATATCAGATGGTGTGGATTGTATCCTTACCATACCAGTGTCTTGATCACTGCTACCATACCATGTCTTGATCACTGCTACCATACCAGTGTCCTGAGTACTGCCATACCAGTGCCCTGATCACCACCCTACCAACATCCTGCTTACCACCATATTAGTGCCAGTGTCAACAGAGTCAATACCCCTCAAAGTTTCCACTGTCACAGTGCTCCAAGGCCTCCAAAAATGTGATGGGTAGTCAGGAAATTAGATGTGTAATTTATGCCCCTAGAAAGCCTGAAAATTCTACTCGGATCTTGGGCTTCTCTATGTGGCTAGGCTGTGAAAAAGCCTCACACATGCAGTATTGTCATACTCAGGAGGATTAGGAGAATGTGTTTTGGGATGCAATAATAATTATGCCTATAACTAAATAACTTGTTAAAATTACAACTTTTAAAAAAAAATAATAATTTACTTTTATAATTTTCCAAAAAATTTTGGCAAAAAAATACAACTTAAAAAACTCACCATGCCCCTTACTAAATTCCTTGGACTGTCTACTTTCCAAAAAAGGTCATTTGGGGGGCATTTATACTGTCCCGGCATTTAAGGGCCTCAAGAAATGAGATAGACAGTCCGTACATTAGGACTGATCAATTTTCAAGTATACGTACAGTATATATACTAGCGTTTGTAAGCTCTTTAACTTTAAAGCGGTATACATTTGGTCTAAACTCATGAAGAAAGATTATTTACTTGCAAAATGTTGTAACCGAAACTTAATTTATTTTCAAAATTGTGGGTTCTTATTTTAATTTATATAGCCAAAAAATAAAAAACTTAAATACCATCAAAAGAAAGCTCTGTCTCAAAAATTATATAAAATTTATTTGAGTATAGTGTTGCCATTGAGTAATTGTCATTTAAAGTGTGACAGCACTGATATCTGAAAAATGGCCTGGACTGGAAAGGGGGGGGGGGGTGAAAGTGTCCAGACTTGAAGTGGTTGAGCTAGGGACCAAATTGGCAAAATGGCGGCAAATTTTTCTATACAATGAAAGGTGAAGTCTGACGGGTAGCTCCACTTTTTTTTTTTTTTTTTTTCAATTTTAATGAATAGGGGCTTACAGCAGTAATAAACCCAAAAGGAAACATGTAATATATTTCAGCTTACCAATTCCTACATGTGATGGCTGCCTTAGTTTTCTTTTTTATTCTATTTTCGTGTGGTGATCCAGCCAGTAAGTCTGTCAAAAGTACAAGCTCTCCAGGAGAATGTATCAGTTTACATGGATAAGACACTGGCAGGGGTTCTTAAAATGATCCACTTTGATTTATTCATGTAAAACTTTTATCCCAAAAGAGGAAAAAATGTTTGTAACTGATTCTAAAGTGTGAGCTGGAGTTTGGCATCAACTTCTTGGTGTATTTAAATTATTCTATCAAATTTAACACTCCCCCCCCCCCCCCCCAGACTGACAATGCTCATCCAGAGTGGGAGCACACTAATACAGGAGGTGTGTTACTGGCCAGATCATCAGGTGAAAACAGAGGGAAAAAAACAAAGAAGAGAACAGATGCAGCCACCAAATCTAAAGATTGTTAAGCTGCAGTATAATGCATTTTTTGGTTTTGGGTTTAATACCACTTTAATGGACTATAAAGAAAGTGAATTTTCTGATAAGTGTCTGGTGGTGAAACGGTTATGAAATGATGATTTGCTGCCTTTATAAATAGCTTTATAAATATTCCCCTGTATTATAATTATGTCATATTGTTGGATGGTTCCACTAAAATGCTGTTTAGTGTCCTAGATATTGTGGACTAGGAGGAAAATGAAATGGCACTGTTTAAACAGCACTGAATAAATCATTTTTGTACTAGTATTTTATTTATTTTTTTAATTTTGAGCATCTGATTTATTGTTTTACACTCTATGTAATTGTTCAGATAAGGAAAGCCTCTATATAATTACATATTGTGAAGTACAAATTGTGAAGTACATGATGTTTTGTGAATGTGCTGTTGAAAGCTTTATGACCTCGAGGTATTTCTTGCAAAATTGTAAGCTATAGAAGGGAATCAGGTGACAAACATAATTTCATAGCTCCAAATAATACATGTAGACTTTTCATGTTGCTGAAAATGTGTTGTCATGTTAAAACATACAAACAGTAACTTTAACAGATACAGGGAGATAAACACAACAGATCCTCCTAATATAAATGAGTAATTGTAGAAAAAAAAAAGGAAAACGCATTGAACACATACATACATACATACATACATACATACATACATACATACATACATGCAGATTAGTTAAAAAAAAAAGTTTTAATGAACAGCTTCCAACTCCAAAGTTTTGCCACTTTCCCTCCTCCTACATCTCTTATCAACATGACATGTGATTTATGGTGTTGGAAATTAATGCGAATATAAAGCTCAACTTCAGACAGATGTAAAATGCACAAATTAATGCAACTGTGTACTCTATTAATACATTATTAAGAGCCCATTTACATGTATGCATTGCAGTGCCTTTCACTTTGAATGGCACCCCAATGCACAAAGGCAAATTCATCCATTGCGCAAAAAAAAAAAGGTAGCACAACTGTTTTATTGGGGGGAGGTTGGTGCATTTAATGCCTATTGATTCAATAAAGTGATTGTAAAGCTTTAATTTTTTTATTTTTTTTGAAAATATGAAACATGATATACTTACCTGCTCTGTGCACTGGATCTGCACAGAGCAGCCAGGATACTCCTCTTCTCTGGTCCCTTGCCAGCGCTCCTGGCTCCTCCCTCCTGTCAGGTTCCCCCACAGCAAGCAGCTTGCTATGGGTGTCCATTCACACACAGAGCTGTGGTTCGGCCCCGCCCCTCCATCTCCTGATTGGCGTCCTGGCTGTGATTGACAGCAGCGGGAGCCAAGGCTCTCGTGGACATCGCTGGATCGAGAGGGGGTTTGGGTAAGTATTAGGGGGCTTCTGCACACAGAAGGTTTTTTACCTTTATGCAGACAGATCTCCTGCTGAGCAGGCTGATCCATTTGCGGAGTCTGTCCGTGTAAAAGGGCCCTAAAGCTGACTGCACACATTACAATCTGTTTATACAATCTCTTTAAAATCTCCTTTAGATATACAGTACCACCAACTATATAGCATACAATCAGATTGTTAAAAGTGAGGTCACTTAAGGTATTTTATTGTGTAACCCAGACCAGGTATATATTAAACCTTTAATGGCCATAGACATGTACTATATGCCATTAATAAGTAAAAGTAAAAGGGTTAAAAAGCTCCAGCCATGAATTTCATTTGAGGCTGGATCCGCCTCCACTATTTAAAATTTTGAAATAGATATCGGTGACTATATAGTGCTATTCCTCCCCCCTTACTTCCGCCAACTTCCTTGCTCTACTGCCTTTTTCTGGGCGTCCAGAACTTCTGAAAATTCTATAAGTATGGAGAACAGTGGAGGATCCAGGAACTTCTGTTCCCCATTCTACTACATTACAAGGGTGTTTGGAAATGAACCCATGCTATAGTACTACTTAAATTGATTTGAGTAGTAACTTTTTTTTCTATCACCTTGGGCTGTCTGCTTTCCAAAAGGGGTCATTTGGGGGTTTTCTTACTGTTCTGCCATTTTTATTTTACCCTTTCACTGACAGGTCCGTACGGCGTACGCACCTACAGCACTACTGCCAGCTGGCCAGGTCCATACATATGGACCTCATTCCTCCTTCTGCTATAAGCTCATGGTCACTTCAGTGACCATAAACTTATAGAAAAATTGTTCAGCAGACTATAGCAGGCCTATAGCGCTGATCAGCAGATGACAATCCCCTGATTAGAGCTATTCCCTCAAAAAGTGACCCCCCACCCACCCACCAAAAGTCGCTGCTGCCTCTGCCACTCTACCACTGTGCCGCTGCTGCACCCCACCTCCACATACCCTGCATTTAATAAAATTACTCTCCCCACTGCCACTCTAATTCCCCCTACCCTCCTGCACCAGTCCCCACGGCATCGATAACCCACCTCCCCCCAACAGCACCAATCGCTGGCATTGTTCGTTGGTGGCTTTCCTGAAGCTGCCAGCTTCCCTCCTTGCCCTCCTGCTGGCTTTAGATGTTGCACTGAAGCCACAGCAATATGAAAAAAAAAAATTAATCCAGCACTCATGGAGCCATGGGCCAATGGCTCCCGCTGCTATCGATCTGTCCAATGAGGAGAGCAACAGCAATTGGAGCCTATGCGCTCGTGCACATGGCTGGATCGGATCAGACTCAGGGGAAAAGGGGGGGGGAGCTGCAGCACAGAGTTCTTCATCTTAATGCATAGAATGCATTAAGATGAACAATCTTAAGGCTTTACAAACACTTTAAAATGATTTTAAACGATCAACTAGTAAAACAGCCCATTTAGTTTTAACCACTTAAGGACCGGAAGATTTTCCCCCTTAATGACCAAGCCATTTTTTTGCAATACAGCACTGTGTCGCTTTAACTGACAATTGCGCGGTCGCGTGACACTGTACCCAAACAAAATTGACGTCCTTTTTTTTTTTTACACAAATAGAGCTTTCTTTTGGTGGTATTTGATCACCTTTGCGGTTTTTATTTATTTTTTGCCTATAAACAAAAAAACACTGACAATTTTGAAAAAAAGAAAATAATATTTTTTACTTTTTGTTGTAATAAATATCCCCCAATTTAAAAAAAAAAAACGAATTTCTTCGTCAGTTTAGGCCAATATATATTCTTCTACATATAAGTGTATATTGATTGGTTTGCGCAAATGTTATAGCGTCTACAAAATAGGGGATAGATTTATAGCATTTTTATTAATTTTCTTTTTACTAGTAATGACGGTGATCAGCGATTTTTAGCAGGATTGCGGACAGATTGGACGCTTTTGACACTTTTTTGGGACCCCTGACATTTTGATCAGTGCTATACAAATGCCCTGATTACTGTATAAATGACACTGGCAGGAAAGGGGTTAACACTAGTGGTGATCAAGGGGTTAAATGTGTTCCCTGGGAGGTATTTCAGTGGAGGGAGTGTACTGACTGGAGGAGGAGAGAGATCGCTGTTCCTGATCACTAAGAACAGACGATCACTCTCTGTTCCCCCTGTCAGAACAGGGATCTGTTTGTTTACATTGACAGATCCCCGCTCTGGCTCTGTGGAGTGATCGCGTGTGGCCAGGGGACATCGCGGCCGCCGGCCACGCGCACTGGCTCCACTGCCGGGCAGGGGGCACGCGTGTGCCTGATATAGCTCTGTAGAGAGCCAACGTACAGCTACGATGATTCGCGGGAACGAGCCGAGCTGCCGCAGTATAATGACGGCGACTGGTCGGCAAGTGGTTAAAATAGAAATGAAATGGAAAACATTTGTGTATAGATATAAAAAAAATTCTAAATACCTTTTTATTTTTTTAATCTTTTTTTAAAGGTGATCAAATTTCCTCTGTTCTCAGCTGCATGGGAGCTGTGCGTAGTTGAAGCAGCAGTACAGTGAGCTTCCCAGTGAATGGCTGTGCAGCGGGGGCTGATGATCAAGTCTGATCATTGGAGGAGAGCAGACTAAGTTCCCAGTATAGCTGAAGAACTGATTATGGTGTGCTTTCCTGCTTAGTGTGGTCAGTTTTTAACAGGAAAGCAGAGGGACTGGCAGGAACACCAGGGATTTCACATAAATGAAGCAATACAAAGAACATAACAAACGCTTTAAGTGGTTAACATATATTGAGTTATCTGACATTTAGAAAGCCCCTTTTACATTTTTATTCAGATCTGAGACCTGTAAAGCCCAGGGAATCCTCAATCCATTTATTTGTTTTGTTTTTGCTTCTTGGCTTCTCGATAAATTATTTTGAATGCAAAACTTTCTCTATAGTGCAGAATTCAAACAAATATAAAAAAAATGCAAACTAATGCTGAAAAAGAGAACAGCCAGATGTACAAAGGGGAACTGATTTTTTCCTAGAACATTCTCCTCTACGAAGGGTCTTCTCCATCTCCATGTATCACACAGTATACTACCATTTTTAGTAGGTCAGCAGGAAAAGTGCAGTATGTATTGTGTCCTACTTTTCTTTACCTTGGTTTGATATCACAACCATTGTTCTTTGTATTCCACAAGTAAGTTGTTGCCATTTAGACATAGTGGCATGTGAGCAGTTGTGAATGAAAAATCAAGTCCCTGGAAATCTGCAAGTTAAACAAATGACAGTGCAATTTCTCAGAATGCATCACTGTAGCCAGTTCATTCCATAGCTCTGCTGAGTGTATGACAGTTATAATACAACAGGCTGAGGCTTTAAACCTGACATTCCCTAGGGATATTTATCCCGGCTTGACCAGTTCCTGTCTGACTGGTTATTATAATTCACTCTAGTGAGATGATGAATCCTTTTCTCTGAAATGTGACACACTATCCACCAAGGTTCCATCTCCTTTGAGTTATTTCAGAGGCTAAAATAAATGAGGTGTCTGGTCAGCATGTCATGGCCTTTGACCTTTGGCATCATTAATCAAATGATATCTTATTGGTTACAGTAGTGGCTAAGACTATGTTTACCCTCAATAGAAGCATTTATTTTGAACAAAGGACCACCATACTTATTTATGCAAAACACAGTCACAATGAATTCTAAGTTAATTTTAGGAATTGTCTCAGACACATTGGAATAATTATACCACACCAGAAATGGTCAGATACTTTTTAGTGTGCTTGATGATGCTTCTGGGAAAATGGGAATTTTTTTCAGTTAGAGGTTTTTAAGCTTAACAGAGGCTAACCAAGCATAGCTTATAGCTATATAATAGGCAGTAGATATGATGTGATTATTATTATACAGGACCTATATAGCAACAACAGTTTGCACATTGCTTTACAACATGAGGGCAGACAATACAGTTACAAGACAATTCAATACAGGAGGAATCAGAGAGCCCTGCTCCTTTAGAGCTTACAAGCTTAAGATGGAGGGTCAAGTGTTAAAAAAGGTAAGGACTGTGGGGGATAAGCTGGTGGAGGAAGTAAAAATACAGTTGTTATGTAGGTGGTAGAATAGGCTTCTCTGAAGAGAAGGGTTTTCAGGGATCAATAGACAAAGTAGGAGACAGTCGGACAGATTGGGGTAGGGAGTTCTTATCAGGAACCATGAATCAGACCGAGACAGAAGTATAGTTAAATCACCCTTGTTTAATAATAAGTAGTACAGCAAGCAGGAGCCAGAAGGAACATCAGCCGAGCAAGTCTTTAACAGGAACGAAGGAGAAAGTCTCTGTGATGTTGACAAAGGCGAAGGCAGAGATCAAGTGAGCTGGAAGACTTTAAGTAGGCAGGACTGACGAGCAGAATCAACAACAGCTGAGTAACTGTGGGGAGAGATGGGAGCTGGCAATTAGCCGACAGATGAGTGGTCAGCTCAGAGAAGGAAGGGCTGAGCCTAGCCCTGACAGTTCTATAGGATGGGGAGAGGCTTTGGAGAAGTCCTGGAAACAAGCAAGGGAGCTAGAAAGAAAAAAGCTGTAAAAATTTAATATTTTCTAGCTAGATGATGGTCTATAAATATTTTTTGAATGATGTATAACAATCCAATATGATACATTTATATATGAACTCAATAGTGACTATGACATATTTCTTAGTACCAATAGGCTCTCCTGAAGACGCTAAAGGCGAAACGCGTAGCGATCTATTGACACTGATATTGAAGTTTTGTATGCTCTTAAAGCCAGAAGGAATCTTCTAGGACCACCTGGCTTCCCAGTCCTATAGGCCATTCATGTGACTTCCTTCTTTTAGCTTCCTTATCTGTTCTCTTGCATGAGACGGTGTACTTTTTCAGATGTGACATGTTCATGTGTATATATATTACCTTTTTCCCTAATATATGTGTTTTTTAATGTGATTCAAATAAATTATATATATTTTTATTATAATACGAGACCATTCCTCTTTCCTATCTGGGATTATAGAGGCAACCTTTAAAGTCTGTTTTCTACTTTTTTCTGTTTTTGCTCAAGGGAGCTACAAAGCAGTAGGTCTTGGGAGGAACAAAGAGAAAGATTAGGTTGGTGATGCAGCTGGTAGTCGAGTTGTAAATCGCTTTGTACTTTGTTAGAATTTTGAATTTAATTGGATGAGCGGAAGCCAATGTAGGGACTGACAGAAAGGAATAGCAGACACTGAACAGTTGGGTAGGTGGATGAGTCTGACAGCAGCATTCATGATGGACTGAAGAGAGAATAGCCTATGTAAAGTAAACCAATAAGGAGGGAATTACTGTAGTTGAGGTGAGAGATGACCAGGCAGTGAAGCTTTTGTTTTGTCATTGGTTAGGAAGGGTGGAATTTGGAGATGTTGCGTAGGTTGAGGCAGCAAGCTTTGGACAGTGGTTAGATGTGGGGCCAAAAGGAGAGCTGGCATGCGGGGACGGGATGATAGTTGTGTCATTGATTTTGAGTGAGACGTTAGGGAAAGGGACACATTGGGGAGGAAATATTATGCTTGAGGAAGTGGTGTGACAGGTGTGACATCCAGGCTGATATTTCTGCTAGTAAATGTGTGATGAGTGAGCTGTGGGGCAGAGAGAGATATAGGTGCCATCAATGTAGAGATGGTATTGGAAGCCATGGGTGGCTATAAACTGACCCAGGGATGAAGTGTAGATCGAGAATTGGAGGTCCAAGAACAGAACCTTGGGGGACACTGACAGAGAAAGGAAGAGGAAGCAAAATTGCAGGTGATTAAGATGAAGATATAAACTTCAGTGTAGTTTCATTACTTTTTCAAAATGCGTGTCACAGGATATGATGTGGGATACTGTATGTGATGCCACTGTGGTTTCCTGGAATACTCAGGATTAGCAGCTAACTAATTATATAGATGTTCACAATATGATTACAGGGGATTCATGACCGATAACGGTGCTGCCAATGTAACCGTCTATTCTTGCTTCTAACAATGCACATACATTTAATAGATGGGACAGCCAGAGAACACAGTTCTTGGCTTCCTTCACTAGCATGCAACACCAAACTGACTTGCTTTACACAGTTAACCTAGGGTGAGGATCATGGGCCAGATTGAACATTTCTAGAGGCAGTAGGGCACAATATGGTAAACCAGCTGAGAGAGGAAATTAAGGTAGCCCCATCACAATGTTTTAGTTCTCTGAAAGACAAATATAGCTGCTTATCAGGTGAGCTACATTTCCTCGTTTTGTGAAACATATGTTTTTAAATGATTTTTTTTTTTTTTTTTCCTGGGACATCAACTTTTTTTTTCATTTATCTGATTGGAGGTGCACTTCCATTTCTGTTTACTGCATTGGTTTTAGAAACAACTTTATGATTTCATGTTCTTTGTTTTTATTTTCTCAACAGCCTAAGTCGGGGTCCAGTCCCTTATTGATTGTTGGCTATGAAGATGGTTCTGTTGTCCTCTGGCATGTCCTTGAGCAAAAATTAATGAGCAGAATCATGTGCCACAAAGAACCTGTTATGAGTCTTGACTTTGACTGCATGAATGCCAAAGGGGTGTCGGGATCCTCTGAGAAAATACTGAGTGTTTGGACTCTTGACGAGCAGCAGAACCTCAAGGTAAGAACTACCATCCCATCTGGTTTACCCATTCAGCCATACAACACTTGTACTGCTGCTGCAAGAATGTTTAGTTAGCAGCCCTTCGCCAATTCATCATTGACTGCTTACAACATCCTAGTTCTGAGTGAGTGCCTTAAAATATGTAGTATGGCTGTTTTATTTGTTTATCTTTTTTTTAACCCGTGAAGGCAGAAAAGGTACTTGTATAATTCTATATATGAAAAATCAAACTGTGAAATTTCGTGGTGAATTTAAATTTCTTTGTAATCAGACCAAAAAGAAAAAAGTTTGGTTAAAAGTGTTTTTATATTTTTCTATGGGATTCAAGCATGTGTGATATGACAAACATTTATTCAATTTATTTTTTTTGCAGCACACAGATAAAAATTGATCAAATAAAGGTTTATAGAAAATTATTAGAATTTTGATCCTAATTTATATTGAAATTAACAAAAAAGAAAATATGTGTTAAATCGAAAGAATGAAGTCCAAATCAAATAAAATTTTTGATTGAACCTAAAATAATCGTTCCTAAATGGAAGACAGTTTAAGACTTTTTTTTTTTGCACCATTGCATAGCTATACCTCTGGAGAAATATTTTTGGTGTTTTTCCCCCATTGGATAGATTTTCCTTCGGAGAAACAAAACAAAAGGGAACCTACACGTTGCAAGGTATCCAGAGTATACCCTTGGTCACCTACCGACTCACTGAATTAAAGTGGGGCTCTATGGCCAAAAACCAATGCTTATACAAAATAGGCAGATGGACAGAGCAGCCTTAAGTATCATAACCGTGAGCCACCGGGGTATGGTAACAGAAATTGAATACCAGAATCAATCTATGAAAAATACAAATCAATATTATTATACACAAAATTTTAAATAGTAAATACATATATAGGAACCACCCAGCATCACTAATAAAAAAGACAACATTGTCTCAAACCAAAAAAGGTGCGCCGGACGCCACACTCACATGTACACAGCTCAGTCATCCCTAATATAGCTAAGCAAATAAAGTAGACTATATGGGAACTATGTGTACACAAAAAACACCTAGGACATCTTAACAGGGTAATGCAGCAGGTACAAAGCAGTCACATGCAAAGCCCACTGACATGGAGAATCCAGGTCAATGTGGGTCAATTATCTGTCTCTGCTGCAGCATCAATGCGTAGAGTCCCTGGGTAGATAGAGGCACTATAGATACAAGGAATAAACATGGATAGTCTGGCTCGCTGGCAGTCCACAAGTGGATGAGAATAAAGAAGGTATGATGCTAAGTTAACTGTTCCCAATTGGCGGTACTATAAGCATGCCGCAAATAAAGAAGCCAGGCTAGTGTCCATATGCAGATGACCGCAGTGTAGGCATATAATAGATGGACATATGGTCATTATGCCATCAGGTAAACATGAAGCAAAATTGCAGGAAGAGACAAGCAGCGAGCAGATAAGCGGCAGCAGACAATAAGCAGCAGGTCTTGGTACCAGACTAAAGACAGTGAGCATGGCATCAGTATGCAAGGAGCAGAGGGAATATGTAGATATAGTATATAACTCGCAAGGCAGACAGTGACAGTTCAGTCCATACATATCCCAGTTCAACCTCTATGCTCTGTGAGCAAGCCGCTCGATCTTGGTATAAAAGGCCAGTCCTGGTAACCCAGCAGTGCTGTAAACAGCAAATGAATTTCAAACCTGGTACTTAACCGATCCTCAATAGATATAAGAAAATGAATCCAATCAATACTGAAAAGAACAAACCTACTCAGTAGAGAATGGTTGGAAGATCACTGCATGTCGCTGCTCTTCATGGCTATGCTGTGTTCCACGTGTATACACCTGCCGTTATGTCTCAAAGGTCCCGCATTAGCTTCCTGGAAAGGTGGAAGTAGTGGAAGGCATGACTAGTGATGTCCGGTGCGCGTCTGCATGACGTCAACGCGTTTCATCGGAAACCTAGCTTTATCAGGACATGGCGCCCCCTAGCTGGTACGTGCTTAAATACACCTTTTAACCCAGCTCATAAACATACTTGTAAAAATAGGAGTGTGGCGCCGGATAATATTGCAAATATATGTAATGTGTATGATTACAATAGTGCAAATAAAGTGTAAAATAATATATGTAAACAAACACAAATGATCATGATCATTTGTTTACATGTATTATTTTACACTTTATTTGCACTATTGTAATCATACACATTACATATATGTGTAATATTATCTGGCGCTGCACTCCTATTTTGACATTTATCTCTTTGTGCCCTATATCGGCGTTATAGTGCTTAGCTGCAAGATACCCTTAACGTTTCTCTTCATTAATTTATCACACGTTTTATTTATCACGCACCTAGCGCAATTCTTCCTTTTTAACTCAAAAACATACCTAAAGGGTAAGTTCATCTGAGCCCCATATAGCAGCCTGAGGGGTCCTATGTAAGTTCAGCTTACAGATATTTTTCTGTAAGGGTGAACTTACACTTTAAAGGGAACATGCAAGTGTTTTGGCAAGCCACTGAATACAAAATACATGCAAACTCAACATCCAAACAATCATGTTTGGTGGATGTGCATGCTCATACGGTGCCCAATTTGGAAATGGTCCTCAAGTGCACAAAAATAAAGTTTAGAACTAAACCAGAACAATTAAATGAATGCAAAGATAGTGATAAAAAAGAGAAGAAATAGTCCCACTTGTACTAGTAGTTATTTTTCTATCGACAGGATCCTAATCTAGAAAGACCTGTAGGTTTAATTCTTTGTTTAAACCATTAGGCAGAACAGTCCCTACGTCTATTGCTTAGTTTAAGAACAAAAATGCCCTTCACTTTAAGGCCAGAGGTACTAGCATGATGATAATAAAGAAAGTACTGTGCCAAAGGGCTCTCTGGTTCCTTCTGTCTGATAGCACACTTTGTTATGCCCATCAGAGTGCCCAGTAACATATGTGCCCATCAGAAATATGATGGGCACATATTATGGTAGTGGGGGCACGCTGATGGGCACATATTAAGTTAAGGGACACTCTGATGGGGACACCTGATGAAAAGGAGCACTCTGATGGGGACACCTGATGTAAGGATGCACCCTGACAGGAATACCTGCTGTAAGGTGGCACTGTGATGGGGACAACTGATGTAAGGGGGCACTCTGATGGCAATACCTCTTGTATGATGGCACTGTGTTGGGGACACCTGATGTAAAGGGGCACTGTGATAGGGACACCTGATGTGATGGGGACTCCTGATGTAAAGGGGCACTCTGATGGGCACTCCTGATGTAAGGGGGTACTCTGACAGAATTACCTGAGTAAGGTGGCACTGATGGGGACACCTGATGTAGGGGGGCACTCTGATGGGGACACCTGATGTAGAGGGACACTCTGATGGGGACACCTGATGTAGAGGGGCACTCTGATGGGGACACCTCATGTAAAGGGGCACTCTGATGGACACACCTGATGTGATGGGGACACCTGGTTTAAAGGAGCACTCTGATGACAGCAGCTAATGTAAGGGGGGCACCCTGATGGGAACAAATGATGTAAGGGGGCACACTGATGGCAGACATCAGATGTAAGGGGCCTCCTGATGAAGAAACCTGATGTAAGCGGGCACTTTGATGGGAATACCTGATGTAAGTGGGCACTTTGACGGCAATACCTGATGTAACGGGGCACACTGATGGGGACACCTGATATAAGAGGGTGCCCTGGTGGTGGCAACTGATTTATAGGGGTAGTCTGATAAGGGAACCCAATGTAATGAATTACTCTGGTAGGGGCACCTGATGTAAGGGGGAATACTATTGGGGACATTTACAGAGTATTACCAGAGTGTGTGGAGGAAACGGTAAGAAAAGCACAAGAGAGTGCGGCCCAAAAAAGGAAAGGAGATGCGTACAATCTTTCATCACACAAACTTCGGACCTTGGCCGGAAACTTTTTTTTAGTGACCAGACCTCCTTGAGTTTTAATTCACTACCCCTGGTATAGACAGTAGAACACCCCGTATCAGTGAAGACGTATTTTCAACAAATGTGCAAATTTGGCAATGGCCACATGGTTACCACTCCTCGTGTCCTAGGAAATGAGGATAGCCACAGGTCATTACAGGACTGTATGTATTCAGATTGGGTGAGCATATCTGATCAATTGGGAGCCCTTCGGCCAACCATATGAGGAAACTCACCTACAATTCTGGATAGTAAGGAACAATGACATGTGAGCCAATGTTGTTAGAACCTCCCTCACCTTGGACCACAGACATTTTAGACAATGTTGTCTTTTTTTATTTGTGATGGTGGGTGGTTCCTGTATATGTATGTACTATTTTATATTTTATGTATAATACAATTGATTTGTATTTTTCATAGATTGATTCTGGTGTTAGATTTTTGTTACCATACCCCGGTGGCTCATGGTTATGGTCTTTAAGGCAGCTCTGTTTATCTGCCTATTTTGTATATAGAGTTTCCTTCACTTCCTGTCTCAGGGACACAACAAGAAGTGAGAATACATTTCTCCAGAGTGAGAGGAAATCTCCTCTTAGACAGTTGTTACCCGAACAGGTGTCCCTATTGAAAGAATACCCTAATGACCCAGAAAAGCAGAAACTCTCCAGCAGTGAAAAAACATAACCCTTCATCATACTATCCAAAATATTTTAAAAAAAATATTTGCTTTACATATACTTTAAAGCTTGTAAGGCTGACAGTACAGTTTGTTACATTACTGTTATTCATTTATAAGGTAGGTTCATTCTCATCAATGGTATCATATTGTGTTAAATTGTTTATACATTTTGATATTTGTTTTTCTTTTCTTTTAATATTGTTTAATAGTAGTTTGATAGTATATGTTGGCTTTTAAATACTTTTCGACAGTTTTGACATTTGATCATTTCCATGTGCTATCTAATGTATTTCCCTAAATGGTATTTAGTGAGCATTAATAAAATAAATAGATGTGCCTCCCACATAAATGATAGGGATAGTGAATGATTTCAGGTTTCCTTTCCCACTCATCCATTAATAATGCAAAGCAGATGTGTGGAATGTTACATTCCAGGTACCTGAGCTAATGACATCATGTGGAAATGAGCACAGTGGCTTGCTCCTCTCATGTTCCAATTGGCATGCTTGTGTATAGTCACTTCAGCTACAGAACCCTGGGCTGCAGTCCAACTGCAGTTCCATCATGAAAATAAATAAACACCTAATAAGCATTACATGCAGTCAAGTATATTAATGAGAAAACAGTGTATTTTAAGACTTGTAATATTCAGTACATGGCTTTGTTTATGTGCATAATATTATACGTTTTGTAGAAAACAATGTCACTAAATTATGATATAGCTGAATATCATAGAAAAGATTTAAACAGAGCAAGTAAATTGTTTAAGTTTCATAATAACCAAAAGCTCACTAGTGTGGCAGAACTTTCCCAGAGAAACTCAGTGTACCTGCTTAACCCTTTTCTATCAGGGTCTTTAAACAGCAGGGCTGGGTACCATGTGATTACTGCAATTGGTCATCACAGAGATCACATGCTTTTGTTTACAGTGATGATCCCTCCCCTTTTTCTTACAACAGGGAAGGAGAGAGATTGAGTACGTGAGGGAAAAAATGAATGAAGCTGCAGATTCATTCAGTTTTCACTGATTTTTTTGCATGTCCCCCTCCTCTCCTACCCCCTTACTTTCTCTTACTCTGTGTATGTCTTGAACATTAATGTGTCTAGTGCACCATTCCCATAGCAGAATGTTTTTTTAATATACTAAGAATTTTGGTACAAATGAGATCCAAAAAGGGGTAATTTGGGGGGGATGTCATAATGTTCTGGCATTTTTGTTTTACCCGAAAGTAAGGTAAAGGTATAGTGGAAAAAAACTAATTATTAAATGCCACCAAAAGAAAAAAAAATACATAAAATCATTTGAGTACAGTGCCAGTAAATGTCAGTCAAACTATCACAGCTCTGAAAACTGAAACATGGTCTGGTAATGAAGGGGTATTACAGGTTGGTACGTAAATGGATAACATATATTGATGTACATGACATCTTTAACTTAATTATTGCTATGGAATGTTATGTTGAGCTTTTTGATCCTTAAAATTTTATTCTGATTTAAGACCTGTAAAGCCCAGGAAATCATCAATCCAGGCATTGCTGATGTTGCATTGAGACAAGACAGGAAGATCTTGGCAACTGCAGGTTGGGACCGCCGCATTCGGATTTTTGGATGGAAGAAGATGAAGCCATTAGCTGTTCTCCAGTACCATTCAGCAAGTGTGCATTGTGTGGCTTTTTCAGACCATCTTAAGTCTGAAGAAAGACTGCTGGCTGCTGGATCAAAAGATCATCGTATTAGCATATGGACAATTTATTCACAAACATAGACAACATGCATTGTGTTCACTGCTTCACCAATATATTTTGGTAAAATATAATGTAAGAGTTTCAGCAAATAGCTAAAACTACAACAGCTAAGCAGTGTTGAATACTGTATTTGTGGATGGATAAGGACGATGGTCGTGCCTAATACAGTACTTCCTATCTAGAAGTGTGCAGCCCTGTTGGAAAAAACACTTTTTATACTATGTTTTTCTGTGTAGCAAGACATTGGTTCTTCATGTGCAACTCCAGATGCCTTAGACCAAAACATGTGACTGTGTTTTCCTCGCCTATAGTGCTATCTCTATTATAACCATGCCTCCTGATTCATGCCTGAACTCTGTTTTCATATCTTTTTACCATTTAGGCCATGTTGATAGAAGTTTGTTGCTATCCATTTGATGTCCAATGTTGGGAACCGCATATAAAGAACAATTATACCCAATGAGTAATTAATAAATCAAAACACCTTTGAACAGTATATTCTTCCATAGATCTTTCCAATTCATGCAAAACCCTACATGTGTTTGTTATAGTTATATTTTGTTATGTTTGTGCCTGTTTTGAGGCTTGAGTTGAACAGACTAAGCTTTTTTTTTTTTTTTTTTTTTTTTTACTGTAAACTAGAAAATAGTTTGGGTACCAAAAATGTGTACCATTTTAAATCATAGCTATTTTTTGGGCTTGCAAAATCCATTTAAGTAATGCTTTGGGCTGCTTCTCTGCTCTGGCTCTCAAGGTGTTGGATCATCCCATGCTGATGTCAGGATAGCATGTATACATAAATGTGAATACTTCATTAATCCCTAACTTAAAAGCCTGCTATGAGGTCCCAGCCAAGAAAAGATTACATATGCAGGTGGATCTTCTCACTAGAGGAAATTCTCAGCATTGCAATCTTCTCAAAATTTTGTATGAATTAATATTTTCAGCAATCAAACATTTATTTTTCTTTTCGCAACTATTATTTGTTCCCCAGAGTTTCTCTTTTAGAATATAAATAATCAATAAGCCATCACTGTGTTTTTAGTCTTTTTGTATATGCATCTTGCCCCAATAGTTTCCTGTTTTATTACAAAAGCTAAAATAGTATTGGTCCACTGGTGACTGCACTTATCTAAAAATTGTCTTTTAAAGATGATCATTATGTTTCTTGTTACTTTAAGTAGTTTGTTTTGACCCAGCTGGCCCAAACGAACTATTTCTTTCACAAAAGCTTCATCTGATTGGCCGAGTCAGAGTGTAACATCATTAGCCCACCCCTCTGCCACAGCCAATTAGAGGAAGCTTTGTATTCATTCACAGAATACCAACCTGCCTGTGAATGGCTGAGCGCTGCTCGGGCCAACTCTTATTTTGTTCCGGGTGTAAGACGGGAAATCTGTCTCACAGCCAGAATCCAGCACTGTGTACTGTATGTAGCTGAAGCTACATACATTTCATACATTGCTTTAGTGCCAGTGCAGCAATTCAGTGAAGGAAATATTTTGTTTGGAACAGCTTGGTCCAAACAAACCAATTAAAGTGACAGGAAAAATGGAGATCAGCTTTACAAAATGTCAACCAAAATGAAAAACCAAAAAGAAAACAGTTATGCAAAAGCAGAAATTTGTACATCTGGTTATAACTGAATCAGATACACAGAATTTGATGTTCTCATGAATAGTATCGGCCATTATGTAGATCCACAAACAGCTTGCAAATAAATCCGAAAATCACAATGGATGTAGTTATCAGGTATCTATCATGATGTTGTATGTGCTTGCAAGGAATTAAGGTTAACCCTATGGCATAATTGTTTAAAAATAATAAACAGCATGAAATAATCTACAATAGCAGGAACAAAAAAGTAATAATAAATGTGTGTTTGGTTGGCCAACTCCTAGGCAGAGCAGAAGCCGTTCTTTTCTAAGCTTGCATTGAAGAGGGGGAGAAAACTAGTCTCCTGCCTGCCCAGTGGCTCCCAATATTGGGGAGCTGACTCCACCTGGAAGCAAATTGAATAATTCCCCCGACTTAGTCATGGCCAAACTTGTCCGGTTTTACTCACACTTGTATCAATCGAAAGCTCAATACACCCCTTATGTATTTACTTGCAATCCATAATTTTACTTAAACCTTCAAATCCACAGCGGGCTCTCTTAAATTCTCTCATTCTCATTAGAGGAAATCCAGGAGGCGACCAGCTCTTTCCCCTCATGCAAGGCCCTGCAAGACGATGGCCTTCCTTTGGAGGTCTATAAGCAATATGCAGATCTTATTTTGCCAGGTTTGCTCAAGCTAAAGAACAAGGCTTTTACACGACAATGTCTACTGGCTTCCATGACTAGAGCCAATATCATACTGCTTTGGAAACCTGGTAACCCCCTACAGATCCTATTAGGCCTATTTTGTTACTGCAGACAGATAATAATGAATGTGTTTTTGTTTCTGCTTATCTTCTGCAATCTGCCACATATTTCCATAGCACATAGGAAAATCTTATATAAAATACCAGATGTATTGTTTAAATCTAATTTATAAAACTTAGAAATTTGTCATACTTGGAATGAGTAAATGTAATGTGTAATCATTATTTCTTGGGATAAATGGTGGTTTACATTGTGTTATGAGCAAACCTTGATATTTTATTTCTACTAAAATAATGTCTGAGTTTCCATAGCACTTGAAAAGAAACTCATATGCGAAATAACAGATTAGCAGATGTATTGTTTAAATGTATTTTATAAACTAAGAAATTTGGCAGATATAATGTTTGACATCATATTATTCCTTACTGCACATATAGTAATGAATAAATGTAAGGTGTCATTATTATTTCTCACGGTAAATGGGTGGTATACAATACAGATGTGTTATGAGCAAGTCGTGACAAGCCTTGATGTTTTAGTTCTACTAACACAATCTGGGTTTAATTAAGTCATGTATATGATTCAGAGTATCAACATTCTAAATAAAAAGTTCTGTTAAGGTAATGTGACTACCAGAATTTTGTTAGCAGTAGCACGTTTCTAAATTTGAAAAACTGTCTGAGACTCTTCACCTAGTTTCCCATAGACTGCTTCTTTGTTTATTATAAGAATGTGGCTGGCTATCATAAATCTGTATTTGAAATGAAGAAGTTTTCTTAAAGCTTTAAAATATGACCCAGAAGACTATCCAAAAGCTCGTTCTGATACACCTGCTGAGAGGAGTCATCATCTGGGAATTATGTATCAGACAGTTCTCATTTTACCAACATTTTGCCAGCATCATCCTTCTGAGTCTTTCTTGTGTTGGTAGTTTCTGCACGTTTATGAGATGCTGCAAATGATATCTGTGGAGGAGTCTTATGTATCTGTGAGACAGGAAGACCATAAATCACAAAGCAAATCTTTTGGAAAAAGGACCTTTTGTGCTTTAGATCTTTTTTGCACTGTTCTGTATTTTTTTTTCTATTAGAACTGACCCTGCTTCAATATCTTTACCTGCATAAACATTAGTGGTTATCATAATGGTTTCATAAATTGTTTAAGCTGGCAAAAATACTTGTCAAAAAAAATGCTTGGTTCAGCTGGAACATATGGAGAGCTTCAAACCACAACATTGCAGACATCCAAAGACACCCACCCTGAGTGTGTTACATTTATTTGTGACATGCATTTCTCATATTTATCTGCAGCACTTCCAGCAACAACAGCGTATTTGTGATATGCTTTCCATTTAAGGAAATGGGTCTTCCCTACACCTGTTTTTCTTTTAAAGACAAATGACTAAACTTCACTTAGCTGAAAATTGCTTTTTGTGGCCGGAAAATAAATGCTAAAATATGGATGTCTCCTGAACCCCCCAAGCCTGGATTAGTGTAGTCAGTTCCTTGACATCAAGAAACATTATATCTACAAATTCAAATTAATCTCTTCCATTCTATTTGGTATATTTACTTCTGCTCATGAGCTCCATGTAGGTCTAGAGGCAGACCGATGTAATTGGACATGTATCCTTTTACACCTGCCTACCTCCGAGGCCGTCCAGGTCTGTAAAAAAAAACAGAAAAGGACTGCATCCTTTTCCATTTTTCTAGACCTAAACATGATGGATCATAGGTAGCTTCATGCAAACAGACACAGGTCTGTTTACATCTGACCAACCATAGAGCCATCATGGGTTTGTCCCTGTCTGCTGTGGAGACACAAACTGAACGGGCACGGATGTAAAAAAAACTGACATCCATCCTGTTCAGCTACAATTCAGCAGGGGATCCACCAATAGAAATCATCAATTATACCAATAATTATTAATCAATTGTCTTATTACTACATTTCAACCAAAATTTCCTAATATCCACCCTTTATACAAATGAGCATGTGCTGTACTTACTATTGAAATATCAGATTAGAAATGTATTTTGTGTGTAATGAAATTCATGCTCTGTGATGTGAAACATACTTTATCCAAGTGCTTCACTCTTTGTGCTTATTATGCGCTGTTGTTGATCCATACATTTTTTTTATAGGTCAAATATGCGCCCTCCTCTTTAAGAGGTTATAACCTCCACCTTTTATCACAATTTGGCAACTCTTTCCCTGTAAATGGATAATAGCTCCAACCTCCACTTTACAGTAATCCACCAGACTCAGCTCCATAATGGGAGTCTAATGGATTCCTGTAAAGAATGGGTGCATCCACCTACAAGGGTCGATTTACTAAAGGTATTTAGGCTCATTTTTCAAGAGAAGTTTCCCTTAGCTCAGTGAATGAGGTGAAGATCTGCTGACATCTATTACCCAATCATGTGCAAGCAAAAATACTGATTTTGTTTTAATTTGCCTTGCATCTGATTCATGAGTATTTTGTGCAATGTGACTTTTTACGACATTAACTCATCTAAGGGAAAATTTCTCTTTCATCAATCAACAGCCAATTTGCCTTTGTTAAATAAACCCCCAACTTCTATATTTTGTTGTGAATAGCCAGCTGAGCTACTGAGAAGGATATATTATTACTTCCAAAATATCCAGTTGGCTATGCTATGTTAATGAATGTTATCACTCTTTAACCACTTCAGCTCTGGAAAAGGTTCACCTCCCTTCCTGACCAGGTCATTTTTTGCGACAAATCTGACAAGAAGTGACACTTTTTGGGGACACCAATACAGTGATCAGTGCTTAAAAAAATGCACTGTCACTGTACTAATGACACTGGCAGGGAAGGGGTTAACATCAGGGGCGATCAAAGGGTTAAATGTGTTCCCTGGGAGTGCTTTCTTACTCTGTGGAGGGGTGGTTTAACTGTAGGAAGACAGAGATCCGTGTTCCTGCTTAGCAGAAACACAAGATCTCTGTCTTCCTTCCTAGCAGAATGGCAATTTGCTTTGTTTACATAGGCAGACCACCATTCTGCCTCTCTTGGAACGATCGCCAGGTTCCTGGCTGGACCCGCTGATTGCCTCCCGGTGTGTCCAATCAGAGCGGGGGTGGGCCACCGCCGTCTGCGTGCACGCGCGCCCCAGGCCCAAAGAAAAAAAATCATGTGCAGGTACGTAAATTTGGGCTTAAGGGCCGCCCTGCCATGGTATATGTATGTGGGCGGTCCTTAAGGGGTTAATGGACCTAATGGATATATTTTACCTAAAGTGTAACTAAACCCTCCAATCCTTTACAGCCAAGGAAGATGCTATTTTAGCTTCTGTTTAATCTGCAATTGCCATGATGCTGCACATGTGATCATTTGATGGTTTGACAGTTTGGCTGAGAACACAAGTGGCTGTGACATTTATCATTCATGGCATGTAAATGTTTTGGTAAAACGTTAAATCGATTCTGTTAAATGCATCTTTTGAACATCTCATTTTCTTCGGTGTGGGCTTTAATGTTACTGGATGCTAAAGATTCCTCTAAATTTAAAATGATGCTAAAATCTAATTTTTTTTCTTTAAAAATAACAAACATGTTATACTTACCTGCTCTGTGCAGTGGTTTTCCACAGAGGTACCCAGATCTTCCTCTTGGGTCCCTCGCCGCCACTTCTGGCCCTTCTCCCCTGCTGAGTGCCCTCACAGCAAGCAGCTTGCTATGGGGGCACCCGCGCCAAGCCACTGCTCTGTGTGTCCATTCAGGCACAGAGCCACAACCCAGCCCTGCCCCCTCTCTTTCCTCATTGACTTGCTGACTTTGGTTGACAGCAGCGGGAGCCAATGGGGCCGTGCTGCCGTCTCCGACAATGAGGAGGAGAGTCCCGGGCAACCGAGACACTCCATCAACATGGACTTAGGTAAGTATTAGGTGGTCTGAGGGGGGCTGCTGCACACAGAAGGCTTTTTATCTTAATGCATAGAATGCTATTCCATAAACAACCTTCTGACTTTACACAACCCTTTACACATAACACTTTAAGTTTACCTGATCCATCTTAAAAAGGAGTTCCGCCCTCTCCCCAAATAATTTAAAAGTCAGCAGCTTCAAATACTGTAGCTGCTGACTTTTACTATTAGGGCACTTACCTGTCCAGGCACCCAGCAGTGTCCTCACCCAGGCTGATTCTTGAACCGGCTCTTGGGTGCTGGCACCGCCATTTTGGCTAAGGGAAACCGGCAGTGAAGCCTTGCAGCCTTATAGTCGTTTCCTACTGTGCATGCATGAATCGCACTGCGGTTTATGAATGGGACGGCTGCAGTGGAAAGGAGGGGGGCGAGCTTCCAGCTCACTTCATCATGGCAAACTGAGCCAAAAGTGGGAGCGGGTACCTGTCAAAACCAGGTACCCGCTCCCCCCCAAAAGGTGCCAAATGTGGCAGTGGGGGGGGGTGGAGCTCCGCTTTAGCTAGGCTGAATAAAATGTTTTGGTACAGGGAGGTAATCAGCAGATTTCCCAACTAATTGGCTGTTAGGGGCAAAAATTTGTAAGCTATAATGTTCTTTTGCAATATTTTTATTGTTTTCACAATAAAAAAAGGTACAAACATTTGTTTGGAACCACTTAAGCCCCGGACCATTTGGCTGCCCAAAGACCAGAGCACTTTTTGCGATTTGGCACTGTGTCGCTTTAACTGACAATTGCACGGTCGTGCGACGTGGCTCCCAAACAAAATTGATGTCCTTTTTTCCCCACAAATAGAGCTTTCTTTTGATGGTATTTGATCACCTCTGCGGTTTTTATTTTTTGCGCTATAGAAAAAAAATAGCGACAATTTTGAAAAAAACGCATTATTTTTTACTTTTTGCTATAATAAATATCCCCAAAAAATATATAAAGAAACATTTTTTTCCCTCAGTTTAGACCAATACGTATTCTACATATTTTTAGTAAAAAAAAAACGCAATAAGTGTTTATTGATTGGTTTGCGCAAAAGTTATAGTGTCTACAAAATAGGGAATAGTTTTATGGCATTTTTATTAATAATTTTTTTTTACTAGTAATGGCGGCGATCAGCGAATTTTTTATTCGTGACTTTGACATTATGGCAGACAGATCGGACAGATTTGGGACCACTCACATTTATACAGCGATCGGTGCAATTAAAAATGCATTGATTACTGTGTAAATGTGACTGGCAGTGAAGGGGTTAACCACTAGGTGGCGCTGTAGGTGTTAAGTGTGTCCTAGGGAGTGATTCTAACTGTGGGGGGGAGGGGCTATGTGTGACACGACACTAATCACTGCTCCCGATTACAGGCAGCTGTGATCAGTGTCATGTCACTAGGCAGAACGGGGAAATGCTTGTTTACATCAGCATTTCCCCGTTCTTCCTCTCCGTGAGATGATCGCAGGTATCCCCGCGGACATCGAGTCCACAGGACCCGCGATCACACTCATGGAGGTCGCGGCGGGCACGCCCACAAACCGCTTCTTAAAGGGCAAAGTACAGGTACGTTAATCTGCCTGTACGTGACCTTCTGCTGACGTATATTGGCGTGAGCCAGTCGGCAAGTGGTTAAAGGTCAGATGGCAAGCAGTAGTACGATATGAGTCTGAGAACATATGCAATACACACACCAAGTAGACAGTGGAAGGTCTATAATAATACACAGTATCACCTAGACATCCAGAAAATGGTAGAAACTGTTCCTGTTCGATCCTCTGACATCCTAGGTTCTAGACCAGGGGTCTTAAACTTGCAGCCCTCCAGCTGTTGCGGAACTACAAGTCCCTTCATGCCTATGGGAGTCATGCTTGTAACTGTCAGTCTTGCAATGCCTCATGGGAATTGTAGTTCTGCAACAGCTGGAGGGCCACCAGTTTGAGACCCCTGTCAAGTGGTAAAAACTAAGATCTTCTATTAAAGAGGTATTCAACCCAAAAGCAATTATTTATTGTATTGCATCTTACCATTTATTAGATGTGATGGCTGCATTTGTTTTCTTTTTTTGACTTTATTTCCTTTATTTTTATCTGGTGATTTAGCCAGTAAGTCTGTTGTTTTTCAACAGAACAAACTGTCCTGCAGATGTAACAGGGGATTGAAAAAAAAACATTTACAGGGATGTTTACAATGGTCTCAACCCTTATACAGTACATGTAAGTAAAACTTTTATCTCCAAAGGAACAAAACTGTTATTGTCACTCCTTGTAAAGTGTTAGTTGGAGTTAGCGGAAAAAAAATTGTACTAGAGGTTTTTCACCTTTTATGTGCTTCCTATTGAAATTGCAGAAGTGTGTCAAATAGATTTTCAGTCATCATATGTCTTTTTTTGGCTCATGCCATTGTTACCTGGGCTATTTTCAGAACAATTCATACTGTCCTTGTTCTGTTCACAAACATGGCTATGGTCCATGTTTCTAATGGCATGCAGGCTTGGCAGGCCACTAAATAGAATTGTTGAATTGTGCTATCTGTAGGGTGCATCTGTTATAGACTGTCTTTCCTCAACTAGCACCGTAAAGAATTGTCTATGCTGCATTAAGAAATAGTACTAAGGATTTATAGTTTTGCTCTAACTTGTGAAGGGAATGGGTTAGCCCCCCTGTTTGTTGCTATACAGAAAAATGCTCTGGAAAAGTGTTCTATATTTTGTCATAATCATACCAACAACAAAATGTTAAAAGAATTACACACAGCTTTAGTCAATGCAAAAACCATCATAAATGTGTTAACCACTTGCCCACCGGCTCAGCCGATATATGTCGGCAGAATGGCACCAGTGCGCAAAATGACTTACCCGTACGTTGCTTTGATCGGATTTGTTGCAGAACTGATCGGTCTTCAGGTACAGGCCAATGATTTCTGGCCTGGACCTGCTGATCGGTTCTGAATGAAATGCCTCCTCTGCCTGTGAATTGTAAACACAGGCAGAGGAAGTGATGTCAACTCTGGTCCTGGAATTCTTTTCGGTTCCAGAGTGCAGAGAGAGGACATCTAAAAGTGAGTTGCACCAACACTACACAGACACACAGGGCTGGACTGGGACAAAAATTTGGCCCTGGACTTCATCCAGACTGGCCCACTTTAATTTTGCAAACACGCACAAAAACAGTATATAAACTATACGCAACTGTGCAAAAAAAAAAAAGTCAAAACATTCCACTGTAAGTAAAAAAAACACTGGTCACTGCACTATTGGTGAGCAGGGATTTGGGTATCTGTGGTGTCACTGAAAGAAAAAAAGTCCCTGCATTGGACAAATGTCCTTCTGTCCGTGTTGTCACTGGAAGAAAAAAAATTGTCCCTGCATCCATCATATGTGACTTGCACCAGTAAATTTAAGAAGGTGCGGTGATAGGAAGCTGACAGGGGGATGAAGATGACAGGGGTGGTAGGAAGCTGGCAGGGGCATGAAGATGACGGGGGTGGGGTGGTAGGAAGCTGACAGGGGGGTGAAGATGACAGGGGGTGGGATGGAAGGAAGCTGACAGGGATGAAAATGACAAGGGGTAGGGTGGTAGGAAGCTGACGGGGATGAAGATGACAAGGGGTGGGGTGGTAGAAAGCTGACAGGGGGATGAAGATGACAAGGGGTGGGGTTTTAGAAAGCTGAAAGGGAATGAAGATGACAAGGGGTGGGGTGATAGGAAGCTGACAGGGGGATGAAGATGACAGGGTGGGGTGGTAGGAAGCTGACGGGGATGAGTATGACAAGGGGTGGGGTGGTAGGAAGCAAACAGGGGGATGAAAATGACAAGGGGTGGTAGGAAGCTGACAGGGTGATGAAAATGACAAGGAGTGGGGTGGTTGGACGCTGGCAATGGGGATGAAGATGACATGGGTGGGGTGGTAGGAAGATGGCAGTGGGGATGAAGATGACATGGGTGGGGTGGTAGGAAGCTAGCAGTGGGGATGAAGATGACAGAGGTGGGGTGGTAGGAAGCTGGCAGTGGGGATGAAGATGACAAGCAGTGGGGTGGTAGGAAGCTGACGGGGATGAAGATGACAAGGGGTGGGTGGTAGGAAGCTGACAGGGGGGTGAAGATGACAGGGGTGGGGTGGTAGGAAGCTGAAAGGGGCATGAGGATGACAAGGGGTGGAAGCTGAAAGGTAATGAAGATGACATAGTGTGGGGTGGGGTGGTAGGAAGCTGACAGGGGGCTGAAGATGACAAGGGGTGGTAGGAAGCTGAAAGTGGATGAAGATGACAGGGGTGGGGTGGTAGGAAGCTGACAGGGGAATGAAGATGACAAGGAGTGGTATAGTAGGAAGCTGACGGGGATGAAGATTACAGGGATGGTAGGAAGCTGACAATGTGGATGAAGATTACAGACAAAATCTGTGGAGAATAGCTATTAGGACATCTTTAAACACAGGTTCACACTGAGCTGCGGGAATGAAGCTGTGCGAGTTCAACTGAACTCGCACAATTTCACTCCCGCATGTCAGTTCTGATTTCGGCCGCGATTTCAGAGACATCTGTGTAGGTTTCTACACAGATGTCAATGTAAATCGCAGCCCGAAAGCGCAAAAAGTAGCACAGAAACCACTTTTTGAAATTGGTGCGACGCCGCAAATGTAGCGGTGCACCGATTAGGATTATGGAATTTGCCATCCTGGCTTGCTTTTAGGAACTCTGTTGTCAGTCACCCACCCTATAATTTGTCCAGAATAATTCACTTCAAAAGTAAAGGTTGTATGCTTACTTCTTCAGAGCCCTGTGCTTTCTTTTTTCTCTCCTTTTTAAATACTGCAGCCTCTTTTGGACTCTTCAGCAATCAACACTGTTTTGCCGCGCACACACGAGCGGACTTTTCGACCGGACTGGTCCAACGGACTTTCGGCGGACTTCCAACGGACTTTCCCAACGAACAGACTTGCCTACACACGATCACACCAAAGTCCGACGGATTCGTATGTGATGACGTACGACCTGACTAAAATAAGGAAGTTGATAGCTAGTAGCCAATAGCTGCCCTAGCGTTGGTTTTCGTCCGTCGGACTAGCATACAGACGAGCGGACTTTTCGATAGGAACTGGGTCCGGCGGAGTTCCAACGTAAAGATTTGAAACATGTTCCAAATCTAAAGTCCTTCAGATTTTCGACCGAAAAAGTCAGCTGCAGGTCCGATGAAGCCCACACACAGTCGAATTGTCCGCCGGACTCGGTCCATTGGGCCAGTCCGGTTGAAAAGTCAGCTCGTGTGTACGCGGCATTAAGGACTGGAAAGATAAGTATTCCACACACCGTGTGGGACAGTCCAGACAGCCAGGGACTGGAACCTGGAGAAGGGGATGACGTCATGTTGAGGTAGGCAGAGCGCAGCGCCTGCGCTCAGCATCTCATTGGCTGGCACGGCACCTGTCCTGGGCACGCAGTGCCAGCGAGGCCGCAGCGATTGGCGGGGTCTGGCCGCAACTCACCACCAATCTGAATGGTGCACACAGACAGCGCTGCCCGGACGGACCGTGGTGCCTGCACACTGAACAGCAGCACATTATGCATAGGCGCACACACAGTGAATGACACTCCAGGCTGTCAGAGTCACTCGGCACTATTCCAGCAGAGCCGCGCTGACCACCCAGCCTGGCAAACTGATCGATCTGGGCCTGCACCCTCCCAGCTAGGCTAGGCAGCAGTGCGCCCTAGGCGACAGGCTGTCAGTGAAACCGGCCCACTTATCCATCGGCCCACTGGGAAACTCCCGGTAGTCCTGATGGCCAGTACATGCCTGCTGACAGTACACGTAGGCAAACATTTCACCCCCCGATCGCCCCCCAGTTAACCCCTTCACTCCCTGTGACTGTGTTACCAATTGGAGTTTTCATATTTTTCACTGATCACTGCATTGGTGTCACTAATCAGCGTTAGGGCAGTTAGTAGTAGGCCCAGGTAGCTTTTAGTGTACCCCCATTAATCCCCTAATAAAGGTTTAACCCCTTTGATCACCCCCCAGTTAACCCTTTCACCCCCTGTCACCAGTGTCACTAGTAGATCTATTTTCTGTTTGCCGTATTAGTGTCACGGGTGACGGTAGTTAGCCAGTTAGTTGGTTAGTTTCACTGTCAGGTTTTTATAGCATCAGAGTACCCCCATATATTACCTAATAAAGGTTTTAACCCCTGATTGCCCCTAGTTAACCCTTTCACCCCCTGTCACCAGTGATCCCTGTATTAGTGTCACAGGTGACACTGGTTAGTTAGTTTTTTTATAGCGTCAGGGTACCCGCCGCATATTACCCAATAGAGGTTTAACCCCCTGAACACCCGGCGGGTGACATCAGTTAGGTTTTAGCGTCAGTCCCAGGCAGCATCTGATTAGTGCCAATAGCACTAACACCCATGTACGCTTCATACACCTCCCTTACTAGTATAGTGTCTAAACAGATCAATATCTTTGATCTGATCAGATCTATACTAGAGTCCCCAGTAGTTTAGCATTCCCAAAAATGCAGCGTTAGCGGGATCAGCCCAGATACCTGCTAGCACCCGCGTTTAGCCCCTCCGCCCAGCTGTGGAGGCACCACAAATAGCCAGGTATCTCAGGATAGGTATGAGCATATGAAAGTTTCCATATAGAAAGTTTCATAAGTAACAATACATTAATGGCTTGAGAGGGTGAAAACCTCAAGCCATTCAAGAGGGCTATAAAATAAGGTGCAGCGCACAGTAGTTGGTCAGAGTCTGTCTCAGTTTAATTCATGGTTTCTGACCCAAGTGCAGTATCAATCGGTCACTGTCACTTACAAAACATAACACACATAACTGCAGCGTTCGCAGAGTCAGGCCTGATACGTGCGAACGCTAACAGTTTTTTTGGTAGCAATTGAAGCAGTCGCTGACAATCAGGTGCTCTTTTTGCCTGTGAGTCGCACTAGTTGTACCTATAAATTTAGAGGCCAAAATGTCCAAACAGAGGTACACTAGTGAAGAGGCCTACACATTGCTGAGCATGACAGATGGGAGTGATGGGGAAGTCACCCATCTGTCAGATTCAGGCTCGGTATACGAACCAGTAGACAGCAGCGGCACCCTGACAGATAGCTCTGACGACGGAGTAGTGGTGTCAGAAACCATGAATTAAACTGAGACAGACTCTGACCAACTACTGTGCGCTGCACCTTATTTTATAGCCCTCTTGAATGGCTTGAGGTTTTCACCCCCTCAAGCCATTAATGTATTGTTACTTGAAACTTTCTATATGGAAACTTTTATATGCTCATACCTATCCTGAGATACCTGGCTATTTGTGGTGCCTCCACAGCGTTTTTCCACACTGCTGGTTTTTCATCACAAAAACTAGATATCTAGCTTACCAGCTGAGATACTACACCTATACTTTTTCATCATATCTGACTACCATATGAAGTTTTCTTAGCTCCTGAAGAAGCGTTTTCCAGACACGCAACATGTCGAGCTATTAAGAATACATTTACCCGGACCTACAATCCGACCCACAACCTGCTTACTTACACCCACAATCAGAACACCTGCTTGGGAATACGTTCCCCACCTGTTTTTGGATGCGTCATTGTATACATGTATCATATGAAGTGGTGTCCTGGTTGTATGTAGGGTAGAAAAAACTAATTATATGCAAATATTTATTGTTCTATGTATTTACTTGCATCAGTTGCTTTTATATTTTTTGTAGACCATATCTAAATAAAACCATTTTATCTTTTATAGATAGTATACCTGTGTGCCTTTAAAGTCCATTTACTAGTTGTTAAGGTTCCATAAGTCTAATATCGGGAAGTTGGCACATTGCTACCGGTGTACCTACAGTGTCACCCTGTTTTCAGGTACACATTTATTTGTGAATTTCTCAAACAAACTGAGACAGAAGTACAGTTAAATCACACTTGTTTAATAATAATAAAAAAAGTTAAACAGATTAAACATAGTCAAAACATAGCCAGAGTTCAGGAACCGGAATGGAGAGTCAGACAAGCCAAAACATCAGGGAGCCAGAGATGAGCGTAGTAGAACAGCAAGCAGGATCTGGAGCCAGAAAGAATGTCAGCCAAGCAAGTCTTTAACAGGAACACAGGCGAGCATCTCTAGAGATGTGACCAAGGCGAAGGTAGAGATCATCTGGACTGGTCGGCTTAAGTAGGCAGACTGACGAGCAGGATATCATCAACAGGTGAGTCACTGTGGAGAGATAGGAGCTGGCAATTAACCGACAGCTGAGCGGCCAGCTTTGAGAAGGAAGGGCTGAACCCAGCCCTGACAGTACCCTCTCCTCAATGACCCCTCGGAGGAGGAGGACCACCAGGCTTGAGGGGAAAACGACTATGGAAATCACGGAGGAGGACAGGGGCATCTATGTCCGAGGATGAGACCCAAGAGCGTTCCTCTGGACTGTACCCTTTCCAATGCGCCCACGTAACCTATGGGAGTCAAAAATGGACTGTACTTCATACTCCTCATGGTTCTCCACCTGTACAGGGTGAGGACAAGGCACCGAGGTGGTAAAGCGGTTGCAGACCAAAGGTTTTAATAAGGAGACATGAAATACATTCGAAATATGCATATTAGAAGGAAGGTTTAATGCGTAAGCCACTGGGTTAACCCTGCGAAGAATACGGAAAGGCCCAGTAAACCAAGGTATGAACTTCAGAGAAGGAACACGAAGTCGAAGGTTGCGAGATGACAGCCAGACCCTGTCCCCAACCTGGTAGGAAGGCGCAGGCAAGTGTCTGCGGTCAGCATGGAGCCTGTACCTATCATTAGCATGTCGCAAAGCCTCCTGGACTTGTGCCCAAGTGGAACGAAAACCACGGAGATGCTCCTTTAACGCAGGAATACTCTACGGAATAAATGAGTCAGGCAACATGGAAGGTTGGAAACCATATTTTGCCATAAACGGGGACAATCGGGAAGCAGAATTTAAGGCACTATTGTGAACAAACTCCACCCATGATAAGAGGCCTGACTAGTTGTAATGATCTTCAGAAATATAGCAACGTAGGAATTGCTCCAAGCACTGATTGGCTTGTTCTGCGGCCCCATTAGACTGCGGGTGATACACAGAGGAGAAAGCAAGCTGAATCCCCAACTGTGCACAAAAGGCTTGCCAGAACCGGGACACAAACTGACTACCCCTGTCCGAGACAATCACCTTGGGTAGCCCAAGTAAGCGAAAGATCTCCCGAGCAAAAATGGAAACCAGTTTCTTAGAAGTGGGAAACTTCCTAAGTGGAATACAATGGGACATTTTTGAGAATCGGTCAACCACCATAAGGATAACTGTGTTGCCCTGGAATTTGGGTAACTCCACAATGAAATCCATAGACAGGTGGGTCCAGGGCCTCTCTCCATTGGGTATGGGTTGTAGGAGGCCCACTGGAAGGTGTCGTGGAGTCTTACTCTGAGTGCACACGGAACAGACAGCTACGAAGGCGGTTACATCAGCACGTAGACTAGGCCACCAGAACTGTTGGGAAATGGCCCAAACGAGTTGATTTTTCCCAGGGTGGCCAGCAGCCTTGGGAGAATGGTAAGTCTGGAGCACGGCAGTATGGAGACTCTCTGGGACAAAGCAGCGGTCACAAGGTTTCTCAGGAGGAGCATGGACCTCAGCTGCAAGAATTCTGTCACCCAAAGAAGAAGTGAGACTGGTGCGAACCGTAGCCAGAATACGATCAGGAGGAATCACGGGAACCGGAACCGACTCCACCTTGGAAGTGGAGGAAAATTATCGTGACAAAGCGTCAGCCCTTACATTCTTAGTACCAGGTAAGAATCAGACAATGTAATTGAAACTAGACAAGAAAAGAGCCCATCGCGCCCTTCTGGGAGAGAGGCGTTTAGCCTCAGACAAGAATGTGAGATTCTTATGGTAAGTAAGAATGAGAACCGCCACAGTGGTACCTTCAAGGAGATGTCTCCATTCTTTCAGGGCTAAAATGATCGCTAACAGCTCTCTGTCACCAATCTCGTAATTGCACTCCGCAGGTGACAATTTCTTGGAAAAGTAGCCACAAGGATGCATAGCGCTCTCAGAGGTTGGACGTTGAGACAGAAGGGTGCCAACTCCAGTCTCAGAAGCATCAACCTCAAGGATAAAAGGTAACGTAGGATCAGGATGTGCCAACACAAGAGCAGAAACAAAGGCAGCCTTGAGACTCTCAAAGGCCTTAATGGACTCCGGAGACCAACTCTGTGGATTACCGTCCTTTCTGGTCATATCAGTTAGGGGCTTGATCCGAGACGAGACGTTACGAAACTTCCCATAATAGTTGGCAAAGCCAAGAAAACGCTGCAGAGGATGTAAACCCACAGGTTGGGGCCACTGTAGGACTGCTGAAAGTTTCTCTGGGCCCATCGAAAAACCAGCAGTGGAAATGACATAACTCAGGAATTTAACCTGTTCACCATGGAATTCGCACTTCTCCAATTTACAATAGCGATTGTTCTCTCTTAGTTTCTGAAGCACACGACAGACATCTGTGTGGTGGCTCTCCAGAGACTTGGAAAATATGAGAATATCGTCGAGATAAACCACCACACATAACTCAAAATGGAAAGCAATCAGCGCTAAAAAATTGACAAATGAATGGACTATGCAAGCTGAACACTAAAGGATTCACCAACCCAAAGTATATGAAAATATTGAAAACAAGTGCAGCGCAATAGAAATGAACACATAAAAAAATAATGATAGGGTATCTATAAATGATTGTGGAACTAAAGGACTTTTATTACCACACATAACTGCAACAAATCTAGGAGGACATTGTTAATAAATTCCTGGAAAACTGCCGGGGCGTTACAAAGGCCAAAAGACATTATGAGGTACTCATAATGGCCTGTTCTGGCATTAAGCACAGTTTTCCACTCGTCACCCTCCTTAATCCTCACGAGATTGTGTGCCCCTATCAAATCAAGCTTCCTGAAAACTGTTGCTCCCTTGAAGCAGTCAAATAACTCCATAATCAACAGAATCGGATAGGCATTCTTAATCGTGAAACGATTGAGACCCCTATAATCAATACAAGGTCTCAGTTCACCACTCTTCTTCACAAAGAAGAAACCAGCAGGAGACGAGGATTTGCGGATGAAACTATGAGAAAGTGCATCTGCAACATAATCCTCCAAGACCCCACGAGGGGGTATGGCACCAGGATCGAGTGTTTCGATACAAAGGTAGCATCAATGAACAGGCCTGCAGCCCCAGAGTCAATTAGAGCCTGTATCTCAACGGACGACCCAACCCCACCTAAGGTCTGTCCATGACAGGACCTCAAGGCTCGGGCGTTTCCTGGACGGGTAGGACAAGACTTCAAAAAGTGACCTGCCTGGCCACAATAAAGGCACAATCTCTCCCTCCTCCTAAGGGTTCTCTCATCCGCAGAGAGACACGTGAAGCCCAAGTGCATGGGTTCATCTTCACAGACCGACTTGGTACCAGGAGGCATGGGAGGTGAGGGAGGCAAGGGTGGGACTGCAAAGTTCGGAGACAAATGTAGAGGAGGCTTTTGCAAGCGCTCCTTAAAAAGGAGTCTTTCTCTGAGTCTGGAGTCAATGAGGATGGCAAACATGATCAACCTCTCCAGCTCAGTGGGTATATCTGGGGCTGCTATCTCATCCTTGATGGTATCCGAGACCATGGGAAAAAGCAGCCACGAGGGCCTCATTGTTCCAAGCAACCTCTGTTGCCAGAGTACGGAATTCAATGGCGTAATCGGCAACAGTTCTCGTACTTTGTTTGATGGACATGAGGCTCAGCAGAAACGGAGTGTGCAGGAACGTCAAATACCCTTTTGAAGGAAGCCACAAATTCTGGGTAACTCAGGACCACGGGTTTTTGCGTCTCCCATAGAGGGTTTGCCCAGGCCAAGGCTCTCTCAGAAAGCAAAGCTATTACAAAACCTACTTTGCTTCTGCCCGTGGGAAACGCCTGGGGCAGCATCTCAAAGTATATCTCAACCTGGTTGAGAAACCTTCTGCATTGGTAGAAGCAGAGGTAATACTCAAGGCGGGTGCCTGCACAGAGATTGGAGCAGAAGCAGGGATGGCCTGCAACACAGGTTGTACCGGAGCAGCCAGAGTGGAAGATTCCAGGTGAGCCGTGCGACTCAGGAGCGTTTGTAACGCCATGGCAAACTGATCCATGCGGTGATCCTGCTCATTCAATCTGGAAAAAATATTACCAACAAGTGGATTGACTGCATCTTCTGAATTCATGGCCTTCGCCTACTGTCAGAATCCATGAATCAGACTGAGACAGAAGTACAGTTAAATCACACTTGTTTAATAATAATTAAAAAAGGTAAACAGAGTAAACGTAGTCAAAACATAGCCAGAGTTCAGGAACCGGAACGGATAGTCAGACAAGCCAAAATGTCAGGGAGCCAGAGATGAGCATAGTAGAACAGCAAGCAGGATCTGGAGCCAGAAGGAATGTAAGCAAAGCAAGTCTTTAACAGGAACACAGGCGAGCGTCTCTAGAGATGTGACCAAGGCGAAGGCAGAGATCATCTGGACTGGACAGCTTAAGTAGGCAGGACTGGCGGGCAGGATATCATCAACAGGTGAGTCACTGTGAAGAGATAGGAGCTGGCAATTAGCCGACAGCTGAGCAGCCAGCTTTGGGAAGGAAGGGCTGAGCCCAGCCCTGACAAGTGATCCCTGCTAAGGTCAGGCGTACCCAACCCTGTTCTTCTGTTGTTGAGGTGCAAGCACCACAGGGCTCTCGTATGGAGCAGAGAGCCAGTACTAGTGCCGCTCATCCTTCCAGTGAACTGGCAAGCACCAGCGGCCAGTACACCCTGGTCATATATCCAGCACTGCAGTATCACCTGGTGACGTGGTGAGTCCCATAAGTGCAGTTCCAGCTGGTGCGGTGGCTAGCACAAGTAGTGTCCTGCAGCCACCAAGAAGACAAAGACAGGCCCGTGGAGCCCATAGTGCCCTTCCTGCGGAATATGTCAATCCTAATTTGGAGCCCACCACTTCTGCAGCGCCCGTACTTCCCCCATTCACTGGCCAACCCGGAATTCAAGTGGAAACAGTTGATTTTATGTCACTTGATTTTTATTCACTGTTTTTGACAAAAGATCTCCATATATCTAGTGGGGACCAAAGCAATTTGTATGCTGGTCAATTCATTGCCGCTAATCCCCAGTTGACCCTTGCCAGAGATTGGAAACCTATTACGGTTTCCGAATTTAAGGCCTTTCTGGGCCTATCCCTCCTCATGGGCATAACTAAAAAAAGTGAGTTGCGGTCATTTTGGTCCATTGACCCAATTCACCATATGCCCGTGTTCCTGCTTCCATGACCAGGGCTAGATACAAACAGATCTTGCGGTTCATGCATTTTAATAACAATGGACTCTGTCATCCTCGGGGGGTGACCCTGAATACGTTCAGCTCCACAAAATTCGGCCCCTCGTAAACCACAACCAACAGTTTGCAGCCTTGTTTACTCCCAATCAAGTTGTCTGCGTTGATGAGTCCCTGATTACATTTTCTGGCCACTTGTCTTTCAAACAGTATCTTCCCAGCAAACGTGCCAGATATGGAGTCAAGTTGTATAAGCTCTTTGACAGGGCAACAGGCTATACATATAATTTTATGGTTTACGAGGGAAGAGATAGTCATGTGGAGCCCGGGAACTGTCCAGACTACATAGGGAGCACTGGCAAGATGAGAGGCATTTTCCCTATGTCCTCCCTGGTACCCCTACCCAAAGAGCACCCCAAAGATGTGTCTGTAGCAAGAGCAGATATAGGCGTGACACCCGCTATTATTGTCCCTCCTGTCCTGGCCAACCTGGTCTCTGCATCGGTGAATGTTTCCAATGCTACCACACACTATTGGAGTATTAGCGTAGGGTACAGCACTGCACAATCTAGGGCACACTTTCACAGAGTCTCCATAAATGCCACCACATTTTGAGAGACCCGAACCTGGAAACATTACAGTTACAAATAAAAGTGTAAAAAAAGTATATATATATATATATATATGTAAAATAAAAAAGCCAAAAATAGTTGTCGTTTTATTGTTCTTCTCTCTCTAGTCTCTCTCTGTTGTTCTCTCTCTATTGTTCTTCTCTGTTTTACTGTATTTTTTAACTGCAATGTTTTATTGTTACTATGTTTTATCATGTTTGCTTTTCAGGTATGTAATTCTTTTATACTTTACTGTTTTCTGTGTTTTATTGTTCACTATTATTTTCTTTTCAGGGATGCCATTCAGCTGCAGCACTGATTTATTTATCTTGACAGCAACAGCGTTTGCTCTCATGGTACGTAAATCAGCAACCCCAGCGCTGTAGGAGTTGATGTCACCACCACAGTTTAAAAAAAAGAGCATATATGCCGAAGCATGGGGGCAGGGGTGGAGGGGCGATTTGCCCCATGCTTCGGCATATATTTTTTACTCTTTTTTTGGGTACAGATTGTTATTGTTTTATTGAGTTAATGTTTTATTGTTACCATTGTTTGCTTTTCAGGTACACCATTCAGCTGCAGCACTGATCTATTTATCTTGACAGCAACAGAGTTTGCTCTCACGATGCGTAAATCAGCGACTCCAGCGCTATAGGAGGTGATTTCACAACCACAGTTAAAAAAAAAAAGGTGCATGTATGCCCATCATTAGAAGTGGGTGGATGCAGGGCGGTATTTTATTGGTGTGCATATCCACCAATCAATCTCCTTTTTCGTTCAGCCCACAGGCTGCATGAAAAAAGAGAACATTAAAATATTTGCCTAACAAGGACCAGCAACATACTGGTATGTTGCTGGACTTTGAGTGGTTATACCAGAATGATGCCTGCAGGTTTAGGTGTCATCTTGGTATTGTTCTTTTTAGCCAGCGGTCAGCTTTCGTGTAAAAGCAATCCTATCGGCTAATTATCGGTTTCGCCGGATATAAACAGCGCCATTGGGAAATTGGGAAAACATCTTATCACACCGATCTTGGTGTGGTCAGATGCTTTGAGGGCAAAGGAGAGATCTAGAGTCTAATAGACCCCATTTTTTTAAAAAAAAGAGTACCTGTCACTGCCTATTGCTATCATAGGGGATATTTACATTCCCTGTGATAACAATAAAAATGATAAAAAAAAAAAGAAAGGAACAGTGTAAAAATTTAAAAAAAGCAAAATAAATAATAATTTAAAAAATGTACCCCTCCCCCCCCCGTGATCGCCCTGCTTGCACACAGGCGATCGCAAGCGTCGGTCTCGTGTTATATGTAAACAGAAATTGTACCATGCATGTGTGGTATCACCACAAACATCATATCAAGGGCAGTAATTTTAGCAGTAGACCTCCTCTTTAAATCTAAAGTGGTAACCTGTAAAGGCTTTTAAAGGCTTTTAAAAATGTATGGAATTTGTTGCCGCTGCACGGTTGTGCACAATTTTTTTTTTTTTTGGTTGTGCACAATTTTAAAGCATGTTGTGTTTGGTATCTATGTACTCGGCATAAGATCATCTTTTATACTTTACCAAATATTTGGGCAATATAGTGTGTTTTCGTGCATTAGAATTCAAAAAAGTTTTTTCCAAAAATATTGCGTTTAAAAAATGCCTGCGCAAATACTGTGTGAAGAAAAAATTGCAACACCCACCATTTTAATCTGTAGGGCATTTGCTTTAAAAAATATATAATGTTTGGGGTTCAAAGTAATTTTATAGCAAAAAAATAAATGAAATTTCATGTAAACAAAAAATGTCAGAAAGGGCTTTGTCTTCAAGTGGTTAGAAGAGTGGGTGATGTGTGGCATAAGCTTGTAATGTTGTGCATAAAATACCAGGACAGTTCAAACCATGGATATGTTGAGTCCATGGAATATTTTATATTTTATGGGGGGTTTTTTTCACAAAGTTGTCACTAAATGAAATATTGCTCACACAGGCCATGGGTATATGTGGAATTACACCCCAAAATACATTCTGCTGCTTCTCACACCACATGTATAGGACTTTTGGCAGCCTAGCTGCGTACAGGACCCCGAAATGCAATCACCACCTTCAGGATTTCGAAGGGTGTAAAATGGTGATTTTACTCCTCGCTACCTATCACAGTTTCGGAGGCCCTGAAATGTCCAGATAGCACATGACCCCATTTTGGAAAGTAGACACCCCAAGGTATTTGCTAAGAGGCATGATGAGTATTTTGCAGCTCTCATTTGTTTTTTGGAAAATGAAGAAAGAAAAGGAAATATATGTTTTATTTTTATTTTTTCAATTTTCCAAATTTTGTGACAAAAAGCGAGATCTTTAAAATACTCAACATGCCTCTCAACAAATAGCTTGGAGTGTCTACTTTCCAAAATGGGGTCATTTTGGGGGGTTTTGTGCTATCTTGGCATATCATGGCCTCCGAAAGGTAGTGAGGAGTGAAATCACCATTTTACACCCTTAGAAAGCCTGAAGGCTGTGATTGGTTTCTAGGGTCCTGTACGTGGCTAGGTTCCCAAAAAGTCTCACACATGTGGTATCCCCGTACTCAGGAGAAGCAGCAGAATGTATTTTGTGGTGTAATTTCACATATGCCCATGGCCTGTGTGAGCAATATATAATTTCAATGACAACTTTGTGTACATTTTTTTTTTTGTCATTTTTTTTAATCACTTGTGACAAAAAATTAAAATATTCAATGTGCTCAACATGCCTCTCAGCAAATTCCTTGGGGTGTCTACTTTCCAAAATGGGTTCATTTCAGGGGGGGGTGGGTTGTACTGCCCTGCCATAATAGCACTTCAAGAAATGAGATAGTCATAAACTAAAAGCTGCGTAAATTTCAGAAAATGTAGCTAGTTTGTAGACGCTATAACTTTTGCGCAAACAAATAAACATACGCTTATTGAATTTTTTTTTATCTGAGACATGTGGCTAAATGCATTTTGGCCTACATGTATGTCAAAATTTAGTTTATTGTATTTTTTTTATAACAAAAAGTAGAAAATATAATTTAAAAAAAAAATTTCAGTCTTTTTTCGTTTATATTGCAAAAAATAAAAACCTCAGAGGTGATCAAATACCACCAAATCAAAGCTCTATTTGTGGTAAAAAAGTTTGGGTAGAGTTTTGCATGACTGCGCAATTACCAGTTAAAGCGCCGCAGTGCCACATTGTAAAAAGTTCTCTGGTCAGGAAGGGGGTAAAATCTTCTGGGGCTGAAGTGGTTAAAACAACTGTCATTTCGTACTTCCGTTTAAATAACAGTGAATAATAAAACAAATGTGTTGCACAATACTGAAGAGATCACCTGTATTTACACTGATAAAAATGATTCTGTTGGCTTGTAATTTTAACCACTTCAGCCCCGAACCATTTGGCTGGCCAAAGACCATTTTTTGCGATTTGGCACTGTGTCGCTTTAACTGACAATTGCGCGGTCGTGTGATGCGGCTCCCAAACAAAATTGACGTCCTTTTTCCCCCACAAATAGAGCTTTCTTTTGGTGGTATTTGATCACCTCGGCGGTTTTTATTTTTTTGCGCTATGAACAAAAAAAGAGCTACGATTTTGAAAAAAAATGCAATATTTTTTACTTTTTTTGCTATAATAAATATCCCCCAAAAATATATAAAAAAAACATTTTTTTTCCTCAGTTTAGACCAATACATATTCTTCTACATATTTTTGGTAAAAAAAATCATAATAAGCGTTTATTGATTGGTTTGTGCAAAAGTTATAGTGTCTACAAAATAAGGGATAGTTTTATGGTATTTTTATTAATATTTTTTTTTTACTAGTAATGGCGGCGATCAGCAATTTTTATCGTGACTGCGATATTATGGTGGACAGATCGGACACTTTTGGCGCTATTTTGGGTCCATTCACATTTATACAGCAATCAGTGCGATTAAAAATGCATTGATTACTGTATAAATGTGACTGGCACTGAAGGGGTTAACCAGGAGGGGGCGCTGTAGGGGTTAAGTGTGTCCTAACTGTAGGGGGGATGGGCTACGTGTGTCACGACACTGATCACCGCTCCCGATTACAGGGAGCAGTGATCAGTGTCCTGTCACTAGGAAGAATGGGGAAATGCTTGTTTACATCAGCATTTCCCCTTTCTTCCTCTCTGTGAGACGATCGCAGGTATCCCCGCGGACATCGAGTCCGCGGGACCAGCGATCTCACTCACGGAGCTCACGACGCTGGCACACCCACAATGCCGCATCTTAAAGGGCAAACTACAGGTACGTTAATATGCCTGTATGTGCCATTTTGCCAACGTATATCGGCGTGAGCCGGTCGGCAAGTGGTTAACATAAAAAATGTATAATTTTCAACATAAAAATAAATGTTAATTAATTTACTTTGATATTTTAAGTACCTTACTTATTTTTCATTAGTTCTTAAAACACACCTTTTACATTTACTAAAATAATGTATAATATTGAGTAATCTAGACAAAACTTTTAAGGTATGTGCATTTCCATATTCTAATTGAGTTACATTTACCAGTACTTGAAAAAAGAATATTTTCATTTGACTGAAATTGCGGGACGCATATATTTGCCAAATGTGCAACTGCACGAGTTTTGATGCTGTATATTTTAAAAAGTTTGACATCTTTTGGAACTTTGAAAGCCTGCACAAGGCAGTTCCCATACGTTTGAGGCCCATTAAGACAAAAGAGCACCACCAATGACAATAATTTTTTTAAGTCACTACAAAGCCATTGAAAGGTAAAAATGAACATTAAACAAATATCGTTCGCATGCTTTAAATGTTGGTTAACATACCATCCAAAATGTTTATTTTATTTGCAGACTAATATTTTTATAATAAATGAACATACGTCCGTTGTATGCACTTATTGAGACAACTCACTTGTGCGCACGCAAAGTTTGCGCTTACTGCATAAGCGCAGAACACAACCAAGATGCAGGGTGAGGGTCCGCCAGCTGTTGAGCTTAAAAACTATTTTTTGCCACAAAAATGAATATTTCAGCCGGTTCGGTTTTTGAGATATTGGAATTCAGATTATGTAACATCAAGCCCTGCCCACTTTGCACCCAATGTTATTACAATTTAAAAACAAAGATAGCATTTGTTTGCACTGCATCTGTGCTGATTGTTGCTGCAAAAACTAACGTATGTGCGCTGGATTAGATTTTTTAAAAACCATTATAAAATTTGTGCTGCATTTGTGCTGATTTGTATCACAAAAACAAACTTTCTGTTTGTCCGGTTTTTGAGATATTGGACATTCAACGTTAGATTATGTAACCTAAAGCCCCGCCCGCTTTGCACTTTGTTATTACAGTTCAAAAACAAATATACCATATTTATGCTGCATTGGCAGGAAAAACAAGCATATTGGTATAGTGTATTTTTTTCATATAGCGCTCTCATTTTGTATCAGAAAGAATGATTATGAGACTAATTTATGCTTTTAGCCTGAGCTAATCTGAAAACCTAAAATATACCTTTTGTAGTTTTTCAGAAGATCTTTTTAGAGCTAGATGTGGGGAAACTATCTTCAAAAGTTCACACTTTAATCACTTGCTGACCAGCCACCGTCATTATACTGTAGCAGGTCGGCTCTCCTGTGAAAACCGCTGTAGGTGTAAGTCGGTCTTTGCACAGTAGAAAGCGTGAGCGCCTGCGGTTCCGGCGGACTCGATGTCCGCCGGTGACCCGCAGTTGTGGTTTACTGCATATGTAAACAAGGCAATTCCCCGTTCTGCCAGATGACATGTCAGAGATCTTCTGTTCCCAGTGATCGGGAACAGCTATCTCTGTCGTGTCCCTGGTAGCCCATCCCGCCTACAGTTAGAACACACCCAGGGAACACCCTAAACCCCTTGATCGCCCTCTAGTGTTAACCCCTTCCCTGCCAGTGTAATTTATACATTGATCAGTGCATTTTTATAGCTTACCTAGTGGATTTGGTAGAGCCCCGGTGTATAGGAGATCCACGAATCGGATCTCCAGGGTGGGTTCGGTTTGGAGGTCTGCGACCCCCCGAGCAAGAATCAGGTCCCAGAGACGGATGGCGTCCAAAAGGTTGAGAGGGAGAGAGACGAGAGGAGTGGAAAAAACAGTGGGAAAGAGGTAGAGAAAAAGGTACAAAAAAAACACAAAAATTAGTACAAAATTAAAGTTAAACCATTCACAGTATAACCCACCTAAATGAAGTGGTAAGTTGGGAAACTCCAGAGGGCCCCCTCTGACATAGGAGGCAGGGGTGGCACCGTCAGGGAAAATGGAGAAGGGAGCCATTTGGAGTTCCACGGGGGGGGGGAGGAGGAGAGGATGGACCCAAGAAGGGGGAGACCCTGTCCCGGGCCTGCCTGCATCAATATTCAAAAAAGAAAGACTAATTAACAGAAGTAACATGGAACCTGCATTTATCAACTGATAACCGTCATATCTATGATCATAACTATGACCCGAAGAAAGCTGATGAAACTATTGATTAGGGGAATTTTGAACAATAATAAAATGTAGTCTGGATCCTAAAGCATTGAAGTAAAGGTACAAGGGTTTTCCCTCTTCGCAATGTTCCCCTAAAGTTTGTCCTTAAACAGAAGGAAAGAAAAAAAGGGGGGGATATCCTTCCCAACTAGCCATGTCCCCCCCTGGGGCAGAAAGGTAAGAGAGAGGGGAGGGAGCAGAAATAGGGAGAAAAAAGGGGGGGGGAAAGGGGGGGAAGAGGTAGGGGCAGAGAGGATGTGTGAGGAGAAGAAAGGATGAGGGGGAGGGGGTGGTATATCCCGGCTAGCTGTACGCATTCTATCTGATACTTATAGTCATAATCAAACATGGATTGCTAACATAAAAGAAAACCTTCTTGCTAAATAGGTCCGTACTGTGGATAAATAGGATTAGCAAAAATTATCTACGGGCTCTCAGGTAGAAAAACAGAAAATGGACGGAATACGTCTGATAACAAACATCAATGTGGAGAAGGAATTTAAAGAAACATAAGTTCATCTCTGACGAGGTGGTGGGGAAGGGCCCGCAGAGTGCGGTCTTGTACGTTTCCGGCCAGTGACTTGGATCCAGGGGTCTGGGCGAGGCTGGGGTACCGGCAGCGGTTCCCACCCAGGAGTAGGTGGGACCGGGATATCCAATTCTGTGCAGAAAGATTGAAGATCTTCTGAATATCGGAGGGTTGTGGACCTCCCATCTTTTTTTTCCCGTGATGCTAAAGGGGAAACCCCAATGATAGCAAAAGTCATGTTCTCTTAACAAGGTGAGAAGTGGTTGCAAGGATCGTCTTTGTTGGAGGGTGATCCATGATAAGTCCGGGAAAAGTTGGATGGAGGCCCCATCAAAATCAATGGCGTGCATGTTTCGTGCCTTTCTCATAATATCCTCCTTAAGGGTGTAGTTATGCACCCTACAGATCACATCTCGTGGTCGGGATCCTAGCCCACGGGGGCGCAAAGCTCGGTGTGCTCGATCTAGCTTAACTCGCTGATGTTCCGGGCGACCTAGTATGCTGTTGAAGATGGCTTGCAAAGTCACATGCAGGTCTTCATCCTGGGTCGCCTCCGGGAGGCCTTGGACCCGAATATTATTACGCCTACCTCTATTGTCGAGGTCTTCAAGATGGCGTTGGAAGTCTCTAAGGGTAGAGGCTTGTGAGGTTAGGCGATCATGTATTTGCGAAAGTTCAATTTTAGTGTTGGATGTTTCCTGCTCCAAAGATGCGACTTTGGTGGACAGTTGATGAAGGTCAGTGCGAAGCATGCTAATCTCAGATCTACAAGTGTCTCGTACTTCTTGGATAAGCATACGGAAGTCTTGTTTTGTGGGCATGCAGCGAACGTAGTCTCGCCAAGATGTGCATGCTTTAGGCTCAGGTTCAAAATCCGGTGTGGTATGAGCGTGAAAGCCCTGCACTACGGCTGAGTAAGAAGTTGGCATGGGGGATCCCCTCTGGGGTGGTAGTGGAGGGGGAGTAGTGTTGGGTTTTTTGGTTAATGATGGACCCTGCGGACTCCCCATGTGAAAATGAGCCCCCTGGAGTCCTGATGGCTGCGAGGCCTGGGGAGGTGCTGGAGCCTGGGCTGCATCTCTCTGGAGAGGGGAGAGAGAGGGGGCTCTGTCCCTGTGTGTCTGGGAGCGCTGTGGTAGGGAGCGGGGGTCCCAATCCGGAGCATAGGAATCCCAGGAGGGAGATGGCTGGTCAGAGGATAGAGAGGACGCGGGTCCTATGAGGCATGGGGGAAATGTTTGTGACAAGCTGCCCAGCATATGTCCTCCGGAGAGGCCGGGGGGGCGATCGAGAGGCTGGCAGGGGGATCGGAGAGTGTGTAGTCGGCAAGTCACCTTCGGATCCGTACCTGTTATTCCTGCGGTCTATAGAGGCTTGTAGAGAAGGAGAGGGGACGGCTGCTGTGCATGGTGCCGGTGCCATCTTGGCCTCGTGCTGTCCGGCCGGAGCTCCCTGCCCAAAATACTCGGTGATGAGCGGCGGGGGGACCGAGGAAGAGCGGGTGGTGTGTCCCTTGGGGTCCACTTCTTTGTTTTTGCGCGGTTTGCCCATAATTGATGGCGGAAAAGAGCAGGATCCAGCTGTGTGCAGGCAGGCTGGAACGGGAGCTTCAGAGAGACACGTCTGCCCGGGAAGCCATCCAAGTGATGCCCCGATCAGCGATTTTTATTGTGACTGCGACGTTATGGCGGACATGTCGGACATTTTTGACACATTTTTGGGACCATTGTCATTTATACAGCAATCAGTGCTAAAAAAATGCATTGATTCCTGTATAAATGACACTGGCAGTGAAGGGGTTAACCACTAGGGGGTGGGGAGGGGTTAAATCAGTACTGGGAGTGATTACTAACTGTAGGGGGGATGGGCTGTGTGTGTGACGTCACTGATCTCTGCTCCGATGACAGGGAGCTGTGATCAGTGACACTTGTCACTAGGCAGAACGGGGAGATGCTGTTTACATCAGCATCTCCCCATTCGTCCTCTCCGTGAGGCGATCGCGGGTATCCCCGCGGCGATCGAGCCCGCGGGACCTGCGATCCGACTCACGGAGCCTGCGGCAGGTGCGCGCACATGGCGGCAAATTCAAAGTAACGTATGGCTACGTTACTTTGCGCAGCTGTGCCATTCTGCCGACGTAAATGTACAGGAGTCGGTCGGGAACCGGATAAATAACAAATGTTAATTTGTTTTGAAAGCCTGTTTCATGACACTATTCCTATTTTAAAAACCATATTATTGTATTATTTTTATATAAAAACTACATTTGGAAAATAAGTTTTACCAACTTAAAACAAAATTGTAAGTTACAAGTTGTTATAACTTTAAACTAACTAAGTAACTAAGTAAGTAAGTAACTAAGAAATAGGGCAGCACAGTGGTGTAGTGGTCAGCACTTTCGCCTAGCAGCAAAAAGGCCACTGGTTTGAATCCTGACCACTACACTACCTGCCTGGAGTTTGCATGTTCTACCTTGTGCCTTAAACTTTTCTATAAACTGGAAAAATTTAGTTGGCTTTACTTAAACCTATGGTCTATAATCCCCTTGCCAACGAGCGTACGCAGATGTGCGTACTCAGCTTTCGGGGGTTATACCGGGATGATGCCTGCAGCTGCAGGCATTATCCCGGTACTGTTTTTTAGAGCCGGCGATCGGCTTTCCAGCGATAGCAACCGGTGCGGCTAAAAGCCGCTCGCCTATTATACCGGAGGAGCGGGAGGGGTTGCCCCCCCTCCCGCCGCTCTTACCGGGCCCGATTAACAATCCACCGCCTCCGGCAGCTAGTGACAGTCTGGAACGAAGCCGTAAGCGGATTCGTTCCAGCCCCCTAATTGTAAACACAGAAACGACATCATGACGTTACTTCCCATTTACTCGGCTGCCAATGGCGCTGGTTTAAAAAAAATATACAGTATTCAGAATCACCGAAAACAAATACTTTGAAGTGCAAAGGAGGGATCGGGGGTCTTTTAGACCCCCGATCCCTCTATAAAGAGTACCTGTCACCACCTATTACTGTCACAAGTGATGTTTACATTCCTTGTGACAGCAATAAAAGTGATCAAATTTTTTTTTTTTTAAATCTATTTATTAATATTAAAATAAATAGGGGCGTGGCCAAGATGGCGCTGTGAGCGGCGGCTTCCCCTGAGAGCTCCGCTCATCCAAGCACAAAATCCAGCTCCATCGCCCTTTCCCATCTACAAATTACACCCCAGCTGATCGGGGGAGACCCAGGCACCCCCTGCCAGGTGAGGAGCGAGGAGGATTTCTGTTCCTGGTCCTTGATCGGCGCCGCTGCACACTTCCGCTCCACTAGGCCGGAGCCGCGGTCTTTCCTGGCGGGCCGCGCGGCGAGCCGGGAGTCCCCTGGCGCGGTCGCCACCGTTCCTACTCAAACCGGCTGCTGTGGACTGCTGAGGGGGGTGAGTGGACTGACCCTGGGCTGCAAATAGACGCCGCTGCACACTCCCGCCCCACTAGGCCGGAGCCGCGGACTTTCCTGGCGGGCCGCGCGGCGGGGGGGGTCCCCTGGCGCGGTCGCTCCTGTCTCATCGCAAGCCGGCTGCTGTGGACTGCTGAGGGGGGTGAGTGGATCGACCCTGGACTGACAATAGGCTGTGCTCTGGGCCTGGTCTCTACCCCCCCCCCCACGTGTGACTAGGCCGCAACCGCAGCCTCTCCATTAGATCTGGACTCTGCTGGCCTGTAGGAAGAGGCCCTGAGACGGTGGGGGACATCTACCTGGGCAGAGGCACCATCTCTAGAGCACCTATACCCCTGGCCCTCCTGATAGTGGCAGAGGCTGGCTGGGCTGCACACTCTGACAAGCCTGTGGAGCCCTGAGGTGGACAGCATCTACACCCTATACCTGCAGATGAGAGGAAAGACTGTTAAAGGGTCACACACTGCTCCTTACCTACTGCCTGACTACCCCAGACTCTGCAGACAGGCTCCATCACTCGCTTACATACTACTGCCTGGCCTGGGCTCCCCAACACCTGAATAAGACGCAGGAACTTCAGCGCCAAATATATTAAAGGGGGGTGACGTGACCCTGCTATGGAAACGTAAAGACGCGTCCTTGGGAGCTCTGCACTGAAACGGGCCATGAATCACCCGCAGCACTGACTAACTAAACCATCCATTCATGCCAGGAAGCCGCAGCCACCCACCAGTCACTGAGGCAAGGAAGGGACCTGAAATTTCACACTACTTTCTGCGGCAACAGCAGGCCCCCACACCGGCGGGAAGGAGCAAGATGGCGCCGCCTCGAGTCAGCTCAGTGGGCGCTGCATCCTCAAGTAAGAAGAGCGCTCCTGCAACTACCTCTGCAGCGGAGGAGGACTTTCCCCCCTTACCACACAGAGCGCCCTCTCCTATAGTCTCCCCGGCTTCCATAACTGCTGACACCCCTTTGCCTCCAGACTACGCTGGTGACCTAAGCGGCCTAGTTGAAGGCTCTCTGAGAGACATAGTGTCAGGCCTCCCCACCAAGCAAGACTTAAATGCCATGGCCACCTCTATTGTAAACGCACTAACCAGAGAACTGCACGACCTAAAGCAGCAAGTGGATGTGGTCGAAGAGAGAGTCACCGCGATTGAAGCCTCCCAAACCAATACAGAAACGCGCCTCTCTACACTGGAGTCGGAGTACGGGGCATTCCGCCGCCACCTTGTCGATGTCCAGCTGCGCCTGGACGACGGCGAGAATAGGAGCAGGCGCAACAACTTGCGCCTAAGGGGGATCCCAGAAGCCACCATGGGCCCAGACCTCCGATCTACAGTGACTGCCATCCTAAACCAGGTCCTGGGCAAACCACCGACAGCTGACCTGGAACTGGACAGGGTACATCGTATCCCAGGCCCCAGACCCCCGCCCTCTGCACAGAGATCATCACCCGAACTGGACTTTCCCCGTGATGTATTATGTAGGGTGCACTTCTTCACAATTAAAGAGGACATTCTTCGCCTTGCCTGGGAAAAGGGCCCAATAGACTTCGACGGGGCCCCCATCAGGATTTTCCCTGACATTTCCAGACAAACACGCACCATGCGAGGGCTCATGCGACCCCTACTGGAAGTTATCCGTGAGGCTGATGCCACCTACCGATGGGGTCACCCTTTCCATCTTATTGTCAGGAGGCAGGGGACGGAATTCTATCTCCGCACGCCAGACCAACTACCTGCCCTTTTTCAGTTCATCTCCAGGCCAGCGATTGAGGTGCCCAACTGGTTTGAATATCTGCTCTCTCAGGATCCACAAGGTTCAGCGCCACCTAGACAGCAAAGATTTCGACGCCCAAGATCCCGCCCGCCAAACCGAGAAGTCCGAAGAGCCCATCCTACATCATCTGAGGACTAAACGCATGCCACCTTTTGGCTGTTGGTGAGACTTCCAGTACCTCATATGGGTTGGTGCCCCCCTCCTTCCCCCCCTTAAGGCGATCCTCCCCCTTTTTATTTTTGCCCTCCTGAAGATGCCTTTCCCCTTTTTTTTTTTTTTTCTCTTTTGTGGGCTAATTTTTGAACTCCAGACGGGGGCGGGGGGAGGGGGGACACATTGTTATAATTGTTATGACTGTTATAAATTCTGTATTTTTACGGCAGGCTAGACTCCATGCACTACATCCGAGTTTGTCTGATGTGAACGTTGACACCGAAAAGGAGGTGCATGCATGTCTTCCATGATTCCATCCAGCCATGCTGCCTTGGCGCACTGACAGTTAGACAGTGGGGGCTCTCTCCTGGTCCTATACAGGGGAAGGGCGAATGGGCCAGTGGGCCCCCAATCCTCGGCCGCCACTGCGATGCGTCAACGCCAGCAGGTTATGGATGTTAGAGGCCTACTTAGTTGTACTTACTAGCCTGAAACACAGTTGAGTTCATGGATGTTATGCCCAGATATGTGGTAAATCACACTTTATTTACGATGGTTAATGTATTGTTTTTCTCAATGTTTCTGATTCCTTAGGCCCCCCACTCAGTGCATCTCCCTACCACCCCCCAAAAAAAGTACCTTATTATATAGGTTTTTTGGTTTGCCTACATAGGCGATAGCAATAACTATTTGATTACGCGCTTCGCCGCATTGGCCACCCCCCTTTAGGGCGACCTCCCGGCTGCTGCACAGTCTCCTCTGTGTCTCGGCCGGGAGCTCATAGAGTAGCTACTTGACTAATTTAGATTACTCCCACCCTCCTTCCCCCCCTCTCTCCTTCATCTACCCCCCCCATCTCTCTCTCTGATACTGTCCCTCTTCCTTTGTCCCCCTTTCTTCCCTGGTGCTGTTGCTCTCTAGCCGGGTGGGGACGTGAACTTGATCTAAGAGCGATCATCCTCCCCATCCTATCAATGATCATCAGTGCCCCGGCTGCCACAATGGCTCTCCTAAAGGTGACCTCCCTTAATGTACGGGGTCTCAATATCCCAGAGAAGCGTTCCCAGCTCCTGGCTGACCTTCGCAGATCTAAAACCCAGATTGCCTTCCTACAGGAAACCCACTTTCATGGTGAGCATATCCCCAAACTGACTAACAATCTATTCCAGACGGCATACCACAGTATCTCACCTATCTCCAAATCTAAGGGGGTTAGCATCCTAGTGGCAAAATCTGTACCTTGGGAGTTTGGGGCGCAGCAGACGGACCCCCAGGGCCGCTTTCTCCTGATTAAGGGAAAGGTATTTGACGTTCAGGTCACTCTTGCCAATATCTATTTCCCCAACGTCGACCATGCACAGTTCCTGCGTGGGCTGATACCCAAATTGCTTGAGTTTACGGAGGGGATGCTCATTTTTGGGGGTGATATGAACTTTGTGATGGACCCCCTGTTGGACACCTCGCGGGGTGCTTCCCATCTCTCATACGCCCGCCTTAAACGAATCAAATCTGATCTTCACTCTCTGCGTTTGATAGACCCCTGGCGCCTTTCACACCCCAGGGACAGGGATTATTCGTACTTTTCACAAGTACATCACTCGTACTCAAGACTAGATTACCTGCTCCTTTCCCACAAGGACCTGCCGAGGGTAGTGGACACATCCATAGATGTCATCTCCTTTTCTGACCATGCCCCAATACACCTGACGCTCCAAATGGGACCAATGTCCAAATCCCCACCCTCATGGAGACTGAACGAGTCTCTGCTTCAATCTGCGGAGACCCGCGCTGAGATTCAAGCCAAATTACAGGAATACTTTGCACTCAATGAAGCCTCGGTCCCCAACCCCTTGATGATGTGGGAGGCTCACAAGCCAGTTATCAGGGGCATTTTAATAGGCATTGGGGCACGTCTCAAGAGGGAAAGAACCCGTAGAACTGAAGAACTTCTTCTCCAGATCAAGACCCTTGAATGTACCCACAAGGCCAGCCTAGCTCGCTCCGTATACCAGGAGCTACTTAAAGCACGTGAGGAGCTTCGCTCGCTTCTGTTACATAAAGCTAAAGAGAGGTTAGCTTGGTCACGCCGCACAATGTACGAATTCTCTAACAAACCTGGCTCCCTCCTAGCCAGAGCTCTTCGCGGACCCCGCACCAAAACTTTCATCCCCCACATTCTGACCCCCTCGGGTCGGAGGGTCTCTACCTCAACAGAAATGGCGGAAGAATTCCGCTCATTCTACAGCGGCCTCTATAATCTAGATAGACCCTCTCCTGATGCCCTTGGCCCCTCTGGGGGACCCACCCCACACGAATATCTAGCCTCCTCTGGCATGCCATCTCTATCGGCCGACATAGCGGAAGAACTGGAAGACCCCATTACGGTGGAGGAGCTAGGGGTTGCACTAGCGAGTTCCAAGCCCAAGAAAGCCCCAGGCCCCGATGGCCTTACTCCAATTTATTTCAAAACCTTTTTTGAGACGCTCTCTAAACTGCTAGTGGATGCACTTAACTCAATTACGCAAGGTAATTCCTTCCCCATAGATTCCCTTAGGGCCTACATTTCTCTCATCCCTAAAGAGGGAAAGGACCTACTCCGGTGTGGAAACTACCGACCGATAGCTCTGCTAAACACCGACTTGAAACTGTTTGCCAAGATCCTGGCGAACAGATTGCTCCCACACATACCAAACCTAATTCACAAAGACCAAGCGGGTTTTGTCCCCCAACGGGAACCACGTGACAACACCATTAGGGTGCTGAACCTCATACATGCTGCCAGGACCACGCGACGACCCCTTCTCCTGCTGTCAACTGACGCGGAGAAGGCTTTCGACCGTGTAGACTGGACATTTGTCAGAGCTACTCTCGAACACATTGGCCTCCGGACGTCGATGCTCAGCTGGATCTTATCTCTCTACTCCAGCCCCACAGCGGCGGTTAGGGTTAACGAAACCAGGTCGGGTTATTTTCACATCCGAAATGGTACCAGAGAGGGCTGTCCCCTGTCTCCTCTAATCTTTATTCTTTCTTTGGAACCTCTGCTCTGTAAGATACGGGCCAACCCCCAAATAGAGGGCTTTCGTAAAACATCTGGAGCCCACAAGGTCGCCGCTTTCGCGGATGACCTTATCTTCTTCTTGGCTGACCCCACTGCCTCACTCCCCGCCTTGCTTTATTCCCTGAGGGAGTACGGAGCCCTGTCCCTATTTAAAATAAACATGTCTAAATCCTCCATGCTTAATATCACACTGAGCTCACAAAGTATCCGACAATTACGCCTGAACTACAAGTTCCACTGGGCAACCGATACCATTCCGTACCTAGGAGTGGCCATTACCGCGGACCCCGCCCACCTTTACCAAGCAAACTTTGCCACTCTTCTACACAGGCTTAAAACAGACCTACAACATTGGCACTCCCTCACTCTAACGTGGTTTGGACGCTGTAATGCCATCAAGATGACGGCTCTCCCGAGGATACTCTATCTCCTGCAGGCCCTCCCCATACATCTCCCGCCCTCCTTCTTCAAGCGACTCGACGCACTTTTCCGAGATTTTGTCTGGTCACGCGGGCAACCTCGCATCAAATTACAACTACTCTATATGACAAAACGTAGGGGTGGAGTGGGACTACCAGACGTAAAAGCCTACTACAGGGCAACACATCTTACCAGACTGATAGACTGGTACTGCCACTCAGAAGCCAAACAATGGGTCCATATGGAGATAGAGGACTCTGATGGAACGGCTAGGAGTTGGCCGTGGCTTTCCACTCCGATCCCGAAGACCATCGCCGAACACCCGACTCTGGGAAACACATTAAGAGTGGCCAGAGAAACCTTTCGTAAAACCCTGATATCACCTATTCCTTCCCCTATGGTGCCGATACTGGGCAACCCTGATTTCTTGCCGGGCTGCCAGGGCCCGATTTATAGAGCCCTATCGGAGGGAGATAGATGGCCACACCTCCACGATTTCCTAGATGCCGGTGGCCGGCTCCGGTCGGCCGCGGGAATTGAGGACCTGGACACGCCATTGGATTTCCTGAGTGGTCTCCAACTGCGTAATTTTTTACGCCGAAGTGCTCAGACTTTAGGTCCCCCACGCCCACTCACGGAGTTAGAACGTGTCTGCCACCGCAGAGAGCCCGTACGCCACTCCCTGTCCTCGATCTACCTCTCCCTGATTGCCCCGCCTGAAAGCTTTGTGCCCCCCTTCCTCACTAAATGGGAAACAGAATTAGGAGTGCATTTTAATGAAGCACAAAGGGAAAAGATCTTACATTTTGCCCAAAAATCTTCTCTAGCCACAAGGGTCCAAGAGACATGCTACAAGATTGTGACCAGATGGTACAAGGTACCATCCACTCTCCACAGGTTCCTCCCGCAGGTACCAAGTACATGTTGGCGCTGTGGAACAGGAGAAGGAACGATGTTGCACATTTTCTGGGACTGCCCCAAGATTAAACCTTATTGGAAAGAGGTGACAGACACGATCGAACGTTTAACGGGCGTCGCACTGGGGGGAGATCCCGGGGCCTGTTTGCTGCACCTATCTAGCAGAACAATTAAGAAATATAAAGCCTCACTCACTATACAACTACTTAATGCGACCAAGGCCTGCATCCCTCTATTTTGGAGATCGGAAACCCCACCAACTAAGATCCAGTGGTATGCCAGGGTTAACGAACTGCGCGACATGGAAGATCTCACGGCCACGCTGCATGACAGGGAGGAAGCCTTCCGGGAGACCTGGCGCCCTTGGCAACACTTTATCTACTCCGAGGCATACCTCCGGGAGATGTCTTAACGTGGACACCCCCCGATATGGGGGCTCCGCCTGGCTGGAGGGTGGCACCACCACCCTCCCCTCTTTACCTCTCTCTACCCCCCTTCCTTACCTTCTTCACCTCCCTCTCCATCTCTCCTCTCTAATATCCTTACCCCTCCCCTTATTGTCTCCCGCTTTTTACCTCTTCCCTCCCCCCCCACCCTCCCCAGTCCTCACACAATCCCCTATACTCTACCGGCTTAGGGAAGATCTGATCAGATATAATGAATATCATGGTCTACATTACTTTATGTTAGTTGCCCTTTGCCGGACTTTACTGGTCGACCAGGAATATCCCCACCCCCGATCAGTGGAGAGTTTCTCTTTTTGTTATTTTAGTTCACCCTTTTACCTACCGATAAAGGATAATTACACGAGTTTCCTGTTTGCACAAGGCATGTCTCAGGGAAATGCGTGCAAATGGACACTAAGATAGTCATTACATTAGACCCTCCCATGCACACAGGCTCCGCTTTCACCATACAGACTGTGTAAATGAGAGGATTGTTTATGTGTTACATCTCTAGACGACGACAGTTCCTGTCAAAATCTTCTCCCTACCACTGTTTTATGTTATCCATTAAATGTTATAGAACTTGATAATATGTACCTCAAACTGTAACACGTTCTCTTGAAAATAAAATAAAATAAAGGAATTTAAAAAAAAAAAAATAAATAAATAAATAAATAAATAAGAAATTCGTTTTTTTTTTTAAAGCGCCCCCGTCACCACGAGCTCGCACAGCAAAGAAAACGCATACAGAAGTCACACCTGCATATGTAAACGATGTTCAAATCACACATGTGAGGTATCGCCGCGATCGTCAGAGCAAGAGCAATAATTCTAGCACTAGACCTCCTCTTTAACTCTAACCTGGTAACCGTAAAAAAAATTTAAAGCGTTGCCTATGGAGATTTTTAGGCACCGTAGTTTGTCGCCATTCCACGAGTGCGTGCAATTATAAAGCATGACATGTTTGGTATCTATTTACTTGGGCTAACTTTACTGTTTCGTTTTTTTAAAAATTCATGAAAGTGTCCCTTTTCCCAAAAAGTTGCGTTTAAAACACCACTGCACAAATACCGTGTGACATAAAATATTGCAACAATCGCTATTTTATTCTCTAGATTCTCTGCTAAAAAATATATATATATATAATGTTTGGGGGCTCTAAGTAATTTTCTAGCAAAAAATCCGGATTTTAACTTGTAAACACCAAATGTCAAAAATAGGCTTAGTCATGAAAGGGTTAAACTGGAAAAATTGAGTCGGGTTTACTAAAGCCTATAGTCTATAAACTAAAAAAAATTGAGTTGGCTTTACATAAAACAACAAAGTTGAAAACATGAAAAGTCTAATGAGTCAGACAAAAATAAGTTTAGTTGACAGTACTTAAAAAGCTGATGCAAATAGTTGCCTTTTTAGGCACCTTTCTCAGCAGAGGGAGGAATTTATCACCGATTGTAACCTTGTAGTAAATCTTTATCAGAATCTGTCTTACTGCTCCTGTTTAGCTTTGCCTTGCTGTGCCACAGAATTAATAAATGTCCACCAATATGTTTACATTTTGGAAATGCAGGAGTAGAGCTGAAGATGAAGTGATGGAAAGGCTGCTAAGGGGAGTCACTGTAGCTCATCAAAATGCAGTCATCTTTTTTCGGCAATGTTTAAATAACAAACATGTCATGCTTGCCTGCTTTGTGCAATGGGTTGGCACAGAGCAGCCTGATCCTCCTCTTCTGGGCTCCCCTGCTGGCTCCTCCCCTCTGCCAAGTGTCCCCATAGCAAGCCGCTTCCTATGGGGACGCTTGTTTGGGCTCACTTCTGAGTTGTGCTCTGACACAAACAGCATAGCTAAGCCCTGCTCCTCACTCTGTTTACTGGTTGTGACTGACAGCAGCAGGAGCCAATAGCTCTCCCGTGTGCTGCCTCCACGTCCAGTGAGGAGGTAGAGAGAGCCGAGAGAGCTGCTGCTCTTGGGCACAGCTCTGGATTGAGATCAGAATCAGGTAAGTAAAGGGGATTCAGCAGGGATGGGGTGGGGGTAGCTGCACACAGAAGGTTTTTTACCTTGATGTGGAGATTGCATTAAGAAAAAAAAAAAAACCTTCTACCTTTAAAACCACTTTAAAGTGTCACAAAAGGCAAAACTTTTTTCATTTTTTAATAGAGTAATGAAGAGTTTTGTCTGTTTTTTTTCTTGTTTTCCACCGGGGAGATTTCCTTTCACTTCCTGTCCCATAGCCAAAACAGAAAGTGAGAGGAATCCCTCCAAAATGAGTGCCCCCATTGGAAGATTCCCCCTCTTTTAGTGTTCTGATGTCAACTCAAAATTTGGGATTTCCTTTTACATTCACTTTCAATGATCACAGTAAGGCCCCTTTCACACGGAGCGGACTGTGGCTGCGATCCGCTTGTTCAGCAGGGAATCTCTCCACTGATCCCTGCTGAGCAGACGGATGACAGGTCCTTGTCCGGTCTGCTCATGCAGAGCGGACACGGACATAGCCCACTCTCTTCTATGGGTCGCCGGACTGCCATCCGATCCGCCGGACGGATGGAGAACGTATCCCCATCCGTCTGTTTTTGGCAGATTGGATGTAGGCAAGTGTAAACAGGCACATGTCCGTTTACACAAGCCGCTCCATAGAGAAGAATGGAGGTTCCGATAGATCAGAACGTCCTGCTCTAAACCTGACCCTGACCACTGCTTACTTATGCTCTCGTATTGGGGTTTAAATCTGTCTTATCTATAGTAATACATTTGTCATAGTTGGCTTCCCATTTTTCTCCTACAGTAAATGTTTGGCAATGTCACATTTACTGATTTATATATGCCTATATATAGAGAAGGTAAAATAAAGACACAAAAGGTAAACCTGCATTTATACCTCCATATACCTTAAACTGAACATTGACTGACTGCTCAAATGCATATTTGGTAAACCTGAGTTTATACTTCCATATACCTTAAACTGAACATTGACTAACTGCTCAAATGCATATTTGGTAAATCTGTGTTTGTTGCCACTGCTTCAACTCCATCTGTAGCCATGCTCACATTATTTCAATGTTTATTTAGCCATTGCCTTACCCATTAGTCTTACCTAAATTATGGGTTCTCTTATCTTTACAATTTTGGCCTTTTAGTCCCCTTGCAGTTTGATTGTGGTGTGAAAGTTATGCTCTGCTGTGGTTCCTAATATCCCCTCTTAATTGATTAATTGCCAGATTCTATCCACACCCAACACACAGTATAAAAACAAGGCCTTCTTTACGGGGGAACACATACAGGAGGCTGCACATACAGGGGTTCTTCCAAAGAAGTTGGGTTCTTTAAATAAGTGGCACTTCTGCTCTTGCACTTCAGCGATTTGCACAAAGCAAACTACAACAGACTGCAGATGACCTCAATTCTAAATTATCCCACATTCCTCTCTGAAACATGCTCTCTTTACCTCTCCTCCTTTTCACAATTGCTGCCTCTCTCCTCAAACCCTCTTTTCTTCACCCCTCTGCTCCACCCCACAATCTGTACATATCACCCACACTTCTCCCCTCCCCCTATTACTGCACTTATCACCTCTTTCTAACTCTAAGCCCACTTGCTAACAAACCCCCCAGGATACTGAAGCATGTCCCCTCATACAAATCATATTCTCATATTACCTCCCTTACTCTTCTGCTTCTCCTAACCGCTGGAGATATTTCCCCAAACCCTGGGCCTCCCTTATTTAACTGTGCCCAACACACCCATCACCATCACCCTACACCCTCTGGCAGTAGTCACAATCTACGCAATGTAGTCTCCAATTTAGTCTCCATTCCTCTTCTTCTCAACGCCAGCCTCCCTCTCTCCTGGCCCTCTGGAACGCCCGCTCTGTCTGCAACAAACTCACTGCCGTTCATGACCTCTTTGTCACTAATTCCTTTAATCTACTTGCTTTCACCAAAACCTGGCTCCACGAATATGACACCCCTTCTCCTGCTTCCCTATCCCAGAGTGGCCTTCACTGGACTCACTCCCCTAGGCCTAATGGATGCAAGGGAGGTGGAGTGGGATTCCTCCTATCCCCCCAATGCACCTTCCAGGTTATTCACTCTCCTCCCTCTTGTTCTCTCTCATCATTTGAAGCCCACTGTATACGTCTATTCTCTCCTACTTCCCTAAGAATTGCTGTGATCTACCGACCCCCTGGACCATTATCAACTTTCCTTGATGAGTTTTCTGCCTGGCTACCCTACTTTCTCTCTTCGGAAATTCCCACAATCCTTCTCGATGATTTCAACATCCCTGCAAATACAAACACTCCTGCTACTTCTAAACTTCTTAGTCTAACCTCTTCATTTGACCTAAAACAATGGGTACAGGCTTCTACTCACTCTGATGGCAACACCCTTGACCTTGTATTCTCCTATGCACTCTCAAACAATCCTTTTCCTCTCTCCAACCATCACCTTATTAGTTTCTCTCTCCCCCTGTCTTCAACCACCTTTCCCTCCAATCGCCTAACCATCACCCGTAGAAATGTTTGCAACTTCAACTCCTCTCTCCTGTATTCTGCTACTGACCACCTCTATGACAAAATCTCTCCCCTGTCCTGCCCCAACCAAGCCACGTCCATCTACAATAAATCCCTGTCCTCCACCCTGGACAAGCTCGCTCCCCTCACTACACGCAAAATCAGGCCTCGACCCCTACAACCCTGGCAAACAGATGACACTAAAATTCTCAAAAAACGTAGTCGCGCTCTTGAGCGTCTGTGGCACAAGACTAAGTCTCTCAAAGACTATAACCAATACAACCAATACAAATCTGCCCTCCAAAAATACTATTCTTTCCTCCACACTGCCAAGCAAACCTATTTTACAGCTCTTATTAACACCTTCTCATCCAGTCCCTGTAAACTGTTCTCTACCTTCAACTCTCTACTTTGTCCTCCACCGCCTCCACCCACTGACTCACTCACTGCCCAGGAGATCGCTAATCACTTCAAAAACAAGATTGATACAATCCGCAATGAAATCTCCACTCTACAGGTATCTTCCCCAGCTAACCCCATGTCAACAGGTACAACTGACACTCCCCCTATTCAAATCTGCTACTACAGACGAAGTTGCTAAACTCCTTTCTATCGCCCACCTAACCACCTGTCCCCTGGACCCTATTCCCTCTCATATGCTACGGTCGCCCTCTGACTCCATCCTACACTCTCTAACCCACATCTTCAATCTCTCCCTTACCTCTGGCATCTTCCCCAATGCTCTAGAACATGCACTGGTCACCCCCATACTTAAAAAGCCGTCCTTGGACCATACCAATCTTAACAACCTACGCCCTATCTCCATGCTCTCCTTTTCCTCTAAACTCCTTGAACGCCTGGTTTACAACCAACTGAGTGACCACCTCATTAAAAACAACCTTCTTGATCCCCTTCAATCTGGATTTCGCCCTCAACACTCCACAGAAACTGCTCTTTTAAAACTCACAAATGACCTACTAACTGCAAAAACCAACGGACACTATTCTGTACTCCTACTTCTGGATCTTTCAGCTGCCTTTGACACGGTTGACCACCCCCTCCTCCTCAAAAAACTTTACTCCCTCGGTCTCCGTGACTGTGCTCTTCAGTGGCTCTCAAGATACCTATTGCAACGCACCTTCAGTGTCACTTACAATTCTACTTCCTCCACTCCTCTTCCCTTCTCTGTCGGGGTCCCCCAAGGTTCTGTTCTTGGACCTCTTTTATTTTCAATCTACACCTCTTCCCTGGGTCAGCCTCTCACGGCTTTCAATATCATTTCTACGCTGACGACACACAAATCTATCTCTCCACCCCTCAACTCACTCCATCAGTCTCCTCACGCATCACTAACTTACTAACCGACATATCTGTATGGATGTCACACCACTTCCTCAAACTCAACTTGTCCAAAACCGAGCTTATAATATTTCCTCCCCCACGTGCCTCTTCCCCTGACTTGTCTGTCAAGAGCAGTGGCACAACCATTCACCCGTCCCCACATGTCAGGGTACTAGGTGTTATCCTGGATTCTGAACTTTCCTTTCAGCCCCACATCCAATCACTTTCCAAAGCTTGCCTCAACCTCCGCAACATCTCTAAACTACGTCCCTTTCTAACCAATGAAACCACTAAGCTCCTGATTTACTCCCAGGTTATCTCTCACCTCGACTACTGCAACTCCCTCCTCATTGGCTTACCTTTAAATAGACTATCCCCCCTTCAGTCCATCATGAATGCTGCTGTCAGACTCAGGAAAAGCAGAAAGTTTATATATCTGTATTGTAGTTTGCAGAAACCCATTACAGTTCATTTAAAGTGGAAGTAAAGCCATCCATAAAACGTTTCATTTCTGGCACGTGGCAGAAATGTAACACTCCCATTGGTTGTGCTCTCAACCAAACTGTCAAACCATCCAATTGCTGGTGTCATAACTGATCACATGTGCAGCATCATGGCAGTTGTAGAATAAACAGAGGCAAAGATGGCAGCTTCCTTGGCTGAAAACGATAGGGGGGTTTACTTACACTTTAACATGGTTTCCTATAATACACATTCACATTTATGCATTTTTCAGCTGGTGCATTTTTGGGAAGGGTCAGGGACTTTTCTTTTCGCAGCAGATTGTGTTTTTTGTGTTATAGACTTCAATAGACCCACACCAAAAACACAAGTGTCGCATTCGTGATGTGGTTTTACATGCGTTTTGTGGGGGGTTTTTTTTCTTCATAACAAAATGTGTATAGCTGGCTGTTAAGGAGCGGGCCCGGGAAGCTGCCCATCACATCCTTAACAACCAATTATCTGTTAGCGCAGGTTTCCCGCTGACAGCTGAATGTAAGAACAAGAATTTTCGTCAATAAAAAAAAACTTTGTGCCCCCCCCAATTCATACAGGCCCTGATCTATCCCCCAAAGCACCTTGTTGATGCAAAGCACCTTGCTGATGGGAACAAGGGCCTCTTCCCCACAACCCTGGCTGGTGGTCGTGGGGGTCTGCGGGTGGGGGGCTTATCAGAATCTGGAAACCCCCCCCATGTAAATGAACTCATTCACCAAAAAAAAGACGTAATGTAATAAATGACAATAGGCAGTTTTTGACAAGTCCTTTATTTAAAAAATAAAAAACAATGTCCCCTGATGTAGATCCCTCGTCAATCACGACGCCTGTCAACCCGAAAAAAAGCTCATGTAGTCTCCCTGCTCTGCGGATTGTCTGACAGTTTTTAAATAGCTAATGGGCGGGGCCACCCGATTATGTCATTGACCAGTGCATGCTGGGCCGCTGACATCACAAGAGGACGGGGCCACCCGGTGATGTCACTGGGTGGCCCTGCCCCTTAGCTATTCAAGAACTGGCATATGGCGGGAGCCTTCGGGTCTTTTTTTGGGGCGGTGGTGGCAGCGGGTGGCGTGATTGATGATAGACCTACACCAGGAGACATTTTTTTTTTTATTTGTTAATAAAAGGCTTGTCAAAAACTTGTGTTGTGTCTTTACTCACTTTTTAGACTTTTTTGGTGAATGGACTCATTCTCATACTGGGGGCAGATTCCACAAAAGCCCCCCACCCGCAGACCCCCACAACCACCTGCAAGAGTTGTGAGGAAGAAGCCCTTTTCCCTATCAACACGGGAATAAGGTGCTATGGGGGGAAACAGAGCCCCCTTCTGCCCCAAAGCACCCCCTATATTGAGGGCATGGGGCCTGGTATGGTTCAGGAGGGGGGCGCCTCGCTCATCCCCTCCCTTTCCTGACATACCGGGCTGCATGCTCGGATAAGGGTCTGCTATGGATTTTGTGGGGGACCCCACGCCATTTTTTTCAAAAAATTTTAACAAGAAAAAAAGGCAAAATGCATGCAAAAACATGAGTTTAAAAACGCAAAACATGCTGGAAAAACGCATCAGCCACATAGATGTGAACCTAAGGTGAGTGGATACTTCTTGGAAACTGTCATCTCTTTTTTATGTACTTGTAATGTATGATTTTGCGTTTTTCTCTGAAAACAACATTTAATTATTTTTTTTGTTAACCTTTTTACCCCAGGGGAACCCTGCTGATCCACAGGGAAAAAAAATAAAAATAAAATGCTGACCACTGTCACTATCCGCTCCCAGTATTTACTCACTACGAATGACACTATGGCCCCATGCTAAACGTAAACCAAGGGGCACAGTTTTGATAGCAATATCATTAACTAAATAAAGTGCTTTGAAAAAGTATTCATACCCCTTGAAATTTTCCACGTTTTGTCATGTTACAACCAAAAATGTAAATGTATTTTATTGGGATTTAATGTGATAGACCAACACAAAGTGGCACATAATTGTGAAGTGGAAGGGAAATGATAAATGGTTTTCCACATATTTTACAAATAAATATATGAAAAGTCTGATACCCCCTTACTAAAATCTAGTGGAACCAATTGCCTTTAGAAGTCACCTAATTAGTAAATAGAGTCCACCTATGTGTAATTTAAGCTCAGTATCAATACAGCTGTTCTGTGAAGCCCTCAGAGGTTTGTAAGAGAACCTTAGTGAACAAACAGCATTATGAAGGCCAAGGAACACACCAGACTGGTCAGGGATAAAGTTGTGGAGAAGTTTAAAGCAGGGTTAGGTTATAAAAAATATCCCAAGCTTTGAACATCTCACGGAGCATTGTTCAATCCATCATCCAAAAATTGAAAGAGTATGGCACAACTGCAAACCTACCAAGACATGGCCGTCCACCTAAACTGACGGCCATGTTGGGACAGGCTGGCAAGGAGAAGCAGCCAAGAGGTCCATGGTAACTCTGGAGGAGCTTCAGAGATCCACAGCTCAGGTGGGAGAATCTGTCCACGGGACAACTATTAGTGCGCTCCTCATATCTTGCCTTTATGGAAGAGTGACAAGAAGAAAGCCATTGTTGAAAGAAAGCCATAAGAAGTCCTGTTTGCAGTTTGCGAGAAGCCATGTGGGGGACACAGTAAACATGTGGAAAAAGGTTCTATGGTCAGATGAGACCAAAATGTAACTTTTTGGCCTAATTGCAAAACGCTACGTGTGGAGGAAAACTAACACTGCATATCACCCTGAACACACCATCCCCACCGTGAAACGTGGTGGCAGCATCATGTTGGGGGGATGCTTTTCTTCAGCAGGGACAGGGAAACTGGTCAGAGTTGATGGGAAGATGGATGGAGCCAAATACAGGGCAATCTTAGAAAAAAAAAGTCTGCAAAAGACTTGAGACTGGGGCGGAGGTTCACCTTCCAGCAGGACAACAACCTGAACATACAGCCAGAGCTACAATGGAATGGTTTAGATCAAAGCATATTAATGTGTTAGAATGGCCCAGTCAAAGTCCAGACCTAAATCCAATTGAGAATCTGTGGCCAGACTTGAAAATTGCTGTTCACAGATGTTCTCCATCCAATCTGACAGAGCTTGAGCTATTTTGCAAAGAAGAATGGGCAACAATTTAACTCTCTAGATGTGCAAAGCTGGTAGAGACATACCCAAAAAGACTTGCAGCTGTAATTGCAGCGAAATGTGGTTCTACAAAGTATTGACTCAGGGGGGCTGAATACAAATTAACGCCACACTTTTTAGATATTTATTTGTAAAAAAAATTTGAAAACCATTTATCATTTTCATTCCACTTCACAATTATGTGCCACTTTGTGTTTGTCTATCACATAAAATCCCAATAAAATACATTTAGGTTTTTGGTTGTAACATGACAAAATGTGTAAAATTTCATGGGGTATGAATACTTTTTCAAGGCACTGTTAATCCATATTTGGTCAATTATATCGCCCGAGGACACAGCCCCTTTGTTTACATATGATGTCATTCACAGGTGAGTGATGGGAGCAGATTACGTCTGCTATGGGCTGTTTTTTTCAAGCATCGCTAAAACGACATGACTGATAATTGATTTACATTGTGCAGCGTTTTTTTATGTCTTTTTTTTTTTTTTAAATATGTACCCTTTACTCATTCACATGTGGGATGGCAGCATCTAGGGGCCTCTTATTGTTAAAGGGCCTTCCAGATTCTGATAAGCCCTCCCCACCCACAGGCCCAGCACAACCACCAGGCCAGGATTGTGGGGAAGAGGACCTTGTTCCCATCAACATAGGGTCAAGGTGCTTTGCCAGGGAAGTACCCCACCATGTTGAGGGCATGTCGCGAGGTATGGCTCATTCCCCCCCCCCCCCTTTCCTGGCCAGCCAGGCTGCATGCTTAAATCAGAGTCTGGTGTATATTTTGGGGGCGATCCCTCATTTTTTTTTCAATTTTTTCCTTGGGATTCCAAAGGGACCGGTATGAATATTGGGGAAATGTAGTAATACCGCTTCTAAATATATTACTTTCTGCTGCCTCCAACTTAGCTGTACACCAATTTAGTTTGGTAATTTGATGAACCTCTGAACAATCCAAATTGGGTCCGAACCAGGGCTAGGACCAAACAGGCAACTCATTTCTGGTCCTCACCCCCCTATCCCCCTTGTTATAGCGAAGAGGACAATGTGACAATGCCATAGCAAAATTTAATTTGTGCAGGGTTAGCTGTAGAGATTAGAGGCAGTTAAAAAGAGAGTACATTTTTCATCTAGCAAAGTGAAACTTGAAGTATAATATGTCACCTGGACATTTGAATTGTCACTTGGATTCTTACCATATCCATGTCCTTTAAATCCCGTCTACAGGATAGTTTACACCCCCTCCAACTTGTGGCTGAACCCGTGGTCATGTGGTGCTTTAGCCCTGAGACTCCCTGTGTGATGTGGACAGTTCCTATTGGATGTCCAGCAGCTGGGTTCTTTCAGGATTCACAAGGGCCTGACATCAGTGGAGGGAACCAGTGGCCTTGAGTGCCATTGCAGTGCTGGATTTGTCCTCCGCACCAAGAAAGGGTGATGGCAAAAAACCTGGACAGGGGACTTAGGTGAGTATAGCTGGCTTCACAAGGTAAGGAAACAAAAAGATCTGGTAGGATGGGTTAGAGGAGGGTGGCAAGGAGGACCAAATTATTCCTGAACATAGGTTTACCTGACATAAAACATGAGTTCACATTTCATAACATGTTACATATTACACCCATATTCAGGGTTTATATAGCATGTTACTGTAGCGCTGGCCCCAGTACCCCCCCCCCCCCCATACCCCATTGTAACAGTGAGTAGGGGGATCTTCTACCCCTGCTCACTGTCACAATTTTTAAAAAATGCACCCGTGTGGGGCCCACCCGGCCACATCATTCACTCACAGTGTTCTGTGAATGTAAAAACTACAAGTACTAATAGCCTTTGCAACTGTGGGCTTGTAGTTCTCAATGAACTACCAGGGCACTGTTGAGTGCTCTAGATAGTTCATTGATGCTTCCCATCATTGTGTAACTGCCTGCTCGTACAAGGTACACAGACAGTCGGAAAAAGCCCTGCATTGCACCTGCGATCAGCTGATCGCTGGTGCAATGCTTTGCAGTCTTATAGTAAAAAAATCATCAATGCACTTTTTTTTTTACTTGCAAAAAGGTGTGCATTTAATATGTTGTTTTACAAAGGTGAACTTATCCTTTAAAGTGAATCTGTCAGGAGAGAATAGAGGCTGGTCTAACCTTTTAAAAAATGCTAGTTCTCTGGCTGGCATGTTGATACGTTGGCTTCAGTGCAGACTGTGTTGCTTAGCTGGATAAGGAATTGACACTTTTTTGAATCAGACAAAGCCAGGCATATAGCATTTTCAGAAGGAGCCAGCAGTTGCAGCCCTCATGTGTCTCTCAAGGCAGATTCATTTTAATGCTGCCTACCTACATATAATTCTAGCATGACAATCATTTTCATGTTAGACAGCTAAATTACCTAGTATTTCATTTTCTCCATGGATGTTATTTTTGACAGTTTTGTTCTGCTAGTAGCACCAGCTTGAGCTGTATCTTCAACTAAAAGGACACACTCACATACTACTTGTGCATTGTAGGTAGTTTTCCATTAGTATATCATGGACAGCATACATTTTATAGTCGTCATAAAATTAGTTTCCAATTATTGTTTTTAAAAGAGAAACAGATGCTGGTATTGTGATGATCATCAAATCTCAAATATTATACACTTTGATCTTTTTAGTAATTTCTCTGATTTTTGTTGACCGCTGCAAAAAAATCTTCACCTCAATACAGTATATGTAACACGTAAACTGACCTGTAGAGGGTGTCTTCCCATCATCCACTAACTTGCAGGTAATTAATATTTTCTTTACTCTATAAATGCCATACTATATGTGTATATATGTTTTTGAATGTGAAAAGGCTATTGGGTTGATTCACTAAGTAATAGAGCACGTTCAGTGATAGAGCAGGTTCACATTTTTTTGTTTACTTTGCATAGTAAGTGTCCAAGTGAATGAGATGAAGCTGTATTCATTTCAGTCATGGAATCATGTGCAAGCACTGTGCATCCTGTTGTTTTCTTTTTGTTTTTGTTTTTTTGCATATGATTGGGTATTCGATGTGAACATGGCTTATTTACTATGCCTATTTATTGACTACGTTTAGTAATAATACACAGTACAAGTGTATATAATGTTTATGTTCTGTAAATCAGTTTCCTTTGGTTCAAATTCAAATGAATGGTGATATGTAAAGCGTTGCTAGCCACTTAAGATCCACCTGATGGCACCTTTACGCCTGATCACGAGTATATACGTGATCCGGCTCTTCCAGATTGCAGGGCACTCACTCCTGCTGTATATAATTATATATTATAAACAGCGGGAGCTTGCCGGCAGGTACCGTGGACTCGATGCCTGCTGGCACCCACTGATCTTTTGTTACACAGGCAGAATGGCTAAACAAGGCAGATCGCTGTTCTGTCAGTAGAGAAGCAGGGCCGGACTGGGAATAAAAACCAGCCCTGGAAATAATTTCATACCAGCCAGATAGCATCATTATACCAGCCCAACATCATAACCATCATGACGTCATTATTTTCGTGTATATTTTCATAAAAAGGGAAAACCATGCATTTTAAAGCACATTTGAAGAGTGTATTATATAAAGATAAGACATATATGAAAGCACATAGGGCTAGGGATAGATAGAGATATACAGTTATGCTCATAAGTTTACACACCCTAGCAGAATTTATGATTTCTTGGCCATTTTTCAGAGAATATGAATGATAACACAAAAACTTTTCTTTCACTCATGGTTAGTGTTTGCCTGAAGCCATTTATTATCAATCAACTGTGTTTACTCTTTTTTTTATCATAATGACAACAGAAACTAGCCAAATGACTCTGATCAAAAGTTTACATACCCTGGTGATTTTGGCCTGATAACATGCACACATGTTGACAAAAAGGAGTTTGAATGGCTATTAAAGGTAACCATCCTCACCTGTGATCTGTTTGCTTGTAATTAGTGTGTGTGTACCAAAGGTCAACGAGTTTCTGCACTCCTGACAGACCCTTGCATCTTTCATCCAGTGCTGTACTAACGTTTCTGGATTCTGAGTCATGGGGAAAGCAAAAGAATTGTCATAGGATCTGCTGGAAAAGGTAGTTGAACTGTATAAAATAGGAAAGAGATATAAAAAGATATCCAAGGAATTGAGAATGCCAATCAGCAGTGTTCAAACTCTAATCAAGAAGTGGAAAATGAAGGGTTCTGTTGAAACCAAACCACGGTCAGGTAGACCAACTAAAATTTCAGCCACAACTGCCAGGAAAATTGTTTGGATGCAAAGAAAAACCCACAAATAACTTCAGGTGAAATATAGGACTCTCTGAAAACATGTGGTGTGACTGTTTCAAGATGCACAATAAGGAGGCACTTGAAGTAAGATGGGCTGCATGGTCGAGTCGCCAGAAGAAAGCCATTACTACGCAAATGCCACAAAGTATCCTGCTTACAATACGCCAAACAGCACACAGATAAAGCCTCCAAACCTTCTGGCACCAAGCCATTTGGAGTGATGAGACCAAATTTGAGCATTTTGGCCACAACCATAAACACTATATTTGGAGAGGAGTCAACAAGGCCTATGATGAAAGGTACACCATTCCTACTGTGGAACACGGAGGTGAATCGCTGATGTTTTGGGGATGTGTGAGCTACAAAGGAAATTTGGTCAACATTGATGGTAAGATGAATGCAGTATGTTATCAAAAAATACTGGAGGAACATTTGCATTCATCAGCCAGGAAGTTGCGCATGGGACATACTTGGACATTCCAACATGACAATGATCCAAAACACAAGGCCAAGTCGAGCTGTCATTGGCTACAGCAGAATAAAGTGAAGGTTCTGGAGTGGCCATCTCAGTCTCCTGACCTCAATATCATTGAGCCACTCTGGGGAGATCTCAGACATGCAGTTCATGCAAGACAGCCCAAGAATTTATAGGAAATAGGGTTTTTTGCCAAGAGTAATGGGCAGCTTTACCATCTGAGAAGATAAAGAACCTCATCCACAAATACCAAAAAAGACTTCAAGCTGTCATTGATGTTAAAGGGGGCAATACATGATATTAAGAACTGGGGTATGTAAACTTTTGATCAGGGTCATTTGGGTAGTTTTTGTTGTCATTAGGATTTAAAAAGAGCAAACACAGTTGATTGATAATAAATGGCTTCAGCCAAACACTAACCATGCGTGAAAGAAAAGTTTTTTGTATTATCATTCAAATTCTCTGAAAAATGGCCACGAAATCATAAATTCTGCCAGGGTATGTAAACTTATGAGATCAACTGTATATATATATATATATATATATATAAAACAGTAAATTTAAGTTAAAAGTAGTAAAAGTGGAGCAATCATCAAGGGGGACACCTGGGACTCTGGGAATGTGGGGGGGGGTCTCTGGTGACCAGAGGCCACCTTCCGCAGAAAGAATACACTAAGGTAAGGGGGGGTGGGTTAATGATATAGGAGGGAAACCTTGATATCAGTGCAGGAAGAATACACTAAGGTAAGGGGGGTTGTGGGTTAATGATATAAGGGGGAAAAAAAGATATATGATATATATAAAAACATAGAGAATAATCTGGTAATGACATCACTGATTTTTTGTTTTAACCTTACAGGGTAAACTCCAAACTTTTTTTTTTTACCAGCCTATTCAAACTGTGCTAAATAAAAGGAGCATAAGGCACTACATGATAATTGTGAATGGGAACTGGCCTTTTTTATTTTCAATTAAAAGCTCAGTTCAGATAAATGTGGTTATATGCATACTTTGAAAGTGCATTCCCAAACTCCCTCATGTGGCAAAATGGGAATGCTTAACGTACAGCGCATTGATAGGTGCCCTTCCTCTAACTGCACATTGAAAACCACTGGTGTTTATGACCTTCAGATATTACCACTCAAATGTGAATAATCCCTGGCCATACATATGGAAATTTGCAACTTTGGATTCAATTTTTGCCAAAATTGCACAGCAATTGAAGACAGAAAATGGTGGTTAGGATCAACTGCAAGAAGATGTTATTGAAATTCCCCCGATGAATCCCAGCAAAAAAATACATTTGATTTTGATGAATATGCCATAGTATTGTTTCTGATTCAATCAGTCAAAAAACTGTATTGAAGCTATCAATTTAATGCTCAGTCTTGACTTCTCAATCAAACAACTTTTGGTGGTTATTCAAACTCATGGGTGGTAGATTGCTTTGTTTCCAGTAATTAATTTTAATCGTATTTGAATCTCCCTGTGGTTAAAACTGCCATGTGTATAGCAAGCTAAATCCCTACAGCCCATCAGTGTTAAATGAGAAGTAGGGCCAAAGCTCTTTTGGCCCTACTTCTCCTGTGGCCCACAGAAATGCACTAATTTCTGCACTCTATGACATCACTCACCCAGTCCAGGCTCTGCAGGGGGATCCATCCACATGTCTGGACTGGCAGCTTGCTCTGCTTTTCAGCAGGCCGCTGAGAGCCTGAGCCATCCACCCCCGCCCAGGGGCGGATCCAGAGTCTAGTCTCGGGAGGGGCACTGCCAGAAAATATGTTTTTTTGTGGGCAATTTATCGGGGTAATGGCTGGTGTTGGCGCTTTCATCATCACGGCACCATGGTTGTTATGGTGTCAGGATGATTGAAGCGCATTATTTCTATTATTACATTTAACATAAAATGAAATGGTTCAACTCACCATAATGCAGAATCAGTGGGAGCCCCGAGTGTGTCACTTTTTACGCCGACCTGCCTTCAGATGCAGCTTATCACTTGCCTTGCCACGTCCCTGCCACAAGCTGCGGATTGTCACTTGCCTGCCGCCAGATGCTGATTGTCACTTGCCACGTCACCTGCCACATGTTGCTGATTGTCACTTGCACATGGGGCACATTCAGGGTACATCAGGCACATGGGGTACATCAGGGCACATCAGGGCACATGGGGTACATCAGGGCACATTCAGGGCACATTCAGGGCACATCAGGCACATGGGGTACATCAGGGCACATTCAGGGCACATCAGGCACATGGGGTACATCAGGGTACATTCAGGGCACATGGGGTACAATCAGGGCACATGGTATAAACTCAGGGCACATCGGGGCACATTCAGGGCACAACAGGCACATCAGGGCACATTCAGGGCACATGGGGTACATTCAGGGCACATTCAGGGCACATGGGGTACATTCAGGGCACATTCAGGGCACATGGGGTACATTCAGGGCACATCAGGCACATGGGGTACATCAGGGCACATTCAGGGCACATCAGGCACATGGGGTACATCAGGGTACATTCAGGGCACATGGGGTACAATCAGGGCACATGGTATAAACTCAGGGCACATCGGGGCACATTCAGGGCACAACAGGCACATCAGGGCACATTCAGGGCACATGGGGTACATTCAGGGCACATTCAGGGCACATGGGGTACATTCAGGGCACATTCAGGGCACATGGGGTACAATCAGGGCACATGGGATAAATTCAGGGCACATCAGGGCACATTCAGGATTCAGGGCACATCAGGCACATGGGGTACATCAGGGCACATTCAGGGCACATGGGGTACACCAGGGCACATTCAGGGCACATCAGGCACATTGGATACATCAGGGTACATCAGGGCACATGGGGTACAATCAGGGCTAATGGGATAAGTTCAGGGCACATCAGGGCTCATAGGGTACAATGAGGGCAGCGTTTACTTGTTTTCTTCATTGTTTTCTTCATATGCAAATGCAGAGTAGCGCAGGCAGCCTCTGTAGTAAGTGCTCTCTCATGTCACGCTGCTGCTGCTCCCCCCGGCGGCCCCTCCTCCTCCTCTCTTCTCGTCCATTCCAGATGATGTCACAAGCAACATCTCTGGACTGGCCAGTTTCTCCGCTCACCTGCGGACCGGACCGCCCCCTCTCTGGATGTCTGTCCTGCTGCTCCTGAACACCCGCAGGCAGACTCACCTGTCAACCCCCCCTCACTCATCTGCCGACCTGCCGCTCAGGCTCTCTCTCACCTACCGACCCCCGCTGACTGGCCCGCCCGCTCGATAACCCGCACACTCGTCCTCCGGCTCCCGCCCGCTCACTCATTCACTGACTGACTGTCCTGCCAATCATGAATTTCTCGGAGGGGGCAATTGCCCTGTTGCCCCCCCCCTGGATCCGCCCCTGCCCCCGCCCCCTCCTCAGCCTGGCACTCCAATGAGCGCTGGAGGGGCAGAGAAGAAAGTCGGTGACTGACAGTCACCAGCTCTCTGCTCACTTAGTACCAAGAACTGAGCAATCAGTGGTCTTTGTTTTTTGTCTTAGAGACAGCCGCATAATCGAGTATAAATGTTTGCTTTTTTTATTTCCCATGTTTCTCTTTTAAAGTATCGTATTTATCGGCATATAATACACACCCCAATTTAAGAGGGTCAGTTGGAATCATTGCAGCCTGATTAGTGCCCATCTGCAGCCTCAATGGAGCCTAATCTGTGCCCATCTGCAGCTTCAGTGCAGCCTGTTCTGTGCCCATCTGCAGCTTGTTCTGTGTCCATCTGCAGTTTCAGTGCAGCCTGTTCTGTGCCCATCTGCAGCCTGTTCTGTGCCCATCTCCACCATCAATGCAGCTCACCATCTCTCATATGAAATCACGGAGCCGTCATCTGTTTCCTCGGCTCTCAGTCGGCAGTCACACACACAGTCCCGCCTCTGCCATCGGCATTGGACCAGCTCCTGTGATAGACAGAACACTGGTCCAATACCAGTGGCAGAGGCGGGACTGTGTGTGTGACGTGCGAGCCGAGTTAGAGCTGAGTGAGAGCCGAGCCGAGAGGAGAGGAGATGACGGCTCAGTGATTTCCGGTGGCACTCGTCCCCCTCCTTCCCCTCCGATGTACGCCTTCGGCGTATAACATGCACCTGCGATTTTCCCCCTATTTTCAGGGGGAAAAAGTACATGTTATAAGCCGATAAATACGGTAATTCCCTAACAAATTAAATCAGATATTTAAGTAACTTTATTTCACTTGGTTTGAAAACCAGAAAATATGGGCATCTGCTTTACTGAATAAAAGAAACATGTAATAAAATAGTTTTTTGTAGACTGTGGGTTTCTATACATCTCTGAATTGTCTGCTGTGTTGTGTGTGGCCACTTCTCCTCCATTTCATTACTGGAACAAGGCATAGTTAAGGCATAGTTCTCATTGCCACCCACTGATCTTAAGAGCTTTGTGCCAGAAATTTTATTTAAAGTGATTATGACCAGGCCTAAAATGTATCCATGGTAATAGCAGTTCTAAAGTTCTGGTACCTTGCGGTGTCTACCATTTCATTCAGATTGGAGCTCCTTGGATCCAAGCCCAGGCTGTATACAAGACCTTTACATTTCTCATAGGGAAGATTGAGCCCCACCTCTTTTAATTTAGCCATCAAGAGCCAGAGCTTTTTTTTCTGTGGTATTTGTTGAATGCTAGTCTGATCATACTTGGTCTGAGTCAATGACCCAAAATGATAGAATCCAGATATAGCCAGGCAACTGGCTTTTTCAGAAAGCAATAGCAGTCTCCATATTAGTCTCAGGAAAGGTTTAAAAAGTATTAGATTACAGTATGTTATTCCCATATAGAGTATTCCCTAAATAGTAAATACCTGATTTGTTCTCCAGTGATGATTGCATGACCTTGTCTGGCACTGCAGAACATTTTCTTTGAAGTCTTCCCAGGTAAGGATTGCACCCTACATGCATGCGTACTGTGGATTCCATTCAATTCAATGTAGGGATAGTCAACACCTGAGACTGGGCTTTATGCTCAAATGAGTTTGCAGAGCCCTAGGTTTAGGAAAGTATATTCTGTTAGGAAAATGTTCACTGATGTAGACTGGTATTGTGCTTCTCCATATGCGAATTTAAAATTTTAACTAGATTTCATTTCAGTTACTAGTAGAAAATGTATAGGCTTTGACTTGGGTTTGAAAGTTCATGTAAAGCACTGGGCAGTTACTGTGTTCTATGCATCTGGAATGGGTGGTGCTGACTCACTCTGTTATTCTGCATGAGCTGAGTTATGGGAGCTGTATGATAAATTAAGCCTGTCACTCCCCAGGCATGCTGTTTTTTTTTATTTCAAATGAGTATAGTTTATAGACGTTTACTAATTAGCACATGAAACAATGTTTTCATAGAAATGTGCTTTTCATCATGCAGCTTGTACTATAATGTAATACTTAACACATATGCATTTATAATAATAAAAGGAATGTTAAAAAATGTGTGTGCATATGTGTTTACATAGAGTCATAGTGGTATGTCTATTGCTAAAACAAACTTAAAAAAAAGTTCTTCTTAATGTGTAAGACTGAACAAATATTACAAGAAAATCTACTTTGCAGAGAGGAACCAGTTTCCAGTCCAACATTTTAGATGCAATCTTTTTAATTGACTAATATTAAAGTGTGAAGGGGGTCCATTTCAAGACTATATTTTTTTTTTTTGTAGAGTAAACCTGCCAGTACCATTAGGTTTCCAGAACTACAATGTAAGCACACAGCTTTGGAGGTCTCCTGTAGTCCCCTAGGTTCCACGTCACTGTAATATGCGAATTTAAACACCTCCTGTTAGTTTCAGGAGCTGACCCTGCCCCCTCCAGCTTTACGCATTTTCCAATTGGCTAGTAAGGACATCTATCAAATTAATGAGCCAAAAGCTTCCATGTAGTGCTGCAGTCTAATTTATGCCATTATAATACAGAAAGGTTTAATTTAAGTTCTGGGAATATTGTTTTTATGCATTTGTCTTACATTAATCATATATTAAAAGCTGTCAGTAATCATGGTTAATTTGTAAATGCACAAAATGCTTTTTATACAAAGTAGGGAACAGCGGTGTAATTATGAATCATGGGGCTCCATAGCAAAATTTTGATGGGCGCCCACCAGCGACCCCTCTCTGTGACACCTGTTAGTGTCATTTGGGCCAAGAATGTAATTCGTCCTAACAAAATGTATATCTAAATCATATACAGGCAGCATGAGAGTTGTAAACCTATCCCATAAACTATTAGGGATCAATGTTGTGGATAGAATTTGCCAGGGAATTTCAGCAGTGCAGGGAATTCACTTTTAAACTTAAAGCTGAATTTCAGGTATGGATTTTTTTATAGCATAGTTACATTGACCCAGCTTGGACTAATTTAGGTATGTATGTTCCGTACTTGTTGGATCCCTGTTGACTACTACTACTACAGTGATCGCCGCCATCATCTAAATCCCTCCAAGTTTAACGGCTGCCCTGCTCAATAGTGAACACAGGGGCCTGCTCAGTGGGCCCAAGCGCCATACTCAGAACTTCTTGCATTTTTCTCAATGAATGCAAAGTGTTCTCAGAGGGGACTAGGTGGAGATTGTGACTTAACCACCATGCCAGAGAACTCCTTGCATTTATTAAGAAAATGCAAGGCATTCAGTGAATTGCACCACTACCATTCATCCGACAGGAGCATGAGACCTGGAAGATGGTGTCGATCACTGAAGTAGCACAGACTACCACAATGATCTCCAGTTTCCTGAGGGATCCCACAGGTGTAGCACATGCATACTTACATTGCTTTAACCACTTGCAGACCGCGGCACGCCGATATATGTTGGCACAATGGCAGCAATGGGCAAATGGGTGTACCTGTACGTCCCCTTTAATTTGCGGTGCTAGTGGGCGCGCGTGCCCGCCGTGTTTACAGCGTGCACTTGCCCATGGGTCGCGATCGTGTCACGGAGCGTCAGAACGGGGAGATGCCTTTGTAAGCAAGGCATTTCCCCGTTCTGCCTAGTGACAAGACAAGGATCTACTGCTTCCTGTCATCGGGAGCATTGATCGCTGTCATGTCAGTGGTAGCCCATCCCCCCACAGTTAGAATCACTCCCTAGGACACACTTAACCCCTCAATCGCCCCCTAGTGTTTAACTCCTTCCCTGCCAGTGTCATTTACACAGTAATCAGTGCATTTTTATAGCACTGATCGCTGTATAAATGTCAATGGTCCCAAAATAGTGTCAAAAGTGTCCGATGTGTCTGCCACAATGTCGCAGTCATGATAAAAATCGCAGATCGCCGCCATTACTAATAAAAAAAAATGAATAATAAAAATGCCATAAATCTATCCCCTATTTTGTAGACACTATAACTTTTGCGCAAACAAATCAATATACGCTTATTGCGATTTTTTTTTTTTAACAAAAATATGTAGAAGAATACATATCAGCCTAAACTGAGGAAAAAAAATGTTTTTTTTATATATTTTTGGGGGATATTTATTATAGCAAAAAGTAAAAAATATTGCTTTTTTTTCAAAATTGACGCTCTTTATTTGTTTATAGCGCAAAAAATAAAAACCGCAGAGGTGATCAAATACCACCAAAAGAAAGCTCTATTTGTGGGAAAAAGGACATCAATTTTGATTTGGTGTAACATCGCACGACCGCGCAATTGTCAGTTAAAACGACACAGTGCCGAATCGTAAAAAGTGCTCTAGTCAGGAAGGGGGTAAAATCTTCCGGGGCTGAAGTGGTTAAAAACCTTACCTGGAATGAAGTTCTCCAGTTAGATTCTCAGTAACTCACAAGCATATTTTGACATCAACTGCTCTTTGTTGGAGTATGAAATCTTAGGGTTTTGGTGTAAATTCTAAGCCCCCCCACCCCCTTTCCCACCCCAGACAGCAAGTGCTGAACATTGTAATTTAGTAGTCAGTAAACAAAGAAAATATACCGTATATACTCGAGTATAAGTCGAATTTTTCAGCACATTTTTTTGTGCTAAAAAATGCCCCCCTCGACATATACTTGAGTCAAGCACTTTTCTGCAGCAAAAAATTTCATTTTCCGAACCGAATTTGGGGCCCCGTATCTCAGGGCCACTTGGTGCTAGGAACCCCAAATTTGGTATGCAAACCCAATGGACCACAACATATCCAAAGCTGAAGTTCCTAGCACTAAGTGGCCCCGAGATACGGGGCCCCAAAATCGGTTCGGAAAATGTCATTCTCTGCTGCAGAAAAGTGCTTGACATTTTCTGAACCGACTTTGGGGCCCCATATCTCAGGGCCACTTGGTGCTAGGAACCCCAAATTTGGTGTACAAACCCACTGGAACTGATACCATAACATATCCAAAGCTGGGGTTCCTAGCACCAAGTGACCCTGAGATACGGGGCCCCAAAACCGGTTCGGAAAATGTCATTCTCTGCTGCAGAAAAGTGCTTGACATTTTCTGAACTGATTTTTGGGGCCCTGTATCTCGGGGCCACTTAGTGCTAGAAACCCCAGGTTTGGAAATTTTATGGTGCTAGTTCTACTGGGTTTGCACACCAAATTTGGGGTTCCTATCACTAAGTGGCCCAGAGATACGTGGCCCCAATTTCAGTCAACTGTGTCCATCTGCAGCAATGTCATTTCGGGACCCTTTGGGTTCAGAGACCCCAAATTTTGGCTGCAGCTAGGGGGCATCTAGGAACCCTTAACTACCGAGTTTGAAGTTCAGGGGACCTATGGCTGCAAATGGGCACAGTGAGGCATGCAAATGGGCACAGTGATGCTGCAAAGGGGCATTGTTGACCCTCTTTTCCACTTACAGTAGCTGTGCATTTCTCACCCTCGTCTTATACTTGGGTCAATAAGTTTTTCCCATTTTTTTGTGGTAAATTAGGGCCTCGACTTATACTCGGAATGACTTATACTCGAGTATATACGGTATATTATTACCTAAGTGCTGCTATAAACTTTATACAAACCTCTTTAATCTGTGGGGTCTTTTCAGAATTACAAGCCTCAAATAACTTATCACTTTTAAGCTAGAAAAACACTGTGGGATCTTTCAGCCTCAGAAAGACTATGGGGGTTATTTACGAAAGGCAAATCCACTTTGCACTGCAAGTGCATTTGGAAGTGCATTTGGAAGTGCAGTCGCTGTAAATCTGAGGGGTAGATCTGAAATGAGGGGAAGCTTTGCTGATTTTATCATCCAATCATGTGCAAGAAAAATGTTGTTTTTTATTTTACTTGCATGTCCCCCTCCGATTTATAGCGACTGCACTTCCAAGTGCAAAGTGGATTTGCCTTTCGTAAATAACCCCCAATGTTTAGGCATACTTGGTAATGAGTTCTGACCAGGATAATCAGATGCTGTAAAAGCAATAAATCTACTCACAGATAAATGAAATGCAAAAGAGATCTGTGACTAGCAACATCTCGATCCTATGCATCTGACATCAGGTCAATTGGAATTGAGACATCAGAAAGTCTCCCTAGCAGGGCCCTCTTCTCGCTCTTGGGACCCATAGCAGCCGAGTGGGCTGCTATGGATATAGGTACACCACTAATGAGAACATGACCAGTTTAGACATGAGATGATATTGTCAAACCCAGTTTAATTCAAGTCTGGCAATGGTTTCAGTGTCTATAAGTACCAAGATATGGCACCAAAAACTCCCAACTCACCAATACTGTGGGGGATATTGACTGGGAGTGTTGGGTAGTTTTGGTTGATTGTTTACAGGCTTCCAGATGTTGAATTATCCCTGTATGTCCTACCACCTTCTAATGTAGGGCAGCTTACTCCTTCACTTTACATTAAATATTCAAATCAGTTTCTCACAAACACAAAACAACCAGTTCACTCGGACGTCAGATAACCTAAAGAAGAACTGCAATCTGCTCACATAATTTGTAATAAAAACTTCTTTGCCATTCTGTAGCTTCCCTCCAACCTCAGCATATTATTGTATATATACTTTGATTCTGTACTTTCCAAATATGCTGCAGAAATCTCCCTCCTCTGAGTCTGACTGCAGCCATTTTAACTGTGGACAGCTGAAGCTGCTGCCTGTTCACTTCCTGGATTTACACAGACACACAGAGGCACACTTCCAGCTCTGCAGCTCTCATTGGCCCTCTTATGTCTCATCCATCTCATGAGAGTTAGAGAGAGAGCTGTGCATGATGTCATAAGCCGAGGCTAATTACCAGACAGGAAACAGGAAGTGGGCTTTTTAAGGTATTTACTGGCAGAAAAAAAATGTTTTACTATCCAAAGTTAAAACAACAAGGGCAGAAGATTTAATAGATGGAAAGTTTGAAAAATTACTGAAGGTCCTTTTTAAACTTGTGTTGGGCTGTTGGTAGGAACCAGCGCCCTTAATAAAACCAATCCAAGCAAGGAGAGTACATACAAAATAAGTGCACTGCTGTAAAACAGTGAAAATGGAATAGTTGCTGTTAGAATACTGCGCTTTGTTTTATAAGTAATTATCCTGTTTATTTTCATTATTGTTGTTAGCACCATAGCAAACAGGTAATGAAGGCTGCACACCACAAATCCGCTCAGCTTTCAAGTAACTTTGTTTAAAAAAGTGAATGTAACATCCCACAGACTGTCTGACGCATTTTGCTTTCTAGTGGGGCTTAATTGTAGTGTTCCGTCTCCAGTGTGTTTGTCATATCTGCAGATGTTTGGGCCCAAGTACAAGTCTTGGGTCAGGCAAAGACCTGCCTGTCACTCACATCCCACAGAGCAGAGCTGTGCAGTGAAGTTTCTTTGGGCCTCGGTGCAGTCACAAACCTACAGTGTATGCATTGTCATGTGATCTGTCACATGAATGAGTTCAGGGGATGCGGGGTTATTTGCTGTGCTCTGCCTTGACTCTGGCATAGGCATTTTTAGACTCTCTGAATAGGTCTGTGCTCTTGTAAGGCATGAAGTCTAGGAAATGCCCACTGGCAACAGAAATCAAGCAGACAGAACACCAAAGCAAAGTACCAAATCATCAGAATGTAGTCACTAAAACAGGCAAATGGTTACCTTGTAGGGGGCAATGATAGAGTGATGTGGGTCACTTAGATGGTGAGAGGTGGGAAGCCTTTTTAGCTTTGATTCCTCTTTTATCTGTCTCTGCATCCCAAGAGCTGTCTTATTTATTCCTATTACACCGGGTCTATAGGACGCTGGTGAAATGATTTAAATGGGGAAGGCAAGACTCTCCTATCTGTCCCACATGCAATACTGAAGAAGGCAGCTTAATACATATGTTCTGGAAAGGCCCAAAATGTTATAGATATTGGATGGCTGTTATTAACACCTCTCCTGTTATCTCCTCGGTTTATGATACTCCTTATTCCTCAGGACCCCATGGTCTGTCTCCTATGTGCTCTAAACGAACAACAATATACTCCATCAATACATCCAGCTATCCTAGGCCTCCTTTATGTAGCGCGCAAACAGATAACCCAGCTATGGCTCTAGGGATGGGGGGGGTTTGCTTTAAATATTAAAAAAGAATTAAGTAACGTTTTTGGTTTGTGGTGCTCAGATGCAATGTAGCTCCGCTGTTGGCTAAACTGCTAGGTTTAGCATTACCTCTTCAGATCCGCGCTATTGCCAAATGACGGCAACAGCGCGGATCTACATTGCCGGGACTACGTCTATTGACGTCATCCCGTGCACGAGCGGCCTGCGTGCCCCCTGCAGGGTGCGCGCGGCGCGCTCGGTGATCAGCGCACAGATCAGAGTAAGGGGTCGGTCCCCTTACCACATGATCAGCTGTCAGCCAATGACAGCTGATCCTGTGATGTAAACAGAGCCGGTAATCGGCTATTTTTCCTCCTCACGCTGACAGCGTGAGGAGGAAAAAAAAACCTGATCACCGGCGGCCGTGAGAGAGACATCAGTCCCGATCACGGCGATCATCTGCCCCCACAGCAATAGGCAGCAGTGCCGCCTACCAGTGCCCATTAGCGTCACCCATCAGTGCCCACAGTGCCATCCATCAGTGCCCACAGTGCCACCCATCAGTGGCCACAGTGCCACCCATCAGCACCCACAGTGTTTGTAGGGAGCGTACTGTTCCCTTGTAGGGTGTCACCAACGAATCATCAGTCTCTCCTTCCTCGGTATCTGTCTGTGAAGCGTCACAGCTGTTTCTGACGCTTCACAGACAGATACCGAGGAAGGAGAGACTAATGATTCGTTGTTCATGGAAACCCCTATATGAACTTGAGTGATGAAAAAATCTCCCTGACCAATTGTCTTTACCCTTGAAGAAGAGGTCAACCCCTTTTTTACCTCGAAACATCGGGTCATATGGTTACTGTTGTTCAATCAACCTTATCATTACAATTGGTCATTGTTCCATATATATTAATTTTCCTCAATTGTATGCATCCATTTTATTTATGTATCATTGTTAGGTCATGATGATCCTTTTTTATATATATTCTTTAATAAATGTTCATAAATTTTAAAAAAACCTTCACTACTTTTGTACTTATATTAGAGGTGACAATCCTTTAAAGTCCCGTCACAGGAGCTGCACTCCTTGTGAGTGTGTTTTTGTTCTGTAATTTCTCCATACAGGAGACATCTTGAAGCTGTCATTACCAACAAAGGATTTTGTACAAAGTATTAAATACATTTCAGTTAGCGTGTTCAATACTTTTTCCCTGTGTCATTCCATTTTATTACACATAACTTCATTTCTGAACTTATTTGTTTTGGTTTCTTTGTATGTATGGATTGCATGGGTTGTTACGGGCATGTGGTGAAAATTTCATGTCAATAGCACCTTTAGAAATATATTTACCTAGAAAAATGGTAACATGTTCAATAATTATTTTACCTGCTGTGTGTATATATATATATATATATATATATATATATATATATATATATACATACAGTGGGGACGGAAAGTATTCAGACCCCCTTACATTTTTTACTCTTTGTTATATTGCAGCCATTTGCTAAAATCATTTAAGTTCATTTTTTTTTCCTCATTAATGTACACACAGCACCCCATATTGACAGAAAAACACAGAATTGTTGACATTTTTGCAGATTTATTAAAAAAAAAAAACTGAAATATGACATGGTCCTAAGTATTCAGACCCTTTGCTGTGACACTCATATATTTAACTCAGGTGCTGTCCATTTCTTCTGATCATCCTTGAGATGGTTCTAGATCTTCATTTGAGTCCAGCTGTGTTTGATTATACTGATTGGACTTGATTAGGAAAGCCACACACCTGTCTATATAAGACCTTACAGCTCACAGTGCATGTCAGAGCAAATGAGAATCATGAGGTCAAAGGAACTGCCTGAAGAGATCAGAGACAGAATTGTGGCAAGGCACAGATCTGGCCAAGGTTACAAAAAATTTCTGCTGCACTTAAGGTTCCTAACAGCACAGTGGCCTCTGTAATCCTTAAATGGAAGATGTTTGGGACGACCAGAACCCTTTCTAGAGCTGGCCGTTCAGCCAAACTGAGCTATCGGGGGAGAAGAGCCTTGGTAAGAGAGGTAAAGAAGAACACAAAGATCACTGTTGCTGTGCTCCAGAGATGCAGTCGGGAGATGGGAGAAAGTTGTAGAAAGTCAACCATCACTGCAGCCCTCCACCAGTCGGGGCTGTATGGCAGGGTGGCCCGACGGAAGCCTCTCCTCAGTGCAAGACACATGAAAGCCCGCATGGAGTTTGCTAAAAAACACCTGGAGGACTCCAAGATGGTGACATATAAGATTCTCTGGTTTGATGAGACCAAGATAGAACTTTTTGGCCTTAATTCTAAGCGGTATGTGTGGAGAAAACAAGGCACTGCTCATCACCTGTCCAATACAGTCCCAACAGTGAAGCATGGTGGTGGCAGCATCATGCCGTGGAGGTGTTCTTCAGCTGCAGGGACAGGACGACTGGTTGCAATCGAGGAAAAGATAAATGCGGTCAAGTACAGGGATATCCTGGATGAAAACCTTCTCCAGAGTGCTCAGGACCTCAGACTGGGCCGAAGGTTTACCTTCCAACAAGACAATGACCCTAAGCACACAGCTAAAATAACGAAGGAGTATCTTCACAACAATTCCGTGACTGTTCTTGAATGGCCCAGCCAGAGCCCTGACTTAAACCCAATTGAGCATCTCTGGAGAGACCTAAAAATGGCTGTCCAACCAACGTTTACTATACAACCTGACAGAACTGGAGAGGATCTGCAAGGAGGAATGGCAGAGGATCCCAGAATCCAGTTGTGAAAACCGTGTTGCATTTTTTCCCAAAAAGACTCAAAAAGATTAGATCAAAAGGGTGCTTCTACTAAATACTGAGCAAAAGGTCTGAATACTTAGGACCATGGGATATTTCAGTTTTTCTTTTTTAATAAATCTGCAAAAATGTTAACAATTCTGTGTTTTTCTGTCAATATGGGGTGCTGTGCGTACATTAATGGGGAAAAAAATTAACTTAAATGATTTTAGCAAATGGCTGCAATATAACAAAGAGAGAAAAATTTAAGGGGGTCTGAATACTTTCCGTCCCTACTGTATATATATATATATATATATATATATATATATATATATATATATATATATATATATACATTACAATGGCAATAATACATTTTTCTTTGACAATGATATAACACAACACCTTTATATATATTTAAAAATATATTTTTTATATGTTTTATGCTTCACAAATACTAATGTTTAACAGTTTATGCCAATTTTAATGGATCTATTCACTATACACTGTTCCCATGCCTTATGAAATCCAAAACAATTGCGGGAATTGAGTTAACTGTGCACTTGCAAACATATTTATGAGGAACCTGTGACATTTTATTTATTTTCATGTGTGTAATATAAGTGCGTGTGTGTGTTTGTATATCCTATTGATTGTATACATACACATATATACACACACACATATAATGTATATACAAAGTGTATATACACTCATTTATACATATATCCCAAACATTACATTAGACACTTGTTTAGAAAGCAGGACTACCTAGGGCTTGTCTCCACTCCCTATAATAATGTTTTTTTGCAGTGGTAGTGCTTGATGGGTAGAAAAACATTTCTTTAAAAAGCCTTGTCCTGTAGGTTCATTAATCATTTAGGCGCTGAGTGCAAGCTAGGTTTGGCTTGTAGGACTGCAGAGTTTCCTGCCAAAGATGTGGCGTAAGGGTGGGGGGATGGAAGAGAAAAAGAAGGATCCAAAACTGGTAGAGCTTGTCAACTGGGCATTAGTTTCTAGTCAAAATATACAGAGAGAGTTCTTAAAATTCCTTCCTTCTAAATGGCCATGGCCTCTGTGCTCACAAACTGTTTCATTCTCCTGAAGCCCAGGCCTGTATGCTTACCGTTGGGTAAGTTAATGCTCTCTTATTGATGTACTGTACTTTTATTTTACCTGCAATAAAGCTGCATTATTTTTAGCTACAATAAACCTACATTTGTATAGAATCTTTATATTTCCCTCTAATGTAGACATTATTTTCAGTATAATAAAAAGTTATTTGCGGTTGCATTATTTAGAAGAAAAAACCCCGAAATATTTAAAATAGTTGAGCATTTTAATTCTTAAGAAATATTATTTAAAATTATTTTAAAAAGAATTGATTTTGCAGCTGCTGTTTGTTGTTATGTATATGACGAACAATATCATGCCAGAAATGCAGGACACGTTTTTAACTTTAGACAGATTTTTAATTTTTTTTTATCCATCAAAAAAGTCCTGAAAGGTTTTTGGCTTCCTGAAAAGCATATGTTGCTCTCTGTGAACACAGCGCACGCAGCCCCACCATTCCTAGATGAACATGCAGTGAGATTATGGAAAAAATATTCCAGGATCATATGTCATCGCCCGCTGGTTCTTAAAGCTGGGGTTGTGACCTCCCCAGAGGGGGTTGCAATATCCAAGTTGGGTGGTCCCCAAGTCTCTGTTTTTAATTAGTGAGCCCCTATTTCTAATACAGCAAATAAGGAAGGACTTACAGTGAGTTAAAATATCCTACTTTCTACTGGAAATGTTTACAAACAGGGAACAGAGTGACACGTTCCTCTAGCTAAAGCAAAAAACGGACATGGAAAATGTATTTTATGCCGAGGTTCTGTGCATTTCATAGCATTTTAAAAACATGCCTTCATATCAAAGAGTTCTCATTGTTACATAACTAATCTGCCCAAAATAATCGTTTGGTGTATCTCAAGCACGATTAGATCAATCTACACCCAACAAACATACGATGTACCACTAATTCCACTGATTTCAAAAATTATCTAAATAGTTTCTTGGCTTTGTTTGATGTTCTAGTATAAAGAAACTTAATGAATCCACAGTAGCTGCCAGCAATATGTAGTAGTCCAAATAATGCATATTAATATGCCAAACTGTTAAAGTGGTTATAAAGGTAAAGAAACATTACAGCCAGCCCCTCTGTTCTATCAATCTATCCTACACTGTGTAAATGATTTGATAAAAGGATGCCTGTAAATACCTTATTTCTGATCTTTTATGGCCAGCCACGTGACCTCCGGCTGTCCTTCTCCTATCCATGGCTACAGCCGGAGGGGCCGAGATTCCCCTCTGACATTAGCCGGCGAGGTCATGTGACCGCTGTGCTGGCCACTCAGCCCCTTCCTCTGTAGCCCTTGGATGGGGAAGGAGAGTGGCCGGAGGTCACGTGACTGACCAGAACAGATCAGAGATAAGGTATTTACAAACATTGTTTAAAAAAAAATGTACACAGTGTAGGATAGATCGATAGAATAGAGGGGCTGGCAGCAATATTTCTTTAATGTTACTGCCAGCTACTAATAGCGACAGGAGGGGGGAGGGGTGGAGAGGGGAGAGACACACAGGAGCTGACAGGCAGGGAGAGAGAGGGGAGGGATGGGAAAGGAGAGCAGCGGATGACTGAGGCACGTAAACTGACCACCATAATCAGAGCTCAGCAGCCATGATTACCGTGGTCAGCACACAGAGGGGGACACAGGAACAGGCAGGACCAGTTTTTTTACAGTTTAGAAAGGGCACTATGCTGTTTAGTCTGCTATAAGGGAAGAGGAGCTCTTTTTAGGGTTACAACCACTTTAAAAGCCAGTTAGTTGCTAAGGCTTAATTTTTTATCTATTCTGCTAAATACAATTCAAGATGTTTTTATAGCATGCTGCAAATAGTCCCAAAGTTGGATGGACAGGTGTTAGGATCTCTTCACAAAGCATAGTCATTGGTCATGGTTATATGTAGATTGATGCAATCTGCATCTCTATTATTTCTTATTTCAAATGCCATTGTTTAAATGCACTGCCAAACTTTTTTTTATGTTTTGGATAGATTAAGGAAGGTTTAAATTCCCTGTCAGCCTATTTTTTTTGTCTCTGTCCTATTGGGGACATTTTCCTATAATTTCCTGCCCTTGAAATTCAACAAGAAGTGAAGGGAAATCTCTATAAAATTAGAAGAATTTAGGCATGTGTTACTGGAACAGGTGATCCCATTGAAAGATTTATCTTACCCCAACAGATGACTACTGTACCATTTTGGATTTCCATCACTTTCTGGTCCACTGACAGTGGTCATCAGGAAAAATAGAGGTTCAATCTGTGTCTAATGCAAGGACACAGAAAGCAAAAACAAAAAATGAACAGGGTTCTAAGTCTTTCATACTCTATCCAAAACTTAAAAAAAGATTTGGCTATACATACACTTATGGTATTGAAATGTAAAATGCAGATTTAAAATGCACATTTTTTTTTAGTTTTGGGTAAAGCTGTGAAATGTGTCCACCTCTGTTAGTATTTTATTACTGTTCCCATTGGGGGGATTTTGTCTCGTTTCCTGCCCCAAAGACACAACAAGAAGTGAAAGGAAATCTCATCAAAGTGAGCAGTATCCCCATTGAAAGATTAGCCCTCAACTCCTATTCTGGTGTAAGATTTTAGGTTCCCCCTCACTTTCTAAGAGTACCTCTCCTGATTAGTGACACAAGCAGTAATAAAAAAAATAAGATAAAAAAACAACAGACATACAGTAGGTATAAACCCTTCTCTATGCTACCCATGGTTAGGAAAAAGAATTTGGACAGAGTTCCACTTTAAATCATGCATGGCAATTATATTTTATGGCCCCCAATGATTTTGTGCTTCTATGTCCTCTAGAAAAATAAACAGCTAGTCAAGGTCGTGTTTCAGGCTGATTCCTTGCTATATTTCTTCTAATACATATTTTCCACTGTGACTAGGATTAAAAAGTCAGCCCGGCCGAAAATGATATTTCAGTTAAATCATCAGCTGACTTCTTATATCTCTAGGCGACTCAGTGCCAAGAGCTTAGTGTCTGAATTCACGGGTCTGCCTTCCTGCTGTGGTCATTATGGTCTGTTAATTTATTTTTTTTCTTACTATCCTTACTATTTTTTTGTGTCTTTTTATATATTTTATACTCCTTTATACTCCTGCTGCAGGAGATGGTTTGAAGTTCCATGGTTGGAATTAGGGACTTAGAAACAGGAAGCCTTAAAAAAAATATATAGTACTAAAAAATATAACTTTAATGTGGACTTGGCATTCAATATATGTTTATTATAAAAAAAAAAAAAAAAATGTAAAGTAATTTATGACTCATAAAGGTGACCCTAGACCAGAGGACAGTTTAATGTGCAAACACAGTCAGGCATGATCTGACTGTCAGGAGATGCCTTGTTATGCAGCTTCACGCATAAAATTGCATGATTTTACCATGGCAAATAGGCAAATGGTAAGGGCATTTTATAGTTCAGTAGAGAAATGAACAGTGATAGTGATCATAAACTATATACAAATCACAACATTTTCTCAGCTCCCATTCTTGTTAGCCTGGTATCGAGGTCTAATTAAAGAGTCATTTTACTATTCTTTTTAGCTTGTAAACTAGTTGCTCAAAAATGTCTGTCTCCCACACCACCAACATTCCTGCAATGGAAGCAGGCAGTTAATAACATTCTTAAAAATTACCTACCAGCATAGGGGATGCCCCAAAAAGTTTAATAAGTTATGGTCTCCATGGCTATCCTCGTGTAATACGGACATGACCTCTGATGTACTATCCTGTATCCTTTTGATACAGATTGTACAGATATATTGCATGTTTTTGAGTCATGACCTGTCCAAAGATGTCAGCCTTTTAAAAATTCCATGATAATTCTATATTTTGTGGTTTATGTATAGACTGCTGTTATCTAAAGTGTACTGTATATGAAATATTACATCTCTGTGTCTGTATACTGTGAATGGCATAGGTTTGTTTTTTATATATAAAAACTAGGGTTAGAATCCCTGTCAGGTTTTACTGCTATCCAGGGCTTCATTAAAAAGATGTTCCCTCATTCCCTGTTTTGGGGGCAACGTTTTGATCAGACAAGAGAAGTAAAACTTTACCGGCAAAACAGCAATAAAAACTGACAGGAGTTCTGTCTTTCTCCTACCTAAATTAAAAGAAATTTACTTCTGTCTTTGCTAATTTTGGAGAATTTCTTTAATTTACTGTGTGGCGATAGGACATAGTACACTATAGGGGAAATCCCTACTATTGATTCATAGCAAATGGCAGTAAAACTTGACAGGGATTCTAATCCTTCCCTGCCCTATCCAAAACTAGAAAAACATTTTGGGTATAGATAGACTTTAAAACTTGTAACGGAGGCCTCAGCTTGCACAAATTTGCTCATATATGCGGAATAAAAACCAAATATATGGGAAAGCCACACACAAGCATCATGGTGCCCCTATACAGTGTGGTCTTTATTTCTACTCTAGCCATGGTTTGTGGGGCTGAATGCTAGGGAACTTTTGTGTTGTACTTATGCTTATGGATCATAGAAGAAAGCATTCAGCCAGACATCTCTGGTGGCAGCTTATCTCAGAGGAGCCAGTTGTGATTAGACAAGGTTGTCTAACCTATCAAACTAATTTTTCCTGATAATTACAGATTGTTCAGTAGTAGTCTTCTGCTGCCCACAGTCAGTAATCCAAACTTATTTCCATAGACCTCAGAGGCGTGTACGTACAGCCACAATCTGCATTCCCTAAAATGTATTAATCTCCCCTCACTTCCCAAATAAGAATGGTGTTATCCTCTGATCATTCATGTAGAAAAGCAGGCAGGGAGCTTTTCTGAAGGCTTCCAGCAGTGGTTTGCTAGGGGGAAAATAATAGTGAGGGGAAAAAGTCTTTCAACCTGTCTAATAATTTCTCCATTGGACTGTCCTAAGCCAATGTGCCTCTTGGTGCTTCATAGACAATAGATTGTGCCCTAGTTTGGCCCATTATGATTATTCTTTATCAGATACATAGGTGCTGGTGCAGCGATCCTTAACCCCTTGAAGACTTATGCTTCGTACACACGATCGGACTTTCCGATAACAAAACCGTAGAATTTTGTCTGAAGGGCGTTGGCTCCTACTTGTCTTGCATACACACGGTCACACAAATGTTGGCCAAAAATTATGAACATAGTGACGTACTAGATGAACTGTGTGGTTTTTCAGCTCTTTAGCGCCACCCTTTGGGCTCCTTCTGCTAATTTTGTGTTAGTAGAAGTTTCGTGAGTGTTGATTCACATTTTTCTTTTTGCGTTTTTCATTTAGCGCTTTTCATTTCGTGCTATTCAGTTTGTTTCTCCAGACATGTTGCAGAATCGGAGGAGATAAGGTGTTATTTATTATTGGCCTTGGAGTTATTGCTTTGACATTATTTTTTTTGGTTGAATAATGATTTGATTTGGTATATTCTCTATGTTTTTGGATGCATAGAATGCACTTTTTGGTTAAGTTCTATTGGCAGATAGCATGTCTAATTTTTTTTTTACTTTATTTTTTTAATGCACAATAAAAAAAAATGTGTAGAATAATACTTGGCTATGTGTTTTACTTCAAATGACAGTTTGGGAGTAGGCAGTTACATTTTAAAAAATACAATGTAAATTTGACAAGGGACACCAACATAGTTGTATCCTTTATCTTAAAAACTACGGGATAATGGTGTTGTGGTAACTTACACAAATTTAAAAAAAAAACATAATAATATTATTCTTGATATCACTAGAAAAAAAAAAGCCTTTGAAAATGTGTTTGCAATAACTCTGTCATTATCACCAGCAAAGCAGCTTCATTATTATCCCATTAAAGAAGAAGAGAATGTGCGCTGCATTTGGAGATTTCATAATTTGCCACATCACAAATGTTAATTCTCCAATACAAATGCTAGTTTACAAGACAGACCACTTCTGGCTCGTTCTTGCTTCCGAGCATGCGTGTTTGTACTTTAGACTTTTGTCCGACGAACTTGTGCACACACGCTTGGAAAATCCGACAACAGACATTTGTTGGTGGAAAATTTGAAAACATGCTAGCCAACGTTTGTTGGCGGAAAGTCCGACAACAATTGTCCGATGGAGCATACACATGGTTAGATTTTCCGCCAACAGCCTGACGTCCAACATTTCTCATCGGAAAGTTCGATCGTGTGTACGGAGCTTTAGCCTTTTTCTGACACATGTTGCTTACAGGTTAAAATTTTGTAATTTTTTGCTAGAAAATTACTTAGAACCCCTAAACATTATATATATTTTTTAACAGAGACCCTAGAGAATAAAATGGCAGTCATTGGAATATTTTATGTAACACTGTATTTGGGCCGCAGTCTTTGAAATGCAATTTTTTTTTAAAAGAATACACTTTTATGAATTAAAAAAATAAAAACAGTAAAGTTAGCCTAATTTTTTGTATAATTGTGAAAGATAATGTTACACCAAGTAAATAGATACCTAACATGTCATGTCTCTAAAATTGTGCACACTCGTGGAATGGCGACAAACTACTGTACTTAAAAATCTCCTTAGGCAACGCTTTAAAAACTTTTCACGGTTACCAGTTTAGAGTTACAGAGGAGATCCAGTGCTAGAATTATTGCTCTTACTGTAACGATCACGGCGATACCTCACATGTGTGGTTTGAACACTGTTTAGATTTGCAAACATGACTTACGGATGTGTTCGCTTCTGCGCGCAAGCAAGAAGGGATGGGGCGCTCTAAAAAAAATAAAAATTCTAATTTATTTTGTGAATTTTTTTTTTCATTTTTACACTGTCCCTTTAAAATACAATTTTTATCACTTTTATTTCTGTCACAAGGAATGTAAACAGCCCTTGTGATAGTAATAGTCACATATCAGCTATTTTTTTTGAAGGGGAAAAAGGAAAGAAAGGGCCCACCAGCCATGTGCATTATCCTTTGGATGTACATTTATTCATGATAAAAAGGAATTACTTACAAACAGTTGTAGAAGATCTCATAGTGTAAACAATCTTCAAATGACAGCAGGCAATAAAAGATCAGCGAAGCCCACCAGAGGTTACAGAGGAACTCACAGCGATCACTGCTAGCTGACGTGTTTCGAGGCAAACATCCCCTCTTCCTCAGAGCACAGCAGTCATTGTCGTGCCACAGGCACACACACCCGCCCCCTAGTGGTTTAAAAGTGGCCAACGTATACCTACGGCGATTTGCCCAGGCGAGCCAACCTTCTGCAGTATAACTTGCATTGCAAGATACAGTATCTCACAAAAGTGAGTACACCCCTCATATTTTTGTAAATGTTATTATGTCTTTTCATGTGACAACACTGAAGAAATTACATTTTGCTACAATGTAAAGTAGTGAGTGTACAACTTGTATAACAGTGTAAATTTGCCGTCCCCTCAAAATAACTCAACACACTCCCCACAAAATAACTCAACACACAGCTAAAATGTGAGGGGTGTACTCACTTTTGTGAGATAATGTATATTAATCCCTGTTTTTATGCAAAGGTTTGCTAGAAATATATAAGGGTGTATAGCAGTGTCCAAAGGTTTAAATGAAAATCCTAAAGTGATATTTAACCCTCCGTTTTTACACAGCTGATTTAAACATTTTACTGAGTATGCAGCTTTTGCATCTTTTCATTCTAACCTATGTTTCTGTTTAAGTTGGTGCCACGACTGCTGCCCTAGGTTTCCTGTTTCAGGGTGGCTCCTTTCTCTTGCAGCATCCTATGGAGCCATCCTTATATCCAGTGACTAGAGCTGTATCTCCCTACACAGAGATGCAGCCGGGAGATGGGAGAAAGTTGTAGAAAGTCAACCATCACTGCAGCCCTCCACAAGTCGGGGCTTTATGGCAGAGTGGCCCGACGGAAGCCTCTCCTCAGTGCAAGACACATGAAAGCCCGCATTGAGTTTGCTAAAAAAACAACACCTGAAGGACTCCAATATGGTGAGAAATAAGATTCTCTGGTCTGATGACACCAAGATAGAACTTTTTGGCCTTAATTCTAAGCGGTATATGTGGAGAAAACCAGGCACTGCTCATCACCTGTCCAATGCATGGGCAGCACAGTTGTGTAGTGGGTAGCACTTTCACCTAGCAGTAAAAAGGGTCGCTGGTTCAAATCCCAACCATGACACTACCTGCTTGGAGTTTGCATGTTCTCCCTGTGCCTGCGTGAGTTTCCTCCGGGTACTCCAGTTTCCTCCCACACTCCAAAGACATGCTGGCAGGTTAATTGGCTTCTGTCCAAAAATTGGCCCTAGTATATGAATGTGAGTTGGGGACCTTGAATTGTGGGATCCTTGAGGGTAGGGACCAATGTGAGTGTGCGATGTATGTGTGGAGCGCTTCATAAATTGACGGCACTATATGGGTACCTTAAATAAATAGGGATAATTGTAGACACGCACCCACACTCACTCAGGTTGAACTGGATGGACTGGTGTCTTTATTCAACCTTACTTACTAACTATGTAACTATGTAATACAGTCCCAACAGTGAAGCATGGTGGTGGCAGCATCATGCTGTGGGGGTCTTTTTCAGCTGCAGGGACAGAACAACTGGTTGCAATTGAGGGAAAGATGAATGCGGCCAAGTAAAGGGATATCCTGGACGAAAACCTTCTCCAGAGTGCTCAGGACCTCAGCCTGGGCCGAAGGTTTACCTTCCAACAAGATAATGACCCTAAGCACACAGCTAAAATAACGAAGGAGTGGCTTCACAACAATTCCGTGACTGTTCTTGAATAGCCCAGCCAGAGCCCTGACTTAAACCCAATTGAGCATCTCTGGAGAGACCTAAAAATGGCTGTCCACCAACGTTTACCATCCAACCTGACAGAACTGGAGAGGATCTGCAAGGAGGAATGGCAGAAAATCCCCAAATCCAGGTGTGAAAAACTTGTTGCATCTTCCCGAAAAAGACTCATGGCTGTATTAGACCAAAAGGGTGCTTCTACTAAATACTGAGCAAAGGGTCTGAATACTTAGGACCATGTGATATTTCAGTTTTTCTTTTTTAATAAATCTGCAAAAATGTCAACAATTCTGTGTTTTTCTGTCAATATGGGGTGCTGTGTGTACATTAATGAGGAAAAAAAATGAACCTAAATGATTTTAGCAAATGGCTGCAATATAACAAAAAGTGAAAAATTTAAGGGGGTCTGAATACTTTCCGCCCCCACTGTACTTCCCTTGTACATCAGAAGTAGGGATGAGCTTGATGTTCGGGTCGAGTTCGAGTCGAACATCGGGTGTTTGCCCATTCGCCAAATATCGAACAATATGGGGCGTTCGTGGGAAATTCGAGCGCCCGCAGAATGCCCCATGATGCACTGCAAGATCGCAGTGCATTGCTGTATGATGGTTGGCCAAAGTATGCACCTGACCTGCATGCTTTGGCCAATCTCAGCGCCCTCTGTTAAGAGAGCCATAATTATCCAAAGTCCACGCCCGCACTATATAAGGCTGCCTGCACTGTATATATATACAGTCAGTCTAGTGTACAGTATACTCTGCAGCATCCAGTCAGTGTAGCCTAGAGATCTACATTCTACAGTGCATTCCCTGGTTCCCTGGGGTACTATTTCTAATCTACTTCAGGCAGTGTATTTAATATATATATATACAGTCAGTCTAGTGTATATATATATATATATATATATATATATATATATAAACTCTGCAGCATCCATTCAGTGACACAAAACAGTACAACCATAGTGCAGTTGCTACTACTTTTCTGGTGGTGTACACAGCACACTAAACAGTGCAACCATAGTGCAGTTGCTACTACTTTTCTGGTGGTGTACACAGCACACTAAACAGTGCAACCCTATCGCAGTTGCTACTACTTTTCTGATGGAGTACACAGCACACAAAACAGTGCAACCGTAGTGCAGTTGCTCCTACTTTTCTGGTGGTGTACACAGCACACAAAACAGTGCAACCGTAGTGCAGTTGCTCCTACTTTTCTGGTGGTGTACACAGCACACAAAACAGTGCAACCGTAGTGCAGTTGCTACTACTTTTCTGGTGGTGTACACAGCACACAAAACAGTGCAACCGTAGTGCAGTTGCTCCTACTTTTCTGGTGATGTACACAGCACACAAAACAGTGCAACCGTAGTGCAGTTGCTCCTACTTTTCTGGTGGTGTACACAGCACACAAAACAGTGCAACCGTAGTGCAGTTGCTCCTACTTTTCTGGTGGTGTACACAGCACACAAAACAGTGCAACCATAGTGCAGTGCAGTGTGGTCTTGCCAAACAAAATATACATCATGTCCAGAAGGCCACCAAGAACAGGCAGACACTCAGAGGCCACTAAAAGAGGGCAAGCAGGCTCTGTGTCTACAGTCAACAGTGCTGGTCGCGGACATGGTGCATCCTCTGCAGGTGGCCGTGGGGCACGCTTGTCCTTTTTTTCTGCTGCTGTCTGTGTTATTGAGCCAGAACGTGCAAAAGAGTTGGTGGAGTGGATAACAAAGCCTCATCCTCTGTCACCCAGGCTCAGAGTAGTTTGCCTTCCAATGCAGCTGCCAAAGTGGCCTATTCCACTGGCTCCTTGTCCACAGTCACTCCTTCCGTAGCCCCACCATCATGCACGGAGGAGTCCCCCAAACTATTTGACCACAGTGTCGGGTACATGCTGATGGAAGATACGCAGCAATTAGAAGGCTCCGATGTTGGTTCCCAGATTGAGGAAGGGTGTAATCTGAACCTAGAGAGAGGGGGTGCCCAAGCAGGACTAGAAACTGGCAGTCATGTTCCCCCAGCCGCAGCATACTGCCAAGTTTGCTCCAGTGACGAGGAGGAAGGGAATGATGAGGTCACTGAATCTACTTGGGTGCCTGATAGAAGAGGGGAGGAGGCACAACTCCAACGAGGCAGGATGTCCTCTAGGGGTCAGCTTAAGGGCAGCCACCCTACTGCATCACACCGCAGAGCTCTACAGGTGCAGGGCACTGCTGACTCCCCGTTGATTTTGAAAAGTTCCTTGGTGTGGGCCTTGCTGTTTGCAACCTATGTCTGAAGCGGATCAAGCATTGCCAGAACAGCAGCCGCTTGGGCACCAAATGCTTGACCAGACATATGACGACCTCCCATGCAGTCCGTTGGAAACAGCACTTGAAAGATCCACATCAAAGAAAAAGGTGGACTTCTCCTTGCTCCTCATCTGGGATCTCCAACTCCACTATACCTCCAGTCCTCTCAAAAACCTGCACTGAGAGGAATGAAGGTATAGCAATAGGTGTCCCATGTACTTGCAGCCAATCTGCTATCAGTACATCTCCATCTGATTTTAGCAGGCAAATTTCCCTACCCCAGTTGCTAAACCGGAAAAAGAAATTCGGTCCCATCCATCCACATGCTCAGCTTCTGAATGCAAGCTTGGCCAAATTGATAGCATGGCAACTGCTGCCTTTTCAGCTGGTAGACTCTGCCCCCTTCCGTAAATTTGTGGAATGTGCTGTACCTCAGTGGCAGGTTCCAAAACACCATTTCTTTTCACGGAGGACCATTCAGGCTCTCTACCGCCATGTGGAAAGCAATGTTTTGGCCTCGTAGGGCAGGGCGGTTAGCAGTAAGGTGCATATTACCGCTGACTCATGGTCCAGCAGGCATGGGCAGGGATGTTACCTTTCCTTCAGGGCGCACTGGATAACTCTCCTGGCAGCTGGGAAGGATGCAGGACAGGGTTCAGTGTTGTTGAAGCTTGTTCCGCCACCATGCCTCCAAAATGCTAGTGGTCATTCTGCCACAGCTCTCTCCTCCACCCCCTCCTCTCCTTCTTCCTCTATGGCCTCTTCTTCTGATTTCTCCTTTGAACCAGCGGTGCTCCGTAAGTGGTCAAGGGCCTACACAAGCACTCAGGCAAAAAGATGCCATGCGGTGCTTGAGTTGGTCTGCTTTGGGGACAGGAGCCACACTGGGGCAGAGATTCTGTCAGCTCTGCAGAGGCAGGCTCAGAGGTGGTTGACACCATGCCAGCTTCAGCCAGGAATGGTTGTATGCGACAATGGCACCAACACTCTCTCTGCCCTCCGACAGGGACACTTGACCCATGTCCTATGTTTGGCACACGTCCTGAATTTGGTGGTACAGCGGTTCTTGAGCAGGTACCCAGGCTTACAGGATCTCCTGAGTCAGGCCAGAAAAGTCTGTGTTCATTTCCGACGGTCATACAATGCCAGTGCTTGACTGGCTGACATTCAAAGGGAGTCCAACCTGCCCACCAACTGCCTCATTTGTGACATGCCCACCAGGTGGAACTCAACGTTAGCAATGCTGCAGCGGCTGCACTCACAGCAGAGGGCCATCAATGAGTACCTGTGTGAGTATGGCACCAGGACAGGGTCAGGGGAGCTTGGCTTTTTTTGCCATACCAGTGGCTACTGATGAAGGATGCATGCATTGTCCTGTCACCATTTGAGGAGGCCACGAGGATGGTGAGCAGTGACAATGCATGCATCAGTGATACTGTCCCTCTTGTCTTCCTGTTGGAGCACACGCTTCGTGGAATAATGGACAGGGCACTTGAGGCAGAATAGCTGGAGGAAGAGGAGGACTTCCTTACCTCTCAAGGCCCTCTTTATCCAGATAGCATTCCTGTGGGCCCGCCAAACATGCAGGAAGAAGAGGAGGAGGATTGTGTCAGCATGGATGTAGAGGATAACACTCAGCAGCAGTCTTCAAGAGATGGTTTTCAGTCCCTAGAAACCCAAGGAGTTGTATGTGGCTGGGAGGAAGTAGTTGCTGACAACGTCATCCTCAGTGACCCAGAGCACTCACAATCGAACGCGTCTGAAAACTTGCGCTGCATGGCCTCCCTGATTCTGCAAAGCCTCCGAAAGGACCCTAGGATTCATGGAGAGGGATCATTACTGGTTGTCAACCCTTCTTGATCCACGTTACAAGGGTAAGGTTGCAGAATTCATCCTGCCTTCGCAGAGGGAGCAGAGGATGAAACATCTTCAGTAGGCCATGACGAAAGGTTTGTGCAATGCGTTTCCAGACCCTGGGAGGTTACAATTTCCTGGTGCTGGACAACGTGTTGCTGAGACTTCGGTCAGTCAGAGGAAGAGTGGTGGAGAAGGTGGCCGGCTGACCGATGCCTTTAGACAATTTTTTAGTCCTCAGCGCCAAGGTCTGATCGGTTCAAGCAACCATCACCAGTGTCTGCATTACATGGTGCAGGAATATCTTGGGGCAGAGCAGACTTGGAGACCTTTCCAACAGATCATCCACTGGGTTACTGGGTCTTGAGGATGGACCACTGGCCAGAACTTGCTCAATATGCAATTGAGCTACTGGCCTGTACTGCATCCAGCGTTCTTTCTGAACGCATATTCAGTGCTGCTGGAGGGTTTGTAACGAATCATAGAGTGCGCCTGTCCACAGGCTCCGTTGATAGGCTCACATTCATAAAAATGAATCAGTCTTGGATCAGCAGCAGCTTTCAAGCACCTGATGCTGATGTAACTGATTGATTTTTCTATGGATGTGGGATCCCTTGAAGACTGCCTATGCTGAGTGACTATCCTATTCCTCCTCAATATCCTAATCACCACTGCCTAAGGCCCAATTTTTCTGCCCCTGTTTAACAGGGGCATGTAATTACAGGTTTTGATCAAATATTTCATAGCACGGCCCGTTCCTGCATGCAACAAGTGTAACTGTCAGGGGTTACAGTGTTGTTGCACCACCACCACCACCACTGCCTAAGGCCCAGTTTTTCTGCCCCCTGTTTAACAGGAGCATGTAATTACAATTCCTGATATAATATTTCATAGCAGGGCCCGTTTCTGCGCCCAGCAAGCGTAACTGTGAGGGGTTACAGTGTTCTGGCACCACCAACACCACCACTGCCTAAGGCCCAGTTTTTCTGCCCCCTGTTTAACAGGGGCATGTAATTACAATTCTTGATATAATATTTCATAGCAGGGCCCGTTCCTGCGCCCAAGAAGCGTAACTGTGAGGGGTTACAGTGTTCTGGCACCACCAACACCACCACTGCCTAAGGCCCAATTTTTTTGCCCCTGTTTAACACGGACATGTAATTACAATTTTTGAAATAATATTTAATAGCAGGGCCTGTTCCTGCACCCAATAAGAGTAACTATGAGGGGGTTCTGGCACCACCAACATCTAAGGCCCAATTTTCTGCAGAGTATATAGGGCAGGCCGTATAGTATATATACTTCTGTTCAGAGTATATAGTGCCTGGGGGCCCCCCACGCCATTTTTTTTTATTGGGTGCAGTGTTCCCCTTAATATCCATACCAGACCCAAAGAGCCTTGTAATGGGCGGGGGGGGGGCGGACCCATGCCGTTTTTCTCAATGATTTTCATGTATATTGCTGGGACCCTGCAATACATTATAGATGCTATAGTTTTAAATGACTTTTTTTCCTTTAGAAATGGCATTTTGCTGTAGTATTGTTCTAAACATGTGAAAACTGCGCCACGTTACAGGCATACTATAGACACCCCCCCAGGCATGATAATTAAAGGAATATTTCATGTTTATTGTTTAAGCATTCTTAAAATCACTGCTCCCGAAAAAATAGCCGCTTTTAAAACTTTTTTTTTGCTTTGATACATGTCCCCTGGGGCAGGACCCAGGTCCCCAAATAGGGATGGGCCGAACACCCCCCGGTTCGGTTCGCACCAAAACATACCGAACAGGCAAAAAATTTGGGGCAGAACACACGAACACCGTTAAGGTCTATGGGATACGAACATGAATAATCAAAAGTGCTAATTTTAAAGGCTTATATGCAAGTTATTGTCTTAAAAAGTTTTTGGGGACCTGGGTCCTGCCCCACGTGACATGTATCAATGCAAAAAAGTTTTAAAAACGTCCGTTTTTTCCAGGAGCAGTGATTTTAATAATGCTTAAACTGAAACAATAAACGTGAAATATTCCTTTAAATTTTGTACCTGGGGGATGTCTATAGTATGCCTGTAAAGTGGCGCATTTTTCCCGTGTTTAGAACAGTCCCTGCACAAAATGACATTTCTAAAGGAAAAAAAGTAATTTAAAAGTACTCGCGGCTATAATGAATTGTCGATCCCGGCAATATAGATAAAAGAAGTCATTGAAAAAGTTGGCATGGGATCCCCCAGTCCATTACCAGGCCCTTTGGGTCTGGTATGAATATTAAGGGGAACACCAAACCAAAATTTAGAAATAAAATTGTGTGGGCGTTCCCCCAAATTCCATACCAGGCCCTTCAGGTCTGGTATGGATATTAAGGGGAACCCCACACCAAAATTAAAAAACAAAAATGGCGTGGGGGTCCCCCTCAAAATCCATACCAGACCCTTCAGGTCTGGTATGGATTTTAAGGGGAAAGGGGAACCCCGTGCCAAAATTTTTTTTAAAATGGCGTGGGGGTCCCCTCAAAATCCATACCAGACCCTTATCCGAGCATGCAACCTGGCAGGCTGCAGGAAAAGAGGGGGGATGAGAGAGCGCCCCCCCTCCTGAACCATACCAGGCCACATGCCCTCAACATGGGGAGGGTGCTTTGGGGTACTTTGGGGTGCTGATGGGGAAAAGAGCCTCATCCCCACAACCCTTGCACGGTGGTTGTGGGGGTCTGCGGGCAGGGGGCTTATCGGAATCTGGAAGCCCTCTTTAACAAGTTGACCCCCAGATCCCGGCCTCCCCCCTGTGTGAAATGGTAAAGGCCTACCATTTCACAAAAAAGTGTCAAAATGGTACAAAAGACAAGACACAGCTTGGGACCAGTTCTTTATTTAAAAATAAAAAAATAAAAATGTCACACAAAGTCCATTTATCTTCTCTCGCTCCGCCGATGGACCGAAAAAGAAAAAAAAAACAAAGCCGCGACCAACCCGCCTCCATGGGAGGCACCCGCAGTATGATGCGTCTTCGCTTTGACAGTTCTTAAATAACTGAGGGCAGGGCCACACGGTGACGTTCCCGGGTGACCCCGCCCCCCCTCTGACGCACGGGGACTTTCCCATGAATTTCCCGGGGCATCAGAGGGGGGCGGGGCCATCTACTACACCCATCTACTGTCTGGATAAGTCTGGCCAGAAGTTGTCTTCATGGAAAAATTGCAGCCAAAAAGCCATACCTCTGACATGGAAATAAGGCTAAGTGACTCAACTATGCACGAAAACATAGGAACTGGGGTGCAGAAAAATGGCAGCAAGTACTCTGGACCGATGAGTCAAAAGTTGAAATATTTGGCTGTAGAAGGAGGCAGTTTGTTTGCTGAAGGACTGTTGAGCGGTGCAATAATGAGTGTCTGCAGGCAACAGTGAAGCATGGTGGAGGTTGCTTGCAGGTTTGGGGCTTCATTGCTGCAAATGAAGTTGGAAATTTGGTCAGGATCAATAATGTCCTCAATGCCGAGAAATATAGGCAGATACTTGTCCATCATACCATACCATCAGGGAGCCATGTGATTGGCCCCAAATTTATTCTGCAACAGAACAACGGCCCCACATATGCAACCAATGTTATTAAGAACTATCTTCAGCGTAAAGAAGAACAATAAGTCCTGAAAGTGATGGTTTAGCCCTTACGGAGCCCTGACCTCAACATCATCAAGTCTTTCTGGGATTACATGAAGAGACAGAATGATATGAGGCAATCTACATCCACAGAAGATCTGTGATTAGTTCTCTAAGATGTTTGGAACAAAAAAATCTGCCGAGTTTCTTCAAAAACTGTGTGCAAGTGTACCTTGAAGAATTTATGCTGTTTTGAAAGCAAAGAGTGGTCACACCAAATATTGATTTGATTTGGATTTCTCTAGTGGATTTCTTCAGTAGTGTATATCTATTCAGGTTCTTTTTTTATTGTAACATTAGGTAGGTGTGCTCTCATGCGTATGTTTCCTCCATGTGGGTTTTGATGTGCATTTTGATGCTCATATTCAATGCGTTTTAGTCGTCATTGCCAGGGCTTCTCAATACTTGTTGCCAATGCAACAAAAAGCATGTTATGTATGTTTTATGCACTAAAATGCAGAAAAATGGACATATATTTTTCAAAAGACATTGCGCTGCAGCGCTGGGATGAGAACAGACATTATCTTTATTGTGTTTATCTTTATGGTGAATCATGACATATACATAATGTTGGAACCTGTATGTTAAAAGTCAGTATGGTAACTGGGCCCTTATACTTTTAGTTCTTTTGCGTACATTTAGTTAAACTTTTTCTTGTCCAGATTCCTATCGGGAGATCCTTTATAAATCAAGGTTGTTATAAGTTGTTTTACATTTTTAATCTGCCATTAACTAATGATTGTTTGGAAATGACACCCACAGCGAGCATCTGGTCAGAAACAATGAGATATCAAACAGATCACCATATGTGTCCAAGTATGTAGTCAGTGCAACTGCTTCTGTTGCAGTTTATGGAATCTAGATATTCTTGTGCCAGGTGGCAGAATGTACGTCTTATAGTATCAAGATTGGCTCTAATAGAATTTGTGTTAGATTAGGATTTTGAAACATTTCCAACCTGCCTTGATACTATTATCATACCTAATAAATAGCCTACCATGTCATAAAGCTGAACTCCAGCTAAACAGCTAAATACACAGATGAAATAAATTTACAACCTTACAAGCAGCCATTCCCAATGGCGCACACTCAGGCAGAGTGAGAATAACCTGGTGGGCACAGGGTGGCACTCACACATCTGAAGTTGGCTAGCGTGGAACACAGTAAGGGGAATAAAACCAGAAGAGATTTTTTTTTTTAATTGCATGCAGGGCCAACTACTGTATAAGCATCACATTTAAAAAAAGTTTGGCTAACTACTGTTCGATCCATGTATTTCATGATTTTGTACACTAACTTGGAAGATTGTACAAAAAAATTATAGCCTGCAACTACGTACTGAAACTAACTCTGAAGTACAATCCCAATTCTAAAATCTACATACAAACAGAATGCAAATCTCATAAACCCATATTTTATTCATAATAGAAAATGGAAAATATATTAAATGTGTAAAATGTACCATTTTAAGAAAAATAAAGGCGTTTTAAAATGAATGTCTCAAAAAAGCTGGGACAGGGCAACAAAAAGGTGGCAGAGTAAGTGGTACTAATGTAGCGCTGGTAGATTTACAATCTACCGCAAATTAGGTAAATTTAGTAAATTGGGTGTTAGGAAGGTTAAACGTTCGCCTCTGTTCCAGCTTGGCTGACGTTGTGTGTGCTTCCGTGCTGACCGGTGGGTGTCGCTGTTACCATTAGTCAGTGTTGGAAGGGCAACGAGTCGAAGTGTATAGATGCTCCTCTGTCTCGGAGACAAGCTCGGTGGAGGTGGTCCTCCGAGTTGCATTCTGGGAAGGGGGTATTTATGGGACAGACGCCATGTTTTAGGGTTGTTTTGCAGCCACCTGCTGGCCCTCCTGGCCGACAGGTATGTGTTAAGGAGCTACCTCGTGGTCCTCCGATCGGGAGGCCCACGATGCTGCGGCGCAGGGGTGGGTCCAGAGGCTTGTCTGGGGCCTACCACCGCGGCCGAGGAATGGTCCTGAGCTGTCGGTCCTGTGTGACGAAGCTGGACAGCCGAGGAGATCCCAGGGGAGGACCCGTCTTGGAGAGATCACGCAGCGTGCTGGTCTATAGAGGGGCCTGGTGACTCAGTTGCAGGACGTATCCAAAAGAAGTCATTATACAGCATAGTGTCGCCGGTTCGGCTTAAAGGTTCAGGCACTGTGACTGACTGTTCACTGCAGAAGATCTGATACATCATGTGGCAGAGGATCGTTCAGATTTACCCCCCCAAGTAAGTCTGTGGCAGAGACTTTAGATTCGTGCTGCGTACTGGCTGCTAGACCAGTGAGAGAGGCCTATCCAGATGAGCAAAGAGTGCGTCCCATGAGGGGAATGCATTCCACATAATTATCTGAAATCTACCGGGACATTTGTCGCTAAGATCTTGTAAGAGATTTGAGTTTCTCCTGAAGGTTTCTTTTTCTGTCTCTTTCCTGCTACTTCCTAAAGTTTGACTGTTTAATAAAGCATTGAAAACGTACTCCAGTGTTGGTGCATGTATCATCTATCAGTAAACTCAACGGAACCCCTAGACCCGGTGCCGGTGAAACAGAGGGAAGCAAAGTGAAGGTAACAGACCCGCTTAAACCAGCAGCTCCGCCGTGAGTTAGTGCTACACTAACAAGGTAGAACTGGAAGAACATTTTTAAACTAATTAGGTCAGCAACAAAGTTGGGTATAAAGCAGGCATCTTAGAGAGTCAAAGTGTCTCAGAAGTAAAGATGGACATCTGTGAAAAGCTGTGTCGAACAATTTCAGAATAATGCTCCCCAATGTAAAATTGCAAAGACTCTATATACACTCACCAGCCACTTGATTAGGTACACCTGTTCGATTGCTTGGTAACACAAATTGCTAATCAACCAATCACATGGCAGCAACTCAATCCATTTAGGCATCTAGATGTGGTGAAGATGACTTGCTGAAGTTTAAGCTGAGCATCAGAATGAGGAAGAAAGGGGATTTAAGTGACTTTGAATGTGACATGGTTGTTGGTGCCAGATAGACTGATCTGAGTATTTCAGAAACTGCTAAACAACTGGGATTTTCACACACAGCCATCTCTAGGGTTTACAGAGAATGACCCGAAAAAGAGAAAATTTACAGTGAATGGAAGTTGTGTGGACGATAATGCCTTGTTGATATCAGAGGAAGATGGGCAGACTGGTTTCAGATAATATACAGGCAACAGTAACTCGAATAACCACTTCTTACAACCAAGGTATGAAGAATACCATCTCTGAACGCACAACACATCGAACCTTGAAGCAGATGGGCTACAGTAGCAGAAGACCACATCGGTTGCCACTCCTTTCAGCTAAGAACAGGAAACGAAGGCTACAATTCCCTCGGGCTCACCAAAATTGGACAATAGAAGATTGGAAAAAAGTTCCCTGGTCTGATGAGTCTCGATTTCAGCTGCAACATTTTGATGGTAGGGTCAGAATTTGGCGTAAACAATGTGAAAGCATGGATCCATCCTGCCCTGTATCAACGGTTCAAGCTGGTGTTGTATTAGCATTGGGGATGTTTTCTTGGCAAACTTTGGACCCCTTAGTATCAATTGAGTAAAATTTTTAACACCACAGCCTACCTGAGTATTATTGCAGATCATGTCCATCCCTTTATGACTACAGTGTACCCATCTTCTGATGACTTCCAGCAGGATAATGCACCATGTCATAAGGCTCAAATCATCTCACACTGGTTTCTTGAACATGACAACGAGTTCACTGTACTCCAATGGCCTCCACAGTCACCAGATCTCAATCCAATAGAGCACCTTTTGGGATGTGGTGGAATGGGAGATTCGCATCATGGATGTGCAGCCGACAAATCTGCAGCAACTGCGTGATGCTATCATGTCAATATGGACCAAAATCTCTGAGGAGTGTTTCCAACACCTTGTTGAATCTGGGCAGTTCTGAAGACAAAAGGGAGTCCAACCCGGTACTAGAAAGGTGTACCTAATAAAGTGGCCGGTAAGTGTATATCATCATCTACAGTTCTTAAAATCATCAAAAGATTCCAAGAATCTAGAGAAATGTCCCTTGTGCGCAAGGGACAAGGCCGAAACACAATATTGGATGCCTATGATCTTCGGGCCCTCAGACAGCACTACATTAAAAACAGGCATGACTCTGTGATGGACATCAGTGCATGGGCTCAGGAATATTTACCCAAATCTCTGTTTGTTAACACAGTTCGCTGTGTCATCTAAAAATGTAAACCATATACTGCATCTATGACAACAGCTTAACTTTGTAGTAGAAGAGTCTGGGTGCTTTATTGGCCTGAATGCAGTCCCAACCTTTCACCAACTGAAAATAGTTGGGGCAAAGAAGACCCAGGACTTTTGAGCAGTTAGAATTAGAATTCTATATTATGCAAGAATGGGACAACATCCCTCTCCTAAAACTTCAGAAACGGCTCTCCTCGTTTCCCAGACTTTTACAGAGTGTTGTTAAAAGAAGGGGGATGCTTAAAAATAGCTTTTTACATCACTTTAGAGTCCTAAAATGTATCCTTGTTATAATATTAGGCCTACTTTTAACCCTTTCTCTGCCCAAGCCATTTTTGCATTTTCTGCACACATGTTTAAAAAATTATTTTAGGCCTGAAGAATACATAAAACCCCCAAATATTATATACTTTCTAAAAGCAGACACCCTAGTAGTGGTAGTTCTAATTTTTTTCTGTTGCATGACATTAGCACAATGGTTTAGTAAACTTTTTAATGCAATTTTGCATTTCTTAAAGTTTTAGGTCACACAAATGCAAGACATGACCCAATTTTTTGGTAAAATATAAAAGATGATGTTGCGCTGAGTAAAAAAATACCCAACATGCTAAACCTTATAAATTGCATCTGCCCATTAAATGGTGACAAACTTCAATACCCTATATCTTTCATAAGTGACTTTTTAAAAGCCCCTACAGCTCATCAGTTTAGAGTTAACCACGAATAATGGGCCTAGAATTATTACTGTAAGGCCAGCATGTGGTGCGATATGTAACATGTGTAGCGCAATCAGTATTTCTGTTTGTGGCCACCCCGATGCATGGATTTCTGTTCGCATGTACTGTGTGTGGGGTGGGGCTCAAAAATTTTTTTTTGGGGGGGGTGGACAGGGACATAAAAGTGCTTGGCTGGAACTTAAAATTTTTTAGCTTAAGTTTTTTCTTTATTACGTGTGGGACAAGAAGTCTGACATTGCTTGTCATGGCGTTCCTGGGATCACCAATGGGCAGGCAGAGCCTTGGATACACACAGGGGATGGACATAGTAACGGAGGTATGTGGAAGCAATCCAGAAGCTGTGCACCTTTCGCATTGCTTCCATCTGACAGCTGGCAGTCGGTTTGTCAGATATGCACACACTCACCGCGGCTGCAGCTGCTGGAAGGGTGTGTAAAACTTGGTGGTAGCGAAAGGGTTAATTGTTGATGGGGCTGATTTCCTAAAGAAGCAGAGGCCGCTTGCTTTGAGAAGTGTATGTTCACTTGGCTAAGTCAGTGTTAACAAATAAAAAAAGAACCCATGTTTACTCTACCCAATTATGTGTAAGGAATATAAAAAAAAAATAAAGGATTTTTGCTGGAACACAATTGGTTGAATTAAATAAATACAGGTTTACCCTATTTACTAAGCTCAGTAAATTTTCACTTTGCAAACTGAGCAGGGGATACCTGCCTGTTGGTCCCGATTATTTTAATTATTTTGCAAACACATGCATGTCGAGTAAGTTAATTACGTCTTTAATTAATGGCTACTCATCACATTGTTGTACAAATCAGTATTTATTATTATTATTAGGAGACAAAAAAGAAAAACAATGTCCAGTACAGGTTGTGTCTAAAAATACAGAGAGTGGATTAGCATTTTAAAAATGAAAAAGTACAATAAAGTTCAAATAAGATAAATAACCTGTGACATACACTATATTGTCAAAAGTATTGTGATGCCTGCCTTTATACCCACATGAACTTTAATGGCATCCCAGTCCGTAGGGTGCAATGTTGAGTTGGCCCACCCTTTGCAGCTATAACAGCTTCAACTCCTCTGGGAAGACTGTCCACAAGGTTTAGGAGTGTGTCTATGGGAATGTTTGACCATTCTTCCCGAAACGCATTTGTGAGGTCAGGCACTGATGTTTGATGTTGGATGTGAAGGCCTGGCTCACAGTCTCCGCTCTAATTCATCCCAAAGGTGTTCTATGGGGTTGAGTTCAGGTACAGGCCAGTCAAGTTCCTCCACCCCAAACTCACTCATCCATGTCTTTATGGACCTTGCTTTGTGCACTGGTCCAAATAATTTGGTGGAGGGGGGGTTATGATGTGGGGTTGTGGCTTGGCCCCTTAGTTCCAGTGAAGGGAACTCTTAAGGCATCAGCATACCAAGACATATTGGACAATTTAATGCTTACAACTTCTTACATTCATCACATTGTTTATTCATCTTCCTCTTCGTCTATTTATCAGTGTTTTCACCGAAGATTCACACAAATTTCATCCCATTTTCACATAAGACCCCGAAGTCTGTTCCTGTAAAAATCCTTTGGCATAGTCACTTGCAGCTTGAGACTTTCATGCCTAAATGTGCACCTCAAGAATTAGTGATGCATCCAGCTGTAGACAAGATGACCCATGTTCAGATCAATGTATACTATGGGGAAGGTTTTACTATGGGTCTGGCAGCTGTTTGTTGGGATAGGGGGTTACATTGTGTGTCCTTCATTCCCTTGAAGCAACATTAGAAAGCTGTGTATATTTTTCTTCTATAAATATTGAAGCTTTCCCTATAAATAATCTTACACAGATGGTAGGCAGAGAATCGAACATAAAAAACAAGACAATATTTTTACTGAGTAATACACATCATTTTGTAGAGAACAGACGTTGAAGGTGTGAGTACAAAGTTTTCCTCCATCTAGAACACCTGGATTGCTTTGCGTTCTAAGTGACGTTAGGTGGAATTATGTAAGAAATTATTTGACTTTTCAGAGTGATAGTAGATGGGACTTTGTGTCACTTTGGTCCTGCATCTGGCATGAACTTCTTGGCTGCTTATAACATCTGGATATTAGTAGCAGCCTAATAGAAAATGCATGCACAAGTCAAGCATTGGATTCGTCTTCCTGCTGCTTCTATATGGCCAGGCTTTCTTTTCTGGTCTGTGTTATCTTTTATCCAAGGCTCTTCAGGGGCTCAAGTACCATGGATTAAGGTAGGTTATGTCTTTTTTCCCCAGCTACAGATTACAATACTAACTGTACATTATTTAAAAATATTTCCTAAAGAGCTTCCGCATCGGCCCCATACTATATTAGGGAGTGAGAGAGAGAACTGAGGAGAGGAGTTTACCCCCACACAGGTTCCGAGGATGATTACATTTACACATATCACTTCTGTTAGTTCTCCTATTCAAGAGTCATCATGTACATTTCCTACTAGATGGTATAGAACCCCATCCCGTTTAGCTCAGATGTTTTGGACAGCCGATGCTTGATGCTGGTGAGGGTGTGGACAACAGGGCACATTCCTCCATCTGTGGTGGTCTTGCCCCAAGATTAGAACCTTTTGGGAGGCCATTACCCCATGGATCAAAAGGAGGACTCTGACCCATTGAGAGCTCCCCACTACACTTTCACTTTTATGGGGTTCCGTCCTCCTTAAGGTTATATAAAAGGAGCGTTACTCCTCACTTGCTTAACGCAGCCAAATCCCTGATCCCTGGTCCTTCTCTTTTAGATTGGAAGAAGGAAGTGGATGCTACCATAGAGGTGGAACGTGGATACACACTGTTAGAGACCAATATGATAAATTTAAATATATCTGGTCAGGCTGGATGTATTACTCCTCCGAGATCCTAGCTGACTGACTGTAATTCCCATGTGATAATTGATGATATGTTAGCCTTTGCCACATGCTCCCCTCATAATTGTACCTGGCACTAGCTAGTTAGGATTAGTGCTCATTCAACCTCCCTTTTTGTATTCTCTTGGTTCTAAATGTTTACTCCCTTTATTAGTTACCTTTTGTTTTATGGAATTGGTGTCTGGAACATTAAATATATTTGATGCACTTCAGGTCTGTTTGGGTATACTGACACTATTGTGATATATGCAGCACTCGGGATTACCCTCCCCTGTTCTCTCACGCCTGTGCTGACGATGGCGTGGGGACGGGCACTTGTGTCTTCTCTGGAATGTTACGCACTGGACCTGTATATTTTGATCATAGATTTACTAGATCTTTACTTTACTAGTGCACTTTATATATTTGTTTACTTTTGTATTCTGTATTTTCTTTGTCTTATATGCAAAACTTCCTGCAAGTCTAACTTTTCCAAATCAAATTTTTCCCACCATGCAGACCATTCCAGCTGCTAGTGGACTTACAGCTTCCTATATGATTAATCACTGATTCCCAAATATATAAAAACTGGTTTGACATTGTTATGACAGTTGCTGAGAAGTTTGATCATAGACTCAAGAAATTATTCTTTCTAGTGTTTTCTGTGGCTGAAAAGTGTCGGAAGAGCACTTATGGGATCCAACTTAAAGTGAATTTCCACCTGTATAGTCAAACCTTCCACTATATGTTTGTTCCCATTCACACAGCATTAAATCTGTGAAATGAAAATGGTAATTCTATGATTTACACACTTCATGGCCCTGGGTTGCTATGCTCACTCCTTCACTGTATCTATGGAGGGAGCCATGGCTGTCGCCAGACATGGGGGTAAGTCACACATGTGCAAGTCACAAGCAAGTCTCAAGTCTTAACCTTCAAGTCATAAGCAAGTCCCAAGTTACTGTGGCGAAAAGCAAGCAAGTCAAGTCGAGTCCCTGCTAGAAGTCAAGCAAGTCAAGTCAAGTCATTTATTTTGGTCAAGTCACAAATTAAGTCAAAATACTGATCTACCCCATTTCCATCCTTAAAATTAGTTAAAAGTCAGTTTTCAGGAAAGGTTTTGTTTCATTTTCAACATTAACAAAACTGCTTAGTGCTTTTTTCTTGGCATATTTTGCCTAGGCCAAGACACAGCACTGGTGGTGCCAAGTCATTGCAAGTCATTGCAAGTCAAATAGCCCAAGTCAAAGTCAAGTCGCAAGTCATTAGTGGCAAGTCAAAGTCAAGTCGAGTCATTTATTTAATTTTGTCAAGCAAGTCGCAAGTCCTCAAACAGGTGACTCGAGTCCGACTCGAGTCAAGTCATGTGACTCGAGTCCCCCACCTCTGGCTGTCGCCCTAGCTGGACATGCCTGTCTGCCTTTGTTAATTTCCATTACATGGGTTGGGATAAGTAGTTTACAAAAAAAAAGATAACAATGTTTTTTTTTCTTTTTCTTCCAGTTCATCTCACAGGGAGTGGCAAGAGAACTGCATTTTTGGCAAGAAACAAGTATTTTCTGTAATTACATAAACATTAAACAATTACTAAACAATAAAAAATGAATGCAGTTGTCAAATCTAAAGGCGGGTAAGCTGCAATTTGTTACATTTTTGTTTTGGGGGGTTTAGCTATCCTTTAGGGGCCCTAGTAATAAAAATATGGTTAATCTCGGAAGACATATTTCAATACAGTATAATATATAGAATTGTAAGGAACACAAACAGGCAAAGGATCATTTAAGTTGCTGAATTTGCATAGCCAATGGTATAAAAAATGTATGTGTTGCCTAGTTGCAGGACAAAGAATTATTACAGGAACATGACTCCTGTGGGATACAGTAATCATTCTGTAGTATTTTTCTTGCATACTTACTGCCTGTCCTTTTGTATTTTATTGCAGAAGCAGTATGGTGAAATAAAGGGCACCAATATACACATTTAATGTTGAGTAAACTTCTTGTCTCAGCTAAAACTAGAAAAATTAAAGGTCTTTTCTAGGTTAATGGATTATAAAGTCTTAAGAAAACAATATCTTGTATCACTAAAACCTCATATAAGCTTTAACCCTTTCGCTGCCCGAGCCATTTTTGCGTTTTTTGCACACATGTTTAAAAAATCATTTTAGGCCTGAAGATTGCATAAAATCCCCAAATACATTACAAAACATTATACGTTTTCTGAAAGCAAACACCCTAGAGAATAAAATAGAGGTAGTTCCAATTTTTTATGTTACATGACATTCCTGCAAAAGGTCTAGGAAACGCAAAAGTTAAGTAAAAAAGTTAATTATAGGGCACACAAACATCATAGATTACCAAATTGGGGTAAAATATAAAAGATGAGGTTGCACCGAGTAAATAGATGCCTAACATGTCAAATCTTAAATTTGCATGTGCTCCTGAAATGGCAACAAATTTCAGTACCCTATATGGGCGACGCTTCAAAAGAACGCTATAGGTCAGCAGTTTAGTGTTACGAAGGAGGTCTGGTGCTGAAAATATTGCCTCACTTCGGTGTGCGCAGCAATATGTAGCATGTGTATCGCAATTGACTTTTTAAAGCATTGCCCCCCCCCCCAACGCGTGCGTATATGTGGGGGTGGGGGGCCTCAAAAAAATTTGTGGGAGGATTTTATATGCTGGAGTGTAACTTTAGTTTTTTACTAATAAAAATTTTTTTTTTGCACTTCATTTTTTTTTCTTTACATAGGCGTCAAAAAAGGGTCCTCTATGTGATGATTTTTGGTGAAAGGTCCTCTTTAATGAGACATCCAGGGTCCCATCTGTGCTCCATTGAATGCAATGTAGTGTGGGGTGTATTGCATTACATTCTTGCAATACGTTGCATACCAGTCGAGGACCCAGAAGTGATGTAAAACACGTCGCTTCCAGGTCAGCAACAAGAAGGGAAGGAGAGCGGACATTTGTCCAGTCAGCTACCTGTCGTCCCCCCCCCCGGCGGCACCTGCTATGCCGGTCCTGGGCCCGCAGACGGGAAAGTGGAGCCTGGGGTACATGGTGGTGGGCAGGCATGTTACCGGGGAGTGTGAAAGTAATCCAGAGGCGCTGGACTGCTTTCATTTGACAGGCGACAGTCTGCTTGTCAGATATACACACAGCCACTGGGAATGTGTGTAAACCCCCCCGCTGTCAGTTCCGTATGACATATAGACCTACTAGCGAAAGGGTTAAAGCGGTATTAAACCCAGAAGCAAACATTTATTATATTGCAGCTTTTAGTGTATCTTTATTAAATCTGCTGGCACATCTAATACCGCGTACAGATGGTCGGAATTTCTGACAACAAATGTTCGATGTGAGCTTGTTGTCAGAAATTCTGACCATGTGTAGGCTCCATCGGACATTTTCTGTCGAAATTTCCAACAGGAAAAGTTTGAGAGCCAGATTTTCAAAATCGTAAATTCCGATCGCGTGTACACAATTCCGGCGCTCAAAATTCCACGCATGCTCTGAATCAAGTACGAGACAGAAGCGCTCGGTCTGGTAAAACCAGCGTTCGTAATGGAGATAGCACATTTTTCACGCTGCAGATTTTTTAATCCTTTAATGCAGCGCATTCTCTTCTTCTTCATAATGCTAGAATAATGAAGTTGTTTTGCTGCTGATATTCACAGAGTTCTGACTACCTGATTTCTTTATTATTTCTCGTGATCTCCTGAATAATCTTTATAATTTTTTTTGCCAGATCTACAGAATAATGTTTATATATATATATATATATATATATTTTTTTTTTATAGTGATCTACTTTTTTTTTATCAAGATCTCCTGATTTTTTTTTTTGTTTTTTCTAGTGCTTTCCATAATATTTTTTTTTCGTTTTGTGTGTCAAGTTACCACAACACCATTATTATCTATTATTTTTTTACCTTTTTTAACGAGGCTGAAAAGCGCGAATCGTCTCTCACCAAACTTCTACTAACACAAGATTAGCGGAAGGAGCCCAAAGGGTGGCGCACTGGCTATTCAACTTTCCTTTTCTAGTGCCGTCATATGTGTTGTACGTCACCACGCTCTTGGCGATCGGAATTTCCAAAAACATTTGTGCGACCGTGTGTATGCAAGACAAGTTTGCGACAACAGCCGTTGGAAATAAATCCAGGAATTTGTTGTCGGAATGTCCGATCGTGTGTACGCGGCTTTACACTTCCCTCCCCCCAGGCTGGCGATGCTGCTGTCCAATGGTGCCCCTGTGCTCCTTCATCCAGATTGGGGGGGCGCTCTAATACAGGAGGTGTGTTTCTGGGCAGATCACTAGTGAAAACACAGAGTGAAAAACGCCTAAAAAAAAGAAAACTAATGCAGCCACTACATATAAATAATTGGTAAGCTGCAATATAGTATATTTTTGGTTTTGGATTTATTACCTCTTTAACATTTTAATGTAATTTCAGTATTTGCAAATCTATACTATTTATTAAAATAATACATGGTGATTTTTCCATTAAGGTCATTGTTCAAGCCCTTCCTGTTACAGGGTGACAAGGCTATGTTCTTGTCTCCGATTTTTGCCCTTACATTGTCCCTGTGTTATAGGGGCTTTCAGACTACAAGTAGCCACTTGAATGCACATTATGAAAACGTTATCTATTGCTGTCATCGTTGCAACACTTGCCCTGAGAAATACCAGGCAGCTATTGGTAGAATACATGCCAGTGGTGGCTAGTGCTCCATTTTTTTGGGGGGGGGGGCAGCAAACAAAACCACCCCTCGCTCGCTAGCCAGTCCTGTCGCTTCTCCCGGCCAATCCGGTCGTAGGACCCACTTCCTGCCCTGATTGGCTGGGAGGTGAAGCAGGAAGACAATAGTGAATGTTGATTTTCTAATGTCGCAAGTGGGTGGGCTTGGGACGCAGAGCTCTGAAGCTTTTTGAAGCCAATTAGAGCCTCCGGCTCTAATCATGTGCTTCACAAAAAAAAAAAAACCTCGTAGAACTCTATGCGTCCGGTGCCCCGCATGGACATTAGAGGCCGACGCACACCTTATGGATGAGCCGCCACTGGTACATGCATGTAGACAATAAGTGGCTGCAAAAAAAAGGCTGTGGAAGAGCAGCAGTGTTGAGCAACAAAAAATAAAAATGGTTAAATAAGTATTTTATTTTAAAATGGCAATACTATAATAAATTGTCACTGCATTGTTGATAAATGTGCTTTCTTCATTCTACCTACCTACAATATATGCTCCAAAAGAAATAAATGGTGCTGGTGAACCTCTGTCTACTAATGTTAGCCTGCCATTTGCCCCCAGCGACTAGTGTGCAGCAGAATTGTGTGCAATGTGCCGCTCACATCTAGCGTGTATCAGGAATTTCAAGGACTTTCAGTGGTCAATGTGAATCATATCCTCTTGCAACCTTCCCGTGACTAGTTTGTAGTCTTAGCTCACCCTTTGCCAATACCCTTTGTCAAAATATATTTCACAGACTAGGTTAAAGATGTCCGTTCATTTGTAAAACTGTCACTGCGTTAGTCCAGCTTTGTGTTCTGATCAGGCCTGGTGCAAGGATTTTTGACACCCTAGGCGAAACCTGATTTTGCCACCCCCCCCCTTGGCTCCACCTCCTTTGCCCTGCCAATGTATACCTCACCTTTTTAATGAAGCGCCCATCAAATGCAGCCCACCAGCGCCCATCAAATGCAGCCTCACCAGAGCCCATCAAATGCAGCCTCACCAGTGCCCATCAAATGCAGCCCTCCAGAGCCCATCAAATGCAGCCTCACCAGTGCCCATCAAATGCAGCCTCATCAGCGCCCATCAAATGCAGCTCACCAGTGCCCATCAAATGCAGCCCACCAGTGCCCATGAAATGCAGCCTCGCCAGCGCCCATCAAATGCAGCCCACCAGCGCCCATCAAATGCAGCCTTACCAGCGCCCATCAAATGCAGCCTCACCAGCACCCATCAAATTCAGCCTTACCAGCGCCCATCAATGCAGCCTCACCAGCGCCCATCAAATTCAGCCTCACCAGCACCCATCAAATTCAGCCTTACCAGCGCCCATCAATGCAGCCTCACCAGCGCCCATCAAATGCAGCCTCACCAACACCCATCAAATGCAGCCTCACCAGCGCCCATCAAATGCAGCCTCACCAGCACCCTTTGAATGCAGCCTCACCAGCGCCCATCAATGCAGTCTACCAGTGTCTATAATGAATGTTTGCTTGCTTCTATTCATGCAGGAGTCGGGACACAGACAGACACTGTCCTCCACCGCCGCTGTGCCTCTGACACTATGTGTGAACGTAGCGAACTTAGTTGCTTACTGCAGAGAGAAGAGATTAGGAACACCAGTGGCCGGGCGCCCTAGACAGCAGTGTGCCCTAGGCGGCTGCTGTGGTAGCACCGGCCCTGGTTCTGATGAGGTCCCGCCATCTCCTTTCTTCTACTACAGCACCCTTTTTTCCCCAGAAATATGAACCGAGGTGCTGAATTTCACTTGCCAACTGATGAAAATTAGCATTGTGTACTACTTATATTTGATTATGTTGTTGAAATATAGAAAAACAGATTTTAGTGTGTTCAAGTGAAGCACCATTACTTAAAAGGGAAGGTTGGAATAAAGAGAGCTACATTTTACGAAATCTTGGATGACGTTTAAATAAAGTTTAAAAATCGTAAAAACAGCAGTCATTTGCAGAATACAGTGTTTTGAGTCAAGAGTTTAGTTTAAAGTGACTGTAAACTGGTTTTAAATTAATGCTATTTAAGTACCGGTATATATTCTTAACTTATAAACGTACCTTATATTGCTCTCAGCCTCCTCCAGGTCTCCAGATTTCTAGTCTTTTTTTTTGCTGCTGTAATCTGACTCCTTGTGAAAGGATAGCTACCTTTGTTCTGCATGGTTCCACTGTATGGAGGAACGTAGCCACCCACTCATGATCACTTCTAGGATGTTACAAATATACAAAAGCCTGTGATATTGATATTGTATAACTGTCGCAAAAATGAACTAGAACTAGACAAGGGAGCGCTTCCCTACGCACCAAAAGGCCATTTATCAATTTTTTTTGTTCATCTCATTTTATATGTTGCTAATAGATGGTAATAAAGCTTTATAATAAAGGTTAAGTTTTAGATAAGTGGCTTTTTGGTGCATAGGGAAGCTCACCGTTATCTTATTCTAGTTCACTTCAGAGATGGACTGTGGAATTTGCTTAGAGCAGTGCACATGACTGCAATAAACAAACAGAAGTGGAACAAAAAAGGCAAGGTTTGGGAATTTATGGAAGATATTACAAGGAGGCAAAAAGAACAAGAAAAAAACAATTTCATGAAAAAGTAGATTACATGAGCATTAAGTAGCGGATGTGTATGGATTATTTTTGGAGAATAAGGATATCGTTTATTGTCACTTTCAAGGACTCTGATGCCAAATTCAAATCCTGGAAAGGTCCTTCCTGTAAAGAAGAATGTAAATACCTCTCCCACTGCCCACATGACCGAATCAATATCTAATCAAGAATAATCAATGCCTAAAGACTATTTAGAAACTGACACTTCTGGGTGTGCCGGATTCATGGTCTATTGCAGTATTCACTAACCCCTGTGTCACTACTGAGCACAATGGGGGATCAGGAGGTCTACACTCCTGGAAGTGTTAGTTACTGAACAGACTTTGGCTGCAAATGAACTTTATTAGAGCAGTATTCAGCATGATGTGCAGCAGGAGAGATAAGTATCTATTAGGTTCTTTACAGGAAGGACCTTTTTTCAGGATTTTATTTTAGAAACTTTAAACAGGGAATTCTTTGGATGCACATTTCTGGGAATGGGTGTAAAAACCACATTCTCACTGCCTTGCTCTAGTCCAAGAATATACATGGGCAATAAATAAATAGTAAATTGTTCTGTCATCCTGAACCTTTTATTTGCTGTGGATAAAACAGCAAAATGCACATAGATGGGATACTGCCAAGTACCTCATTCATCTCTGCACATCATCTCTTCACACCCTTAGCCCAAAGAAAGCTTGAGCCAAGGAGAACACCCAGTCTATCATATTTAACAAAGGTGAAAAATGAGGAGCAGACATTCTCTTTCGCATCTATTCTAAGTAACCTAGGGACTTAGCCTGAAGCAAATTGAAGTATGTTTTATTGCTCTCTGGTTTCACCTCTCTAGACCTATATACCTGGCTGGCTAAAAAAAAAATTCCTTTGCAAGAAATCCTTAAAGCCCCAATCTGGGCAGTTAACAAATCATAAAAATAGTGCCCACACCAGCTGATGCATTATATAATGCTTATTCCATGGTCCTACATACTGGTTCTGGTGGTGACAACTGGTTTCACAAAGCCTATCTTTTTTGCCAGTCTCTAAATGGTCTTGTTGCTGCCCCTCTTTCTGACATCAGTGGCCTAAAAAGACGTCAACTCAGACGAAATGCGTAGGGTGGAGCTACAGGCTGTGACTTTCATCATGTTCCCGGAAGTGTCCCCAGGAAGTGTGTTTTCCCCACTTAGGACTGCGTTATATGTAAAATAAAATGGTTAAACAGCGCTTAGCTGTTACACAATTAAAACATGTTTAGCATATATAAGTGAATTAACCGCTAGCTGACCAGCCGTCGCAGTTATACTGCGGCAGGTTACTGTAGCTGTATGTCGCTCCTTTAAGACTTCACAGCAGGCACGCACGCGCGCCACGTGTCCCGGAGCTGATGCGTGTGCCCGGCAGGCGTGATGACCGCCAGGCACCCACGATCGCTGGTGACAGAGCAAGAACCGGGATCTGTGTGTGTAAACACACAAATCCCGGTTCTCTCAGGGGAGAGGAGACCGATCGTGTGTTCATACTAAGTATTATGGATGAGCTCCGGCGTGTTCGCACTCTCCACGTGCAGAGCCCGCCAGGAAGTCGGCGCTGCACTAATCACAGGCAGTGAGACATTTCCCGATCTCTACAGCCGCACATCGGGAAAATGCAGGCTCTGCACGTGGAGTGTGCGAACACACCGGAGCTTATCCTTACTAAGTATGAACACCGATTGGTCTCCTCCCCTAATCAGTCCCATCCCCCCTACAGTTAGAACACACCTAGGGAATACAGTTAACCCCTTGATCGCCCCCTAGTGTTAACCCCTTTCCTGCCAGTGACATTTATACAGTAATCAGTGGCTATTTTTTAGCTCTGATCGCTGTATAAATGTCAATGGTCCCAAAATAGTGTCAAAGGTGTCCGATCTGTCCCCTGCAATGTCGCAGTCCTGATAAAAATAGCAGATCACTGCCATTACTAGTAAAAAAATAAAAATAAAAATTACATAAATCTATCCCCTATTTTGTCAAAGTGGGGTGTAAATAACACTGCGCCAACCCAATGAACAATGTGAAGCTGCTACACAAAATATTACCATAAAGTAAATAAAAACTAAGTAAATAAAAACTAAACCATGATAAAGATAAGTGACAAAAGTCCCCTCATAAAGAGTGAAAAGTGAGTCCAAAGTGAATGGAAATTCTTCAAATCAGTGTTTCATCTGCATGAAAATGTCCAAATATCAAATGGATAGAATACTCTTACCAGAGATGGTGGGTTCGGATGCCAGTGACACCGAATCAAATAGGCTTAGAGATCCAAGATAGAGGTGGTCATCCCAGGGACCCCGGATCTCAATGGGGTATCCCCTCTCCACTTAGCCGATTAGGATGGAGACAGCCACTCAGGAGAGACCATAAGGCAATGATGTAATGTCCAAAACTCATCGAAATCCCGGAATGTAAGGAGGCAAAAAAATGAAATGCGCCAATAGTGCAGATCAAAAATTATGTATTTATTGGGTCACACCAATAAACAAGACAATAAAAAGCGTGATCACGTAGATAAAAACAAACGTAGGGAAGAGTATGGCTCGTCCAACGCGTTTCGTCCAATTGGACTTCAACTGGGGCAATTTGTTTTTATCTACGTGTATTGGAGCACCGATTATTTATCAACCCACAAGCACTTTATTTCACAAAAGTGGGATGTTTACAACAATTGAAATATTTAATTCACTTATATATGCTAATCATGTTTGAATTTTGTAACAGCTAAGCGCTGTGTTTAACCATTTCACAGTGACGCTACTCAGCTTACACTGCTGATGGTAGTTGATTTATTTATTTAATTTTTTTATTTATTATTTCTCTGGCGCAAAATCTTTTTTTGTTTATATGTAAAATGCTTTTGGTTCTCAATTTATGTAAGTGCATTCACTTGTTTTTAATAAAAAATTTTGTTTGGATTTCACACTATGTGGAGTGCTTGGCTTCCTTTTTTTTTTTAACATGTTCGCATATAGTGGATGATGACCAGTGATGAGATTTTAATACTGGTGCACACTTCCATCCTCCTGGCCATTGGTTTGGGATGCAAGAGGTGGATCCTGCCAAACAGTAACTAACATTGTGCCATGCTTTTTATGACTTCTCTATAGTTTGAGAGTCATACATTTTTGGTAAGCCTTTTGGTGTGACTACCTGGTGGAAGAGGAGATTCACTTGGCGTGGGATATACGTCTCTTGATTTTTAAACCACTGATATGGCATATATTGTGTTTGTCATTTACTGGGCTTTATTTATTAAAACTGGAGCATGCAAAATCAGGCTCACTTCTGCATATAAACCAATCAACTTCAAGGTTGTATTACCAAAGCTTAATTAAACAAGCTGAGGTTAGAAGCTGATTGGCTACCATGCAAAGTTGCACCAGATTCTGAGTCCACCAGTTTTAGTAAATCTACCCCACTGTATCTATTTATACACCTTGTAGTATATTTATGTTCACAAGTAATTCTGTGTTTGGTAAAAAGGGCAGCACAGTAGGAGATCAGAATTTGGAGCTATATTGAATAACTCATAGCGTGCAAGCTTATTTTCATTTATTTTTATTTATTGCAATAGTTCCACTAGCACTGTTCAATGTTTGTTTCTACAGTTTTTGACATCATCCAATGCAGGACCAGTGGGCACAAGATGATGACAGATTCCAGTTTCCAGTTTTGAGACAGGAGCAAAGAGGACTGGGGTACCTGTCTTCCATAGGATCATGGAATAAGACAAGTTTTACTCTTTTAGACCCTTTAGATTCCTGAAAAGGAATTAACCAGACCACGCTCGTACAAATATATATGATCAAATGAAAAAATAGTCAAATAGTCCAAAAAAAGTGCCCAGTGCAAGTAAACAGTGAACACTAGAAAAAAAAATTGTTCTTCCTCTATCCACAGCACTGTGTTTCTACTGTGGAGAGAGGAAAAACACTTTTTTCACTAAAAATATTTTAGCAGTTTACACGATTCGTATCTCTGTTTGTGCTTTCCCATAGAAATACCCATTGGAGATTGGAGGAGACATTTAAAGGATCAGGAGTCTGGCTGACACTATTATTTATCTGAAATGCTTCTGACCTCCATTTTATAGTGGGGTCCACAAGATCAGGTGAGGTGACACCTATAAGGGTCTTTGGTGGTGGGCACATTGGTGGTCCTTTTATAGTGAAGAGTTTGGTGATTACTGGACTACTGAGAAGATCTGGCTTTCCGTTACACTAGAATTGAAGTGGTTTATAGGACTTGGCTACAGACACTTTTATCTATATTTATGCTGCTGCACTTTGCACAATTTTGTTTAATTGGTCTCACATTAGATATGTATTGTGTATAGGACTTTTTTCATTGGATCTGATATTTAAGTAACACCTTGTTTTGCACTTTTGCATATATGCTGTGTATTTTCGAAATATGTATATATTCTGACTATTGTTTTACTTTTGTTATATAAAGCGCTTTACCATATTCCTTTTTATTTTATTTACAGTTGCTAAATAGAATGAGGAAAGCTTGGAATATCGGGCCGTTATTTTCACATACATGAGGAGTAATTTATCCAAGGATTCCAGGTTACCAGTAAAGTAGGACTTCTGCAGCCAGGTGCACTCTAGTAATAACTAAATGAAAAGGTCCAGTCTAGGAACGCTGTGTCTTCAGTATGGTTATCAAAGCTTGATTTTGGTTTGCATGCACCTTTAGGGATCCTGCAGCAGGTGCAGTTACCAGAAGAAGAATGACATATTTGGAGGACAATACAGCCTTTCAGGCTTACACAGGAGAGGACTGAGGTATTAAGCAGTAGCAAGACAAACACAGGACAATAACAAAATGGAAAAAGTCAGTTTCAAAATCCTTGTTAACTTGTTAAGTATCAGAAATCTTTTTAAAGCTTTAAGCAAATACCTTTGGATTAAAATGTAAATTTCCAGTTAGCTGACCTAAATTTTAAAATGTGATGGCATCCTAAAGCCTTTAGATTAAACTATTTTTAATGTTTATTCCCATTTATGCAGATGTAAGACTAAAACTGTAAAATACATGTGGTGGAGCAAATTTAGGGCATTCTGGGATTTCAAGCTCTGTGTATATAAAAATAACAATTTAATCTGATATTTGCTGTCACCTTAAAGCCCGGTTCACACAGGGGCGGCACGACTTGCAGGTCGCCTCAGCGAGGCGACCTGCAAACGACTGCCCGGGCGACTTGCAAAACGACTTCTGTATAGAAGTCTATGCAAGTCGCCCCAAGTCGCCCCCAAAGTAATACAGGAACCTTTTTCTAAGTCGGAGCGACTTGCGTCGCTCCGATTAGAACGGTTCCATAGCACAGAACGGGAGGCGACTTGTCAGGCGACTAGGTCGCCTGACAAGTCGCCCCAGTGTGAACCGAGCCTAAGGCTACTTGTGCACCGGGCATCTAGTTATGGCCTTTTGGTGTGCCTAGGAGGTGTAAGTGCAGCCTATTATAAACTATTACAGACTGATGTATGCTGCAGCTGGGATGGGACTGAATGATGTACCAAGTGGCGCTCATGTTTAGCGCCATATGTGTCCATAGACGTATGCCCAGGATACAGGTATTTTGTTGAAAAGTAAATGTTTATCCTCAGCTTTTATTTACCAATGCCTGGACCACATATAACATGTGGGGCAGTGACATGGTCACAGTGGGCTTGCACTGAAACTAGTATGTAGCCTTTGAGTTGGAGAGAGACAGCTTTGATCTGGGCCTTCTCACAGTGGCATTTACTTTGTGACAGATTCCCATTAAATCAATTAAATCATGTAGTAGGACATAGTTTTGGTCAGTTGGAAAGTACTGAGTTTGCCTACAGAGCAAATAGGAGAACAGAAGATGCTATTGTGTTACCACTGCATATGGCATTGAGTCATCTGGAGGGCCCAGGAAGCTATGTGGGAATGCTGTTTATAGATCACAGCTCGGTCTTAAAACACCCTTATTTTGTTGTTTGAGGATTTGCCGAAACTGGGTCTGTCACTTTCCACCTGTCTTTGGATTAAGGATTTTTTGGCAAATATATGTCAGGTCATTAAAATGGGCCGACATTCCTGGGTCTCCAAAAGGTTGAACCCCCTACTTTATACCTATGATTGTACCCTGTACTATTGTACAAACAGCATGATTAAATTTGCTGAAAATACTACAGTACAGTAGTTGGTTGTAATAAAGGAAGGGATGAGGGGTTTTTCAGAGCGGAGGTTGGCAAGATAGTAAAGTGGTGTGTAGCAAATAATTTAACCTTGAATATGAGGAAAATTAAAGAGCTAATTGTAGATTTTTGGAAAAGCAATAGCTCTACTTTTCATCAAGGGTGACTGTATAGAGAGGGTTTCTATTTTTATGTTTCTCGGTGTATACATTTATGAGAATTTTTTCATGGTCACTTAATATACACACTGTTGTTAAAAAATGTCAGCAATGAATATACTTTCTGTGATTACTTAGAAGAATGGTCTAGGGCAGAAATAATACTTGATTTGTCCCATCCTGGCTATCATTTATTCAAATTATTACCGTCGGGCAGCTGATATAGTAATATTAAAGCTAGAACAAATAGAGAGAAAGCTTTTTTTCTGAGGCTATTAAGGCCATAAATGTGAACATTAACTCAAGTTAGGTAGCCAAATGGTCAGGGTTAAAGAAGTTTGTGTAGCTGCTGACCTTTAATAAAAGGACACTTACCTGTCCAAGTGCTATTTGTAATGTTTACATTTTGATGCAAGACCCTTTGTAGTTAAAAATGTATTATTTATGTTATTGCTTGTAGGTTTGTATTTTTTCTTATATGGGCAGATATGTTTTTTAGATAAAATGGATTGTAGCCCATGTAAGTGTATATTTAGCAAAAGTACACTGGCTTATTACTGCACATCAAACAACCATTGAACAAGTCATAGTTTAATTTACCCCTCTATCTGTGCAGTTCTCAGGTCTTCATAAATTATGAATAATTTTTTTTTTGCAAACACCAAATATTTAGCTTCATATTTCTTCTATTGAGACATCCTCTAAACGGGTGGTTATAAATTGTGTTTCAGAATAACTAGGAGTAGTGTTACTCACATAACCCAGTAAGTTTTTTGCTCATGTGGTGCTCTAAGTCCTTATTTGCACAGAGCGTTTCTTTAGCCCCTCTGAACGCCAGAACTCCTAGCAGGAAAAAAAGCTGCCTAAAAAACACATCAAAAGTCAATATTGCACACGCGTTTAGCTGCATTTAAGAGCATTTCGATGCATCATGCATTGAGTGTTAATGGATTCCATTGGCCAGAATATTATTTGTTCTGCCACTGGAATGCAATAACACTCAAATGTGCCTAAATGCATCTAAGCATTTAGGTTCATTTAGACATAATCCACATTTTTTCTTTCTTCAGCTCCTCTCCTGAAAGCACCTTTGTTGTTTTGTTTTTTTGTTTTCAGCCTCTACTAATACACCTGTAAATGTCTATGTGTGCATGGACAAATGGGGGAGCTTGTTCATTTAAGCTTTAAAAATAATAAAACCTGGAAGCTGATTGGTTTCTAAGCAGAGCTGCATTCGATTTTGCACTCTCCAGTTTTAGTAAATCCCCCATAGGCTTACATAGAGGTGCTTTTGCAGGCTGGGGAAAAAAAGCCACATGCCTATAAAAGCAGCATTTTTGAACTCGTACAGACTTCAAATGAAAGCTTATATTCTAATCTTACTCCTGAGTTTACAAAGAGCAACAAACATAACAAAGTATATTAAAGGAGCAGAGAATGTTTGCACAATAATGCTTTCTTAGCTAGGTGAAAAAGTAAGAACAGTAAAAGGAGAAGCAATAGACTGATAGCTTATCTCTCTGTAACTCTGCTCTTCCTCCAATCAGCATGCTTTGTCCATTGCAGCACCTATGCACGGCACTGTTTCCCCATCTCCCCATTTAAGCTTTGCTGTACAGGGACTGCAAGTGGCTGATACCAAGTAAAATTTAGGTACATACATTGCTTGCATTTGAAAATGTACGGTTAATGATCTAATAATAAATACAGAATCTCAGTAAAGGATAATTAAACACAAGAAAGAATGATGTAATATATTGCAGCTTGCCAGTCCTTAGATGTGGTTACTGCATTTGTTTTCATTTGTCAGGCTTTAGAACATATTCAGCACATAAGTAAAATATCTGTTGATCCTACCAGAAATGCATTGTCCTTGTCAGTTTCTGTGAGCTGAACTGGAAGACACATTTATAAACTTATTATCTTCCTATCCTTGATGTAATGTAAATGACCAAAGGCAGATACATCTGAGGTCAGCCTAGGTAAAAATCATGTAAAATCAATAGATACATTAGAATGGGTGAAGTCACTCAAGGACTGGAAGTGTGTTATTTGCAGGATTACTAGGTGGAAGAAAAAAAAAAAGACTAAAAAAAAAGAATGCAGCCAACTCATCTAAGGACTGGTAAGCTGCAATATGTTACAGTTTTGGGCTTATATACACTTTAACCACTTCCTTACCACGCTATAGCCGAAAGACGACTACAGCGCGGTTCTGTTGTTCCGGGAGGGCATCCATGGACGTCCTGCCGGAACTATGCCCCTCACGCGCTCCTTGGCGTGCTCTGTAATCGGGCCAATCACAGTAGCCCTTTGCCACGTGATCAGCTGTGTTAAATCACAGCTGAACAAAGTGTAAACAGACTTGCCAGTTATTGGCAGTACTTTCCTCATGTGTTGTTACAGCGTGAGAAGAGGAGAGCCGGTAATTGGCAATCCTGACAGGGGACATGTACACAGATAATCAGGGCACAATCAATGTTGCCCATTGGTGACTCCTCATCAGTGCCCATTAGTGCAGCCTGTTAGTGCCCATCAGTGCCGCCTATCAGTGTACATCAGTGCCCCATATCAGTTCAGCCTCATCAGTGCTGCCTATCAGTGCCCCATATCAGTGCAGCCTCTTCAGTGCCCATCAGTGCCCCATATCAGTGCAGCCTCTTGAGTGCCTCCTCATCAGTGCTGCCTATCAGTGCCCATCAATGCAGCCTATCAGTGCCCATTAGTGCAGCCTGTTAGTGCCCATCAGTGCCGCCTATCAGTGTCCATCAGTGCCCCATATCAGTTCAGCCTCATCAGTGCTGCCTATCAGTGCCCCATATCAGTGCAGCCTCTTCAGTGCCCATCAGTGCCCCATATCAGTGCAGCCTCTTCAGTGCCTCCTCATCAGTGCTGCCTATCAGTGCCCATCAATGCAGCCTATCAGTGCCCATTGATGTAGCCTCATCAGCACACATCAGTGAGGGAGAAAATTTGTTTATTTGCTAACTTTTATAACAGAAACAAAAAAATATATATATTTTTTTTCCAAATTTTTCATTTTTTTTGTTTGCATAGCAAAAAATAAAAAGCCCAGTGATGATTAACCACTTCAGCCCCAGAAGATTTTACCCTCTTCCTGACCAGAGCACTTTTTGTGATTCGGCACTGCTTTGCTTTAACTGACAATTGCGCTGTTGTGCGACATTGCACCCAAACAAAATTGACGTCCTTTTTTTCCCACAAATAGAGCTTTCTTTTGGTGGTATTTGATCATCTCTGCGGTTTTTATTTTTTGTGCTATAAACAAAAAAAGAGCGACAATTTTGAAAAAAAGCAATATTTTTTACTTTTTGCTATAATAATTATCCCCAAAAAATATATAAAAAAACTAATTTCTTTCTCAGTTTAGGCCGATATGTATTCTTCTACATATTTTTGGTTAAAAAAAATCGCAATAAGCGTATATTGATTGTTTTGCGCAAAAGTTATAGCGTCTACAAAATAGGGGATAGATTTATGGCATTTTTATTATTATTTTTTTTTTATTAGTAATGGCTGCAACATGACAGAGATCACTGCTCCCGATGACAGGGAGCAGTAGATTCCTATCATGTCACTAGGCAGAACAGGGAAATTCCTTGTTTACACAGGCATCTCCTCATTCTTCCGCTCCGTGACACGATCGTGGGCGCCCAGCGGACATCGAGTCCGCGGGACCCGCGGGCACGGTCATGAAGTACGCGGTGGACGCGCGCGCATGCCCGCAATGCCGCGATTTAAAGGGGACATACGCCCATTTGCCCAGCCGTGCCATTGTGCTGGCATACATCATCGTGCGCTGGTTGGCATGTGATTAAATACCACCAAAAGAAATCTCTATCTGTCTAAAAAAAATAAAAATTATAACAATTTCAAATGAGTATAGTATTGCATGACTGCACAATTGTCATTCAAAGTGTGAGAGTGCTGAGAGCTGAAAATTGACCTGGGCAGGAAGGAGGTATAAGTGTCAACTAAGCATGTGTCTTTTATACCTATCTGGAGTTTAGCTTTGATTTTTGTTTCCACATAATATGCTGATTAAAGTGAACACAACATAGCCTTCTGGCACTGCTTACCTCACTGAGCCACCCACCTGCCGCTATCCGAGTCCAGGCTGAGGCTCCGCTGAGTCCGCTGCTTCTTCTAAGGGAAGGGAGAGAGAGGAGGCCCGGAGGAGGGGCGGAGTGCAGATGTATATCACTCCGCCGCCTGCGGGACCTGCACAGCCGGAACTATATAAGACCCATTGAAAAATGCGGCTGGATCACTCCGCCGCGCCTGTGGTCCCGGCTACTCCCTAGTCCCTGCAGTGCAGCAAATAGATGCTTTTTCTTGCCAGGACCAACCCAGGCCAGTGGTGACATGAGCAATATTCACAACTACTCCCAGCAGTCACAACTAGCAATGAGAGCACAAGGATGATTAGAGTGTGCCTGGGCACACCCGGAACACTCCATGGGCACGCCTATGAGCCTTCACTTTATACACTAACTATCACTCTAAAGAAAGTAGCACCCTAAGCAGGGTACACACTTTCCACTATAAACAGAGCACCTGATTTTACTAAAAAGTGAGATTCCTTCAATCTTGCAATTCCAAAGTGAATGGATGGCATTGATCCATTTAGATGACTGCATTGTCAGAAGAATTAATTTGTTCTTTTAATCTATTTTCCCTCTTCTATATCAGCCATGTTGCTTCATGCTGTGAAGGCCGTTTTTTGGGAATGGGCACAGTGTTGCGTTTTCTTATGTGACTAACCAGTTTCCTCATATTACAAAGAATAAAGAATGCAAGGCTAGATCCAACAAAGAAAAATATTTATATAAGCAACCATTCATTTTTTTCATTTCTCAACAGGTTTTTTTTCTCTACATACATATCTACAAATGTATCTCCATCTCTATCTACAGAGCTTCAGAAAATGAAGGCCCAATTTCATTGTAATTTATTACTACATTTTCAGTAAGTCTCCAGAAGGAAATAAATAGAAGAGTTGCTTAATTCTGTTCAGGTAAATAAATAAAAATTCAGGGACACTTGCAGTCTGCCGTACAACAATGCTGGTTTGGCTTTAGCATACATATTTGGCTTCATCGGATGATTTGGCACAAACGTACATCCAGAATTAAATTTCTGCAGACAACCAATATGGAAATATTAGATCAAACCTGGCAAAGTATTTAAGGCAGCACTAAAAGTACTACTTTGCAGGTTAACAAAACTCAGATTTCAAAAATACACTGCAAATACAAAACATTTGGCTTTATAAAACACAATTTTACCATTGACTCTTTGATATATGAATTAGGTTGTTGGATCAACAGATGTATTACTTTAATTGCTTGTCTGTTGCAGAACTGCAAACGTACACCAAGAAGTGCACCTTTGTTTTATCAAAATAAATTGATATGGAATAGGACTCTAATTTAGCACCAGGAATAATGCCATAATATAATAAAAATGAAAAAAATTATTGATATACAGTCTTAAAAAAGACCAAATGGTTTAAACATGATGAAAACAACAATGCAGTGAGCATATGTTAGAAACCAGCACATATGAGTGACATAGGCTTAGCCCAGGATGAAAAACCTCAGGACAAATAAATCAAGTAAGTATAGAGTCCTCCTGTGGTAGATAAGATAGTGTGGCCTATTTGGAAGATGCTATGCCTTATGTCACTTATATCAACATATTTATATGAGTGCTTTTGTTTATTCATATAATTACTTTATAACCTTGATTCCCCAGGTTATGTTGGTTAGGTTATATTTATTATTTTCAATTGTATCATCTATTAGGTGGCTGTTTTTTTTTTTTGTGTGGAGGCCTTATAGCATCCTTTGTGCAACACCAGACGTACATCCTGCAGTCTCTCTAGGTGAATGCACCAATCCTACATTATGCTATGCCAAGAACCCTTTTTTGTGAGTTATCATTGATATATATTGGATTTATATGTTATATTTTGGTTTTTGTTAATTTCTCCTTTTTGGTTTTTGTTATTTATAGGTATTTATGTTACAGATCTCACCTCGACCCCCTGAAGAAGACTTACAACTTTTTGAGTTGAAACGTGTTGGGTTCCCTTATACATGTCATGTGTTGAAGATGTTGTGTACTACTTATGTGGTGGTTTATAACTTAGGCTCACTGCATTGTTGTTTCTATCATGTTTAGACCATTTGGTATTTAAGACTGCATATCAATAAATAGTTTTTATTTAATTTTATTATATTGTGGCCCAACTCCTGGTTCTAATTTACAGTCCTATTCATTTTATTTTTATGTTACTATATAGGGATGTGGAACCTGGGAATTCTTATTGGGTCTGAAGAAGGCTTAACTAATACCTCTGTTTTATTTTACAGGATTGCTAGTTTGTCGAAGGAACATAAGATATACAGCAATAATTTGCATGGTTGTAGTTTAATAGCACAGAATGTGCAGTTTAATTTACAATAGTGCAGCCAACACTTCACTCTCCAAAATAGTGAAAATAAAAAAAGTATCTTAATACCTCACAGTTCCTTTGCCACTGAGCATACACAGAACCATACTGTACATTTATTTTCACAAAATACAATCAAAGAGCACAGCAACAAAAGCATATGGCTTCATTTATGCAAGAATAGTGCAGCTGACCTTGCAGAAGTCAATGCCCTTTTGTAAGTAAGTCTGAAAGATACAGTCATCCAACAGTGCAGATGAGGTGGCTGAAGCTGCTTTTTCCCATCCAGTAGCATTGGTAGAACAGAACACGTACTGAATTCCACTTTATTATTCCTAGCTTGTCACTGTGTGCACCCATTGCACAGCATCACAGCAAGTCAATGACACCTCCCAAGTGCCTTTGTTGGTAGAGCTTGTCCTTCCTCCTGACATATTGTCATAACAGCCCCAGCAGGATTAGGTGGAAGACCCGGCTTGTTTGATGGCTGCTGTCACAATCACAATGGAAACTGAAGGTCTGCCCTAATGAGTTTAGGGAGAGGGCAAGTTTAATTTCAACAGTAATGTAATATCCAAAGCATACACTACTGAACAATTAAAATCATGCATAAAACATCCATTGTCTAATAACTTTAAATAGTTGTCAGTAAGATTGTTTTGTTCCATTGGTTGTTATCTTGGCCCATATTCATAACTGCTTGGTGCACCAGCTGTGGAATACATGTTAGCCGCTGCTGGGTTCATATGGTGATGATGGTAGCCATGTCCTCTAATGCTTGGCAAGGGATAGGGGGTCGGTCTGGTTTTTGCTCCTAAATAGTGATCGTAGGTTGTTGGATACTTGTATGGGTGGTGATGAAGAGGTTCTGAACCTTGAGAGTGTGGGTCCAGACGCAGTTCATGAGGGGGACTGGGTCTGCTAGGGTTAAGGGGCACAAGTCCACCTGGTACAGGAAGTGAAGGGCTAAGAACTCTGGACATAAGTTGCTGGTGAGCTGCGTCTCCATGTAATGGTGTGCCACTGGTGTCCCTTTCATACTCCCTTCTGCTGTCTCCATCTGAAAAAGAAAGGAAAATAAAACTTCATGATATCTCATTAACAGGGAAACTAATTTCCTGCTTCTTCAAGAAAAAAAAATACTTAAACTATAAAAATAGAAAAAAAAAATGAAAAAAATAAATGTGTGCAGCCTGCCCTAGGAAGTGTTAACAAAAGAACATTTTGTTAAAACAAAATCAGAGTTATGGAAAAAAAGCATTATGGGCACAGAGATATAATCACTGTGCCTAGCCCTATTTGACCTTCCTTACGACTGATATCATAAGTCTTAATCACAAAACACAACTTTAACAGCAGTGTACAGTATAATGCATTACTGAACAACAGGTATCTAAGACGCTTCTCATATTGTAGCTGACAGTATAATGTACTCCTTGTTTTATGCCCTAAAAATGTTAACATGAAATCATTACATATATATACATATGTATATTATTACATATATATATATATATATATATATATATATATATATATATATATATATATATATATATATATATATATATATATACACATATGTATAATATACATATGCTTTTATCAGAATATTTGCATTTAGCTTATCATTTTCATAAGTCATTAAAAGACTATACTTCCTTTTCCATAAACTTTTAGACACCAGTTTGGATGGCAGATTGCGCTTATGGTACTATACCCATACTTCATTCTCTCTCAAAGCTTGGCTAGTCAAAAACACACTAAGGCCTCATACACAATACAGTTGCTAAACTGAAGTTTAGGATTAAAGTAGTAAACCGCTGAAGGTATTCACCCTTAAAGTTCCACCTTCACTGCACAAGCAAAGGGTGCACGTAGCAGAACGTCTGGAGTAAAGAAGAGATGTCTCGATGGCCACACACCAATAACATCACCTTTATTTGAATCCAAAAAAGCATAAAACGACAGTTCATACAGTAAGCGAGGGAATAAGATACAGCAGGCAATACAGCTGTGACCATCCAGACATCTCTTTTTTACTCCTGAAGTTTAGGAGCAGATGGGCATTTTTCAGCAACTTCTGAACTCTCCTCTATGTTATCTGATGTATACATGTATACTCAGTCATTTATAGTAGTTAAGAGGCAGTTGAGGTTACTGGCAATTTTTTGAAAGCAGAAAAATTGCGTTCAAAACTGTAGTTTACTGGCGTTTTAAACGCCAAATACTTGTAACCGTGTGTAACTGCGGTAAACTGTGTTTATGAGCATTTGCATTTCTAAGGAGCAGGGCCCTCTGATTCCTACTGTATTAAAGTGTATTGTATTTGTACTGTCTACCCTCAAGTTGTAAAGCGCTACGTAAACTGTTTGCGTTATATAAATCCTGTATAGTAACAATAATAAGTGTTTTTAAAGGGGAAAACATTTCTGATAATTTTTGAACATATAAAAGTGTTGAAAAAAACAAATTTCACCACGTGCTTTTTGCCTGCATCAATCGATGAGTCCAGTACCAACTAACTCTGGTCCTCTCACTCAATTTTCTACATCTTTGGAGCCTCAGCAATAGCAACATCAGGAACATTTCCTCACATATGCTCATGATGGGTTCCATAGCGAAAACAAAAAATAAGACCGCTATCTACAAGCAGGCTGCTCTCTCTGCTGTTGCTCTCTCTTCTCTTACAGAATGGCTGAAATAGTTAATAATGCTTGTTTTTCATGCATTGTGGGCATTTGGGAGGCTCTCCTGAGGTTATTGTTAAAAAAAACGCTTCTGACCTCAAATGCTCATAACTGCTGCTAAACGCTTATAAACTTGGAATGTAAAATCTGTAAAACCAATATTTTTCACCGTCAGTTTCCGGTTGTCAAGTTTCCAACATTTAGAAAAGGTTTTCAACTGCCCTGTGTACATGAGCCCTAACACATACAGTATGAGGTGTGCAACTTATGGTTTGTAATCGAAATGTGAGCCAGTGGGGTTTGTTCATAAAGGAGTAAAAATTGTTTACATAGCGAAGCGTTTATTCACTTTCTCTACCCAATTGTGCAGGGATATGTATAAAAATGTTTTTTTAGAATATTGCATTTTTGGAAAAGGGTTCTTTTCTAGTTTCTATTTTGATGTGATTACTGTGCAACTTTGGCCTCATGGACTTCAATAGAAACACACCAAAAAATGCAAGTACGTGCTTTTTTTGGCACATTTTTGCAGGTTATTAAGGCATTTTAACAACCAGCATTCAGTCTCCTTACCCTACCAAAAAACACAGTAGTATCATAAACACATCAAAAACATGTAAAAAACATAACATTTGCACTACACAATGGGATTTATTTACTAAAGGCAAATTCACTTTGCACTACAAGTGCACTTGGAAGTGCAGTCGCTTTAGATCTGAGGGGAAGATCTGAAATGAGGGGAAGCTCTGCTGATTTTATCATCTAATCATGTACAAGCAAAAATGCTGCTTTTTATTTTCCTTGCATGTCCCCCTCGGATCTACAGCGACTGCACTCCCAAGTGTGCAGTGGATTTGCCTTCAGTAAATAAACCCCAATGACACTGAAAATTGGATCAGATTGCAGCTGCACTAGTGTGAAGCTAGCCTAAAGACAAATAGGAGTTGATTTATTAAAGGCAAGTAGACTGTGCACTTTGCAAAGTGCAATTACACTCTGCAAGTGCAGTTGTTCCAGAGCTTAGTAAATTAGATGAATCTTTACTTTGCAAACAGTACTCAATCATGTGCAAGGAACATTAAAAAAATGCATTTTTGCTTGCTTATGATGGGATGATGGAAGCCAGCAGAGCTTCTGCTCATATACTAAACTCTGGAGCAACTGCACTTTGCAAAGTGCACAGCTTATTTATCTTTAGTAAATCAACCCCATAGACTGTGCACTTTGCAAGTGCAGTTGCACTCAGAGCTTAGTGAATGTGGTTAAGATCTGCTGATTTCCATCATCCAATCACATGAAAGCAAAAATGCCGTTTTATTTTTAATTTTCCTTGCACCTGATTGGGTATAGTGAATGTGGTTAAGATCTGCTGATTTCCATCATCCAATCACATGAAAGCAAAAATGCCGTTTTATTTTTAATTTTCCTTGCGCCTGATTGGGTATTCTTTATAAAGTGAAGCTTCACCACACTCACCAAGCTCTGGGTAAAATGAGTGCAATTGCACTTGCAAGGTGCAGTCTATTTGCCTTTAGTAAGCCAACCCCTTTGTAATTGCAAGCACATCTTAAGGGTCATTTAAATCTTTTGTCAAATATCAGTATTTCCACTTTTTCACCCCCTTTCTTTCTGTAATACCTAAACCTATTTTATATAAGGATAGTTTATTAATTATTGTTTAGTTCCACTAAACCTCATTACAAAAATATTGAGATATATATTAAAATAATGTGATGACATCACAAGTCTACACTAAGCAGAAATTGGGGAGAATGCATGCATAGGGTATAAATGAAGGTACTGATAGACATGAACTGGTTGTTGTTTGATCCTGTACCATGTTTTCAGGTAACAGCAAACTGGTGCAGATTTCTCCGGTAGCCATGTTGATGACCTAACATTTTATTCTTTTTTTTTAGTTTTTACAAATTATATATATAATCTATGTAACATCCTTGCAGTCAAGCAATACAACTGGGTCACCTGCCTGTCCCTAGCCTGTGATTTGACAGTGAAGGAGGAGCATTAAACTAATAAGGTAATCTCTCTCCTTTTGTCAGCATCTTCCTTGTCAGCTCATGTGCATGCAGTAAGGCCTGACTGGCAATCACTACTGCTCCTTTCTCTTATAATGTGCATTGTATTGTACAGGGAATTACAAGAGGCTGGTGTAAAGAAACATTCACATACTTGGATTTGTGGCCTTAAAAAATAAATGTAATTATGTTATTTAACACATATCTGCATTTATTGTTTTTATCTACATGGAGTTCAGCTTATCTATTATATTTTAATTGTTAAATATTCGGAGAAAGCATTGGACGAGTGTTGGTACAAATTGTTGATGTTTTGTACACCAACAAACTTTTATTACTGAAATATGGATTCGTTATTATATAGGCAAACTTTTTTTAATAGTGTCTCCCAGGAGAATATGACAGTTGTCTAATTTTAATATTGTGTTAATATTGTGTATCATTGAGGTTTATATAAATATTTATATAAAGAGGGACTAAGGGCAATTGAAATATGTTTTTTGGGGGGTGTATTTGAGTGTGATTAATTTCCCTGTAATTTTTTCTTTGTTTTTTTGTATATTTAACACATATTGGGGAAAACGCACCCCACAATTGGTTGGAAGGGAGTAACCACATTTTTTAATATTGTTCAATCTTTAGTTCAAACTTATTAATACATATGTATTATAATATCAACAGGCTGATACTGGGCACAGATTAAGAAAATACAAAGACCAAGGTGGAGGTAGAAGGGGAAAAAAGCCTCATTTGTTATTATTGCTATGCTGAATTCAATGGGTCAGATGTTCTCTCACCCTGTTAGTAAAATAAACAGGGGGCTTTGTGATTGTTCTAAACAGAAGCTGCCAACAATGCAGAAGAGCCTGTGTGAATAGTAAAGCACACATTTTCCAGCACTCCGTAGCCAGAATGCACAGGGGAGGAAAAGGCAACACAACTGTTGTAAGCAAAAAGCCTCCAATCCACATCATTGTGAATAAGTCAAACCTGTGTCCTCCTGACAAGACATTCTTATAGGGATGAAATCTGAAAGAAATGACTGACATGTATGTGCACGCTTGAAATTTCTTAAAGTTGTGTAACCCTAAACAAACACAGACTGCATTTATTTGACCAGACCCAAAGTGTGCTATACAGGATAGGCCCCTTGTTGTCTCTAGAACTGTTTGCTCTGCATAATGGAAAATAAATACATATAAAATGTACCACTGTGTGACACCTCAAGTCTGAAGTTAAGTAGCATGCAAAACTCCTGCAGCTAAGCTCATTTACGAAAGCATACGCATATGGAGACCCTGGGGTGCTAAGGTCATTTAGGCAAATGTACCTCTATTTTGACACGTATAGTGGCAGAGGCTCGTGAAAGGTACACAACTGAATAATTCTGCTTGTTCTTGTAGGGTAGTGTAGCCTGTAAATAGATTCGGCATTGATGAGCAGAAGTGTTTGAATATAAACGAAGGCAAGTTTAGAAAATGGTACTTTTTGGCTTGAAAACTTTTTTTCTGCACTACCATAAGGAGGGGTTCTCTTCTCTGTACCTTGATAGATGATATATATATATATATATATATATATATATATATATATATAGGCACTTACCGGGCTTTCTAATTAAGAAATAGTAGAAGAATATCAAAGTTGTATTATGCTGACATTTTCGCAGGTCTCGGCACATCTCAAGGTATATATTGTACAATCAATAGCTCATATATGTATACATCTTTAGGCCAACAAAGAGAAGAAGATTGTAGCTTGCTTTTCTCAGACACTCCTTAGCCTCCATGTACCTTTAGGTCTATATAGACAACAGCACTGGCTTTGGGTGTAAAATGACTGTTCTTGGATTCAAAGATTACTATATGTACTTGTAACATAATAACATTTTGTTATGACCTTGACGGAAAAAAAAATGCATTTTTAGTAAATGCACTTGCAAAATTTCCCAAATGTCATTTTTGATAATTTCCACTTTTTTCTTGCTTGCTGGAATTTATGTTTACTATTTATTTACATATTAGTGTTATATATGTTATTCTAAAGGTTCTCCTGGTGGCTATTAGCAAATCAGCCGTTAGATGACTTCTGGGGTAAAGGGTAAGCCTCGTCAAGAGTGGATTGTTTTAGTAGATTTAGTAGAGTTTACTAAGATTATTTTCATTAAATTGCTCACAAAAAAGGGATTAGCAAATTTGTTAAAAAAAATAAAAAAACATTTACATTTTTTCAAGACGTCACGTAAAGTGATATTAAATTGGTCTCTGAGGGAATAGTTTTATTGTTTCTACTTTCAAAACTAGAAAAGTGAGAATATAGCATATAATCTGCACACTGGAAAATAGGCATATTAGTACTTTAAATGCAGTTTGCAATGAGCAGTTTGATTAAAATAATCTGCAGAATATTTATACATATATATATATATTTAGCATGCTCTTAGACTGCTTTATAAACTGTTTTAACTATTGATTTTAAACTATTCTTACTATTATATGTTGCTAGCCTATGCCTCTGGTTGGAATTAAGGTTCTGTTTGACTTCCTAGTTAATTAGGGCAGCCTTATAAGAGCAGATAGTTATGTATGTGTGTGTATTTTGCTATGACTGTGGCCAGGATTGTTGTGGATGTCAGTTTTTACAAATTATATATATATATAATCCATGTAACATCTCTAGACTACATATTTTGTAGTATTCCTTTCTTCCTTTTTATATATGTAATATGGATGGGGACATTGGCTTTGTGTGGCTTATATTTAGAAGATGCGTATACATATGGTACATATGCAACATATGTGATGTGATAATCACTTAAGATAATTGTATACTGCAATATTTCAGGTGAAGTGGTTCTTACGATACACAGTACTTTCAAACATTTCAGAAAAGGTTAATTTTCCTACATAGTGACATTTTCCTCCAAGTACTGGTACATAGGCACCACCTGTCATTTTGGGTGGGAGATATGCCTATCTCTGGCCACCCATCATAATATAGTGTTAAGACCACACAATGCTGAATAAGCCAAAACAAGATCAAGACTGCATAACATATGAAAACAGCACTGTTAAGAGCTCTCAGGTCTGCATAGGAAGATAAAGTGAGCTGGCAAAGATCCTGATGACTAGATCCTAACACTAAGCCCAGGAACTGACCCAAGCAATGTAAGCACCCTATAAGAAAGAAGCCAGATGCAAAATCAAGGTTTCCTCTTTAGGAGTTGCTTTGAAAATGCTGACAATGTTTCTGTGTGCTGCCTTTAGCATTTCCAAGCTTGAAGGGGCCAGACAGGAACATGGCAGGGTGATGCAGAAAAAAAAACTTAAATAATTACACCCCCTTCTTTCCACTGACTTGTCCAAGCACAGCAGAAATAATGTAGATTGGTGTTGGTGCTTGAATATGCAGCAAGATAACTAAAGTGTAGTGTGCTACATGCTGTTTTCTGCTGCTGCTAAACTAAATTTTGACCGAATTGTAAAATTGGAATAAATTAATTTGAACAAGAAGTTTCCAAATAATTTACTTAAAATGTTATGTTACCATTTGTCTGGAAATTTGGCGGTTAATAGACAAGTTCTGTATTGAGCAACAACTGTTCATCACACCTATCATGTGACATATTATAGGTCATGTAGTTAAGCGATGAATTCAAGTCAAGTCAAGTGATAAGTCAAGTATGTACCCCTTGATATTGCTGGATTTATTACCAGTACCCCCTTATTCTGCATACCTGAGATCTGTTTTATAAATTATATATTCTTTTTAAAACTCTATTAAGATGCAAACAGAAGAATTCCCTAGGGGTACACTTGTTGAGAACCCTGGATCTAGTTTACTAAAGGTCAATATAGTATTTCCTATCATTACTAAGACATGTGATTTTTTTACCATTTGCTTTCATGGGGCCATTTCTTTTAATAGAACATGGGTACTATACATTCTGCTAGCATAGACATGATGTGAGCCAGCATATTGATAAGCATCGAGGCTGGAAATATTTCACTGACCTTTGTCACTTCCATTTTGTGGAGGTGATGAAACAGGATTCCTAGACCTTGCAAACGCACTCATAAGAGGAAGAGATCCTGGCCGATGATTCCTAGGCCTGCCAGATAAAACAGAAATAAGTCAATCCCAAATTGTACATGACCATAATAAGCTAAATACTGGGACACATTTATCAATGAGGCAACGATAAATATAGATAAAGTTAAATATGCTTTTCCAGAAGTCAGTGTATCTATGTAAAAAGAACAGTACAATGGCCCAGCTGGGGCTAAATAATACTACTGAAAAATGGCCAAGTCCATGCAACAAGCATAGGACTTCTAAAGCAACCAGAAACATTGTATGACAGACAATGGAACTTACCATCTGGGTCTGAAATGGAAATAAGTTCCAGTGCTATACTAACTATAATGCTGATAACAAGCAAACTGCAGAAGAGCAGACAGAATATACTTTCAATATCTGATACTCACTTTATAAATGTGTTCCAATACTGTTTTAAGCTAGGATCACATGGTTGAAAGGACTGTCTTTTTTCCATCACGTTTTTGTAAAATGAAGTGGATTAGACACAGGAGAATAGGAGATAGCAGAGTAGGGCAGCTTAGAGAACTATTGTTCTCCAGGCAGGGATGTATTAGTAACATACACACCGTCTGCCAAAAATTAATGTCAGAAGAAGGTCAAGCAAAAGTGCTATTTTTTTCAGATCTCTATGCTATCCTGCTCTGCCCTGTCTCTCTCCCATCTCTCACCTGTTTGTTTATAGAAGCCTGATAAGGGAGGGGTGGTCCTTTAGGAAACTGCATGAACAAGCCCATACAAGGCCTTCTTACATTTTATTTCAATTATTCCCTATATTTTCATATTCAGCCTATTTATTAAAGGGAGTTGACCACCTGAAGACCTACAAGGGTAGTCTGATATACATGCATGATCTGAATCTCATTCTCCACATAACTAGCAAACGGGTTCATGATGGGAAGGAGAGGAAGTGTTGATGGAAGCTGCCGATACTCAAAATATGATTTCTTTAACACCACCAATGGTAAGCAAAATCCCTTCAGGCACAACCAATCAAATAACTATGTCTTACAGCTTCTTTTACCAGGCCATGTCACAATTAGTCTTTGTCTACCTCAAATATTCAGCCAAGTTAAAAAAAAAATGAATCTGTTTCCCCATAGCCATGCTTGGCTATCTGGAATTAAAAATAGAAACATGCCTCATGTAAAACATTACATATTTACTAAATGATGTATATTTAAATACAAACAGAATAAAAGCCAAGTGGCTTTACTAGAAATGCTCAAATAAAACAGTAGCTGTTTTATATATTCATTTTAGTAACCATTCATCGTCATTTCTGCTTTGCATATACCGGTTTAGCAAATTCTTGATATCCCTGTGCAAACATTTTGCACTGAGGTCTGAGGCATGCAGCCACTTGCACTTAAACTAAAGTCAATACAGTGCAAGTGCTAGTGAAGATTTTGTTATTGAAAGGAACCTTGTTCATAAAATTGGAAATGTAAGGTTGTAGTGATTTTTCTGTCCTAGGAGCTTGTATATCCACATCTGTTAAAATGGAAATAGTCAAAACACATTTATTCATTGTGAGAGAGCGATTTTTTTCAGCTCTGCAACTATTTTTCACAATAATGTTTTTCAATAGACAATACTCACCAGTCTTCTGGGTCACAGTCCCGGAAGCCCTTGGCAAAGGGATTGCTAGCAATTTTAAGTTGGGTTATCTAGGATGAAGCAAAAATATATATATATATTAAATATTCTTGAAAATATCAACTTAATTAAAAAAATTTATTCATACATTCAAAAATGATTATTTAGCAAAATTTTCATGAACTGCAGTCTTTAATTCTTCTCAGATTTAGTCATTTTGGTGAAATGCATTGGAGCCAATTGAAAAGGAGAATTGAAGGTAGTTTTTAAAGGTGCAATGGTATTTGAGGGTTATGGAAGCTCACGTCAACTATCCTCCACTTGTTCCCATGACAAAAAATGGCCTTTAATTAGCCTCATTATTTTACATATTTTTAACAGGATGAAAAAAAAAAGAGTGGAAAAAAGTTTAATAAAAATGTAAAGTGACTGTACACTATTAACATTTAAATACACAAAAAATGAAAAGTAAGTCCTAAGAACAGTGCCAGTTTTCAGTTTCCATGAGTATGAATTATCTTATTCTCCACAGATCAGACATTTTTCTCAAAACAACTAATCTCAATTAGCGCAACCTATCTGTGATTAAAGTTGCACTACACTATTTATTGGATTATACGTTACACTATTTACCAAGATTTCCAGAACTGCAAAGTGACACACACTTAAATATTTATTAGGAGCTATGAAAACAGTGACATTTAAACCTTATCAGTTCTCATCTGTTAAAATTATTTAAACAGTTAAAGAATGGTTTACTGAGGCCTTGTTCATAAATTATATATATATATATATATATATATATATATATATATATATATACACGCACACACACACCTTTTTGAAATATATTTTAGTTTTTATGTGTTTTGATATGCACAGACATTCAATTGAATGAACCATGTATGTGAACTTCATTAATTTTTTTAACACGCAACGCCCTGTACATATATGTGAGATTTGAATAATTTGTTTTTTATGGTTGTGTGCTATTGAGGTGTGAACAAGGCCTAAAATTGGGCTTAACCTCTTTTTAAAATGTTGTTGGAGCACATATGGAAAAACAAAAGCTAGAAAAGTAAAGCACTTGTCTATGATAATGCCTTTTCAAGTTTTATTTTTTCCTAAGCTAATTCAAAACTGAAAGTGTATAACATTGACTTTGGCTCTGTTTTGTGTATTGCAATTTTAATCAGCGAAGTGCCTTCATAATATAGTGGTTTTGGTTGATTTTATTTTACATTTTTAAAAGTTTTTTTCTAACTGATCTTTTATCTTTTGTTTTTAAATATTTACATTTCTTACAATTTCATAAGTGAACATTCAATAAAGTGTATACCAATGACACTGGATTGGGGTTTTCTGAGGAGGGAGGCTACAAGACTCAGTATGAGTCAGGGAGGGGGAGAATTCACTCATCTGACTTATTCACTTGTGTGTGTAAATTTCAGCTTGAGCTATTGGTGACTATACAGCGTGGGATTTTTTCAGCAATTCAGGTAATGTTAGTCTGATAAACGAGCACCACCTGCTGGCCATACATTTTTATGCATTTTCACATGACTGAGGTTGGACTGCAGGATTAGTGACAAGCAGTAACTGACAAGGGTTGGTGAATAGAGACTAAGGCAAGTTGCAGACTGGACACTAGCAAACCTGTTGCTGGTGACAACGTACTAGTGACCAGAAGGCTAGAGAGACCAACAAAAACACTAAAATCTGCACTTGTAACTATGTCATCATTTTCACACTGGCTGGTGCAGCAAGACCTTGCTGCCTCATTGTTGAGGTAGATGCTGCAGTGTTCCAACCAATGAGGAAACAACACAGAGAGGGATACATGCAGTAAATATCGGTAAGTTCAATTCATGCTCTCTCTAGAGATCCATTTGCTGGTGTGTTCCCGCCAGCAGCAGGATCGCCACTATGGTGTAGCTAAATAAGGCTTGGCTGGAAATATATATATATATATATATATATATATATATATATATATATATATATATATATATATATATAATTACCTGACTAAAAGGACAACAAACATATTTTAACAGTTTTTCCCCAAACATAATAGGAAGTATAAATACAATAATCAGAATACTATAGGAGTAGAGAATGTTCACTTAGCAATGTGAAGCTCTATTTTTTTGAATTATCCAATCATATGTAGGGCTAAGTACTGTTTATTTAATTTCCCCTGTGCATGATTGGGTATAGGAGGACACAGCTTCACTATTCCAAGTGCTTCTTGAACTCTCTTAGTACATCAGTCCCAGGGAATAAACACTGCAGCTCAAATTGAGGTGAAAGTTAGTTCTTATAATTACAATTTTTAAGACTCAGCTGTGTTGATTTACTAAACAGGCCTTTTTCCACCACATTAAACACCCACTTGTTTCCAGGAGAATGTAAAAATAAGAATTTCCGTTGCACTTGCCTGGATAGCTGAATGGAACATAGATTCACTGGGTTAGCTGAAAAGGTTACACCTTTAGTAAATCTACTTCAATGTATTTATATTAACTTCGTATAAAAAATTACCAGCTGCTTCCCTCCTTGGACGCTGGAGGGGAAGAGCGGTTATTTACTAAAAAGGGTAACTGTATTAACTTTCATGGCCTATCAGTTTATAGGGGAAAATGTTCTCTTAAACCTATTTAGGTAAGGAAAAAAGTTATAAAAAAAATGTAATTTTTACACCAGCTCAGTGTTTGGGATCTACAAAGATAAATTATTAACATTTGACAATTCTAATTGACAAGGCTTATTTAAAGCGTTTAATGTATTTAAAAATAAGGAGAAATACAGAGAGAAGGAATAAAACCTTGCGTAGGCTAACATTTTATAACTTTTATTTCATTTGTTTTCAGGACATAGGTTTAGGGGACAAACTAAAATTCCTCTTTTAAAATCTCTGAAAGCTACTTTCTAGGTGCAAGGTTTTTACATACATTCTGATACTTCAGAAGACTGGTTGGAAATTCCACAAAATTAGGTGAACCAAACACTGATCACAACAATCAGGGTACAAAACAAACTAGCTGATGATTAATAAAAGTGAGCTGCCAGATAAAATTATTTTTTAATATGTTGGAAAATCATTCTCTGCCGACAATCAATTTCGAGAGAAACATTGAGGGGGATAATGATCAATGGTTTGCCAACTCAAATTCACGATTTACTAGGTTCTGTTTTGCTTGTGAACAGTGTCACCAAACCAACATGAAATTGAAATGTCAATAGCTGATTCTATTTTAGTTAAAAAATAGGACCAGAAAATTCAGGTTCCTTATGAATAGGCTTTATTACACCTTGCATGAGTCATGCTATTAATAAACAAATGTGCTAAATTTGATTGATCCCCAATTTTTTTAAATTAAAATACAATTTGGCAAATTCAAAATTTTGGTTAAAATTGCATTAAACTCAGGGGGAATTGTTTTTAAAGCCACTTTTGGCCCTTTGAAGAACTGTAGGGGACCTTGCCAATCCAAAAAAATAAAATAAAAAGCATTTGTTAAGACTTTTAGGCCCACATTGAAAATACACAAACCCCTAAAATTACAGGTTTGGGGATGCCCTAAAGTTATACGTAGTGTTACATAACCACAATGGTTCTCAGGGACAGCATCAGTAAACTTGTAAATATTTTGGCTGTGGAATTGACATTTCTTTTTAATTAGTTGCTTACAGACAACAAGAAGCACTCCAACCTATTTGTATTGTATTCATTTTAGTTAAAAAAGCTGGTACCTTTTCTGGTCATTTTAGCAGCAGCAAGTATGCTTCGGTATCAAATAGAGTGCTGGGCATTATGTTTGGGCCAAAAATTGATGACAATTCCATCAAAAAGTAAAAATGTTAATCTAATTATAATTTTGAAACTTCAGGTTGAATTTGTGTTTAGCCAAATTTTGAATATCATGATAGTGGGGGCACTATTTTTGAATATCCCACATTAGGGCAGAGTCATAATGGGACAAATGTCCGGAGTTTTATTCCCATTCAAACCCCATGAATGCAGACAACCTGGCAGGTTTATTTAACAGAATTAAATGTCAAAGTGCCGACTACATTTTCCTTTAAAAACTTTATTAAATATAGACATCTCTTATAAAATAATGGCATTAAAGGAATAAAGAATGTTCACTTAGAAAACTGAATAAAATGAAACTATATTCACTTTAATCATGCATTTGTTGGCATCACAAAATACTGCATTTTGTCTTACTGCCCTACACATCATTGAATATTCAAAACCTATTGATTATGCAAGAAAGAAAAACATCTGGAAGTATGGGGCTGTCCATTGCAGAGAATTCCAGCCACAGAACATTGATTTAATTGCCAAAATACCTTTCATAAATTTATAGAAAGGCAAATTTATGTAAGAAAACAGATTACTGAGCTTGATAAATCTGCCCATTAAAAACCAGAACACTTAAAATCTAAAAGATAACAGCTACTGTTCAATGTGCCAGTTATCGGAAGAAAACATCCTAACTCCAAGACTAAATACAGCTCATAAAACACAAAATTTAGGATTAGGATCCAGTGTTCTTTATTTCAATAAAGAGTACTAAGACTTTGCCAAACTTCCTCTAAACTCTCACGAGACTTAGCCTGGACCTAGACAGAATTATATTTTGTTTTGTTCAACTGGTACACAAATACCAAGCAAACTCATTTGTGGCAACCTATTGTTTACAAGAGATGATAAATATTGAACGCAGAAGATGGCATAGCCACTACGATTTTGATTTCAAAACCAAACTCATTAAAAAAGAACGACAGCATGGAAAATTGTTCAAATGTCACAAAGCCATCATTCCCACTTTTAAGCATTTACTTTTTTCCCAGTCTTGTAAATATCGATTGCATCATCAAATCTTTGTAGAACGGGGCAAAAAATTGAGAAGACATCTGGTCTATGTGGACAACCTCATGGCCCAATAAATACAGAAGCTGAATCGGTCTATATTGCCATAACCTGACAATTTACATACAGCTTAACCACTAGTGGCCCATGGTCTAAAGAAGCAGTTTTGGTGATCTGCAGAGGAACATATGGTTCTTCTCTATAAGTAAAAAAAAAAACTATGTTGTAACGCTAGCTGGAGGAGAAAGCAGGCAAGCTGCTGGGAGAATAGGAGGGTGTGTTATGCACTTGTAAGAATACGCCACATTACATCGATGGGTCAACAGCAGAACAGCTAAGACAAATCGCTAGCTAAATCATACGTGTGTATTTATTTAATTCATCTGGGACAAGGCAGGGCATTTTCTATATTTAAGTAAATCCGTGGATAAAGTATGTGATTGTGAGTTTCCGGAATGGGTTGAAAAACAAACTTTAAGCCCTTTCAGTGACAGTTTCAGACTTAGAGGTCAAAGTGATAGAAACCAGGAGAGAGGCAGTGAGAGGGGGAGAGAGAAAGAGAGCAGCTGTCCCAGGTCATCAGGAAAATGCCAACCTCACATGAGCTCTGCAGACACCACTTCTTTCCCTGCAAACCTGTAAGATTGTGCTCAGAAAATCTGCACACAGCATTCATAGATGGGAGCAGTCACTGCCACTCCTGACTGTGCAGATGCCCTCCCTTGATCTCAATGAGCCTCAGTTCACTTGTTTATTGAAAATCTTGGCTTTGGGGAGCTGTGTGCTTGTATATGTGCTATGAGCCTCTAATAGCTATTAATTCTACACCCATCCTTCCAATATGAATGTGATAACTGAGAATAACTTTACTGGGGTGAATAAAAAAATAAAATAAAAAAAAATTATAATAATTAAAAAAAATATTCTGTATTTTACTGTACTGTAATTGTGCTGCCCCCCCCCCCCCCCTACATTGTAAAGCATTGCGTAAACTGTTGGTGCTATATAAATCGTATATAATAATAATAATATTATAATAAAAACATAAAAATGAATAGGAAATAATAATAATAGTAACAATAATAATAACTAAATTTGAAAAAGGTTAAAAGAATAACCTAATTAGGAACTGAATGGCTAATTTAATATTCTCTGGCCCTACTAAACGCCTGCATCCATTTAGATTAAAAGGCAGGCCCCTGCTGCTTTATTTGCAGTTGTTTACCTGATTATATTAGTGGAAATTGACCAGTGATGGGCACTTCCTTTGTGCTAGGTTTGTACATGGGGATTGGCACATCTAGGTAAACAGAAAAGCAGATTTGTCCAAACACAATTTGATTGACATTTAGCAGTGGGGAAGCCATAGAAGTCAAAGTAGAGTGGGTCTAGGGTTTACATAGGTAATGGTATCCCTCTGGGCTTCAGAGTTGTTTTTATTTCCTAGTGACTGAATTTCTGCAGTTTTTGGCTCCTGATGTCCATCAGTGACAGAGCCCTCTGCTCCCCACTTCCTGCTCTACATGGCCAAGTGATTTAGCAGATGGACAGTCAGCATCTCCAGGCACTCTCCTAACAGCATAGATTGCTGCATATATAGTACTGCTACTAGGACAGAGAGGAGGAGTGCTCAAATCCCACATATACAGCATAATTTACTTAAATACCTCTCTAAACTCAGTTTTTTTTCCCTTATATTTTTCAACGATGGTTTACGAGGAATTTAGTTACAGCCAGAGCTAAATACTGCAAGTATACATATGAGAAAGTTTAAATCTTATTAAAACTCGGATCTGCATTAGAGGATTTATTTTTTCATGTATTATGATACATTCCCTCCAATCAATGCACAGATTTACCCAATCTTGCAATACATGGTCCAACAGTGCAAATTACATTTTTGCATACACCAATATGTGACCGATTATGAATCCAATTATTTTCTAACTTGTGTTCCTTTTTTTAAACTTTTAAACTAGAGACCAACACAACCTTCTCCCGGCCTTCTACATTTAACTACATAGAAAACACAGGCTTCATCCTATCTCAGAAAAACAGAATTCTCCCTACCTTCTTCAGCCAACAGTAAAAAAAAAAAAAACACAGACTTCTCCCTGCCTTCTACACCTAAGGCCTCATGCACACGGGCATATTGAGAAATTCATCTAAACACTGGATCTTTCTGTCAGGAACTGGACGAAAATCTCAGCTTAAAAAATGCTTGCAATTATGCACATTTATGTGCGTTTCTATCTGCATAGCATTTAGAGGCGTATGCACAAACTCATTCTACTGGCCATTAGAATTATTTGACGCTTGTTTACGTGCATTTGTGTGTGTTTATAAACGTTTATGCATGCTTAAGCAAAAAAAAAGCGCAAATATGCTTCTCCAGGGACACAAGTTTGGAGCAGTTTTTTCTACGCCCCTGAACGCTGCCCACAAATACCTGTATAAACCCCTGCATGTGCATCAGCACATTATCTAACATGCAGCTGTGTTCAGAGGTGTAAAAAAAACATGCCAGACGCCCCTTAACCACTTCCGGACCGCCGCACGCCAATATACGTCCTAACCTTGAAGAGGGATATTTTTGTTATGGCAGCAGCTAGCTGCTATAACCCTGGTATCCTCTTCTTCGGCCGGCGGTCTGGCTTCGGATAATAGTGGTCTCTGCAGCGGATTTGCCACAAGATCACTTTTATCGGCGGGAAAGAGGGCCCCCCCCCTCCCACCGCGCTCCGATGCCCTCCGCTGCTTATCGGGGCCGTCAGCAGCGGTGGAGGCGATCGGGTCCTTCTGCTGGCTGGTCATGGAGACAAGTGAGGGGAAGATGGCCCCCACCTGTCTCCATGACATTGCAGGGCGGAAGCGACGTCAAAACGTCACTTCTGCCCATAGCTCTTAAAGAGCCATTTTTTTATTTTTTTTTTCAAATGACAAAAAATGTTTTATTGCATTTTAGTGTAAATATGAGATCTGGGGTCTTTTTGACCCCAGAACTCATATTTAAGACGTCCTGTTATTCTTTTTTTTTTCTATTACAAGAAAATTTACTGTTGTCTTATTTTTTAATTCAAATAAGTGCATTTTTTCCAAAAATAGTGCGCTTGTAAAACTGCTGCGCAAATATGGTGTGACAGAAAGTATTGCAACGACCGCCATTTTATTCTCTAGGGTGTTAGAAAAAAATGTATAATGTTTGGGGGTTCTAAGTAATCTTCTAGCAAAAAACTGTTTTTAACTTGTAAACAACAAATCTCAGAAAGAGGCTCGGTCCTTAAGTGGTTAAAGCAGCTTTTTTTTTTTACATCCGTGTGCATGAGGCCAAACAGAGGGAAAATACAGACTTCTCCCTGCCTTCTGTACCTGGGAAAAACATAAACTTCCCCCTGCCTTCATCGCCTAGCTGAGAAAAATACAGACTTCTTCCTTCATCACCTAACAGAGAGGAACGGACTCATGCTGGCCACACATGTATAGATTTTCATGCTTTACTTGGGTCAAATCGACGTTCATTTTCAACCACAGTGATGAGAAAATTCCAAGAAGCAGGATGGAAAATATTTCTCGAATGAACAGATTTTCAGACAGTGTATGTGTTTTTTGTTTGGGAACTCCTTTCATTTAAAATTGAATGTTAAAATCAGGTGATATTCTCGATCAACATTTGTCCATTCATTGAATGTACAAAGAATTTTTGTGCGTGTTTACGTATGAATATTTTCACATGAAAATCTACTAGTGTATGGCCAGCATTAGGCTAAATTCATATCTATGCAGGTTGCGGTTGATGCGTTTTTCTGGCATGTTTTGCATTTTTGAACATGCGTTTTTGATGTGTTTTGCATTTTTTTTTTGCCAATAGGAAAGTATGGCAGGTCTGTTCATGTAGTGTGACTTTGATGCTACTTAACTTTTTTAATGCTACTTAACTTATACTACTTTTATGCTACTGAACTTTTTTTTCGGTCACAGCGAGCGCGACATTAAAATCATGCTACTTCACTTGAAGTATTTCAGTGGTGCTTCAGGTGCCACTTGGAAGACATCTGTGCGACTTCCTGCACAGATGTCTTTGAAAGTCACACCTGAACTTGCAAAATATAGTGCAGGAGCTACTTTTAAAATCGCTTCAAATGCGGACAATAGGCTGCGACTTGTCATGTGATTTAAAATGGTCAAATCGCATGACAGGTTACACAGGTGTGACTGGGGGCTGAGTGCCAGAGAGTGTAAAGTTGCATCAAAGCCACACTACTTGAACAGAACTGTCATACTTTATTATTAGCCAAAAAAAAAAGAAAAACACAACGCTTGCGTTTTCGGTGCGGCTCCATTGAAGTCTATTACATAGGAAACGCAATCTGCTGCGGGAAAAAGAATTCCCTGATCCTTTCCAAAAAGCACGCTGGCTCAAAACGAACAGATGTGAACTAGATCCATAGCAAACCATGCTAAATGGACTGTAGTGCGTTTCTGCAAAACACAAAATGCACTAAAAACGCATAGGTGTGAACCAAGGGTTATGCCTGCCTTATGTACTTGAATAAAACAGACTTCTCCCTGCCTTCTTCGCCTAACAGAGAAAACATTGGGGAGATTTACTAAAACTGGCGCATTCAGAATCGGATGCAGATGTGCATAGTAACCAATCAGCTTCTAACTTCAGCTTGTTCAACTAAGCTTTGCCAATAAAACCTGGAAGCTGATTGGTTCGGTTACTATGCAGAGTTGCACCAGAATTTTGAGTGCACCAGTTTAAGTAAATCTTCCCCATTGCCTTCTCCCTGCCTTCTTCACCTATCTGAGAAAAACACAGGCTTCTCCCTGCCTTCATTACCTAACAGAGAAGACACAGACATTTACTTGCCTTCTGTGCCTATTTGAGAAAGACACGGGTTCATTTACTAAAACTGTGCACTTTTGCAAGAGCTTAGTAAATAAGGACTTCCATCCTGCAGATTTCCATCATCCAATCATGAGCAATTTAAAAATGCTGTTTTTTTTTCTTGCATATGATTAGGTATTCCTTGTAAAGTAAAGCTTTACCTCATTTACTAAGCTCTGGTGCAGCTGCACTTGCAAAGTGCCCAGTCTAGTTGCCTTTAGTAAATCCACCCTATAGACCTCTCCCTGCTCCTGTACCTGAGAAATACATGGACTTTCTCCTGCCTTTTTCATCTATCTGAGAAAAGCACAGACTTCTCCCTGCCTTCCCCAAAGAAACGTTTTCCTAAGTGAATTTGACATATGTAAATGTCCTTACTGATCGCTGGAAAATGGGAACAGTAAAAGGAAAAGTCTATTTATTTGCAAACGACTTGGTCTCCTTTCTTCCAGACTCTGAGCTGTGTTTTGCTGGTAGTGGCTGCTCTGCATTATAAGACCCCCCCCCCCCCTCTCTTTCTCCAGGCCATCATCCATCATTGGGAAGGCTCTGATAAATGATGCATTGGAAGCGGTAATAAACTCCAGAAATACTCACTCTGTGGTTCTGATAGGCAGTCACTGCGGTGAATCGGGTTTCCTCAAACACAAAAGTCTTAAAGTTCTCTTCTGCATATTTCTCGCTGTCCTTCCTGGGGTCCACATACACCACATGAAACCGGGGCTGGTATCTGTGCATGGAGTTCAGGATGATCTGCAGGAAGACACGGCCACAATTAGTCCCCCTTCTCCAGGACTACACACAAGTGCAACGATGGTTCTTCTAGGCTACATTTCCCAAAAACACAGTGATTCTGGCAAAATGCAATCATTGTAACTTCGAAATTTACCTGGCTGCTTATTGACCAGGATTCAAAGGCATTCTCTTTTTTTTTTTTTACTTTGCACCCCTGTCTTCTGTGCGCCCTGGACAACTGCCTCACTGCCCTACTCTAGACACTGTCCTGCTCTAATCACTGTCCTGGCCACACATGTATCTTTCCGGCCATCTATACGTTCTCTTATCAAGGCATATTATTTAATCGTCATGTATAGATGCACATAACCCACATATTTATTATTTGCGGCACTCTTTGATTGTTTCATTATTCAGTAAGCAAGCAGGCAAACCATGAAGATGTTCAAGTTACTACTTGTCAAAGAGAATCGAAACATTTGTAGCAAGTGTAAAAAATACATCAGTTCATTAACGAAAACAAAGTATCTAAATAATAATAATAACAACAACAATAATAATAAAAAGGAAGAATACGAATAAGAAGTCATGAAAATAAAGTATCCAAATTATTATTATTATTATTATTATTATTATTATTATTATTATTATTTGTGGTGTTATTGTTTTTTTAACAGTAGTGTTATTGTTCATAATAATAGTAACACTATTCATCATCATCATCATCATAATAATAATAATAAAAAAGAAGAATAAGAAGTCATGAAAAGGAAGTATCCAGATTATTATTATTATTATTTGTGGTGTTATTGTTCATAATAATAGTAACATTATTCATCATCATCATCATCATCATACTAATAATAGTAATAATAAAAAGAAGAATAAGAAGTCATTAAAAGAAAATATCCAGATTATTATTATTGTTATTAATATTTGTGGTGTTATTATTCATAATAATATTAACACTATTCATCTTCATAACAATATAAGAAGAAGAAGAAGAAGAAGAAGAAGGGGAAGAAGAAGAACAAGAAGACGCATAATAATGATAATAGTAATATTAAATGGTATTAATAATAATAACAGTACTCATCATTATAACAATAACATAATAATAATAATAATAATAATAATAATAATAATAATAATAATAATAATAATAATAATGAAAAAACTTTGTTTTCGTTAATGGCATAATAATGATAACAACAACAATGATAATAATAATGAAAATACTTTGTTTTCGTTAATGGCATAATAATGATAACAACAACAATGATAATAATAATGAAAAAATAGTAGTAGTAGTAATAATAATAATAATAATAAAATGATCATCATCAGTAGTAGTGGTAGCAATAAGTAGTATATTTCAGGTGCTGTATACCGATTCCTTATTTATGTGTACACACAAGTATTGCACTGTCTTCTAATGTCTCTTTTATTACTTTTGCTACAAATGTTTTGATGTGATTTCTATTCTCTTTTTAGCATTATCTCCTAGTTGTGTAAACTGTCATTGGTAAGTTGTTATTCGGATGTGTGATTTGTTGGCTGGAAGAGCCGTGCACAACCAGAAAGTGCAGCCTGGGTCTTGATGTTTCGAAATGAATGAAACAATTAAGGAATGTTACAACCTGGGATTTTTGTTTCCTGTCGATAGAATATTTTTGGAGAGATCCCTGTTATGGGCATTGCCTGATCCTGGGAAGAGTGCTGCCCGCCTCCTCTTTCATTTAAGACTGATTTACTAAAGGAGTTGAAACTTTTCACTCGGTATTATAATTCTATTCAACTATTCAATAATGCGAAAAAAAAAGCAAATTCATATTTGAATTTCCAATCATGTGCAGATGCTTGCTACATGATTATATAATTTTTTGATTGAAGAGTTCCAACTCCTTTAGTAAATCAGGATTCCAATGCTAGGACAGGGCTGATCGTTTACTAACCACAAGCCAATAGAATATATATGTATAAAAATGTATGTACAATAAATATAAGTTTCTGAATACAAAGCTCCAGCGATTGTCTAGCATTCCATATGTTTTCAGTTATCAGCCCCCAGCTCCAGTGGTGTCGGGTGCCCAGATGAATATATCAGATTAATAATTGAGATATGAGAGTCTCAGCCTTGTTCCCCCCAATTCCCCAATTCACACTCACATGGCCATTGTCGTCCAGCAAATTGTTTGTCAGTTTCAGTTTGTCAAAGGAGACGATTTGCTTCATCCACTGGGCGCCTTTGGCTGGGGAGTCCGGGTGGTAGTGTACCCTCCCTGGGGTGGCCGGGTCAGCTTTGCCTGCTACCAACCAAGAGGAGCTGTGGAAGGCGTACCTACAATGTACAGAGCAAGGCCATGTCATCACTCCATTGCAGCACATTACATTACATGTCATCTACCAGTGTGTGTGTCCAGGAGGGGTCAAGGTTTTCAGGCTGATTTACTAAAGGAGTTGTAAATCTGCATTTTATGAATATTAATTTCCACTGTCCATTTATTTCATCTTAAAGTGAAAATTCACATATAAAAAATTCTCAACTCCTTTATTAAATGATCCTCACTGTATTTTATTGGTAATGTAGAAAGTAAACAAATAATAATAATGATAATAATACTAATTACAGGCATACCCCACTTTTAAGTACCCAATGGGGTTTATTTACTAAAGCTGGAAAGTGTAAAATCAGGCTCACTTCTGCCTAGAAACCAATCAGCTTCTAACCCCAGACTGATCAATTAAGCCTTGGAAATAAAACCTGGAAGCTCATTGGTTTCTATGCAGAAGTGAGCCTGATTTTGCACTTTCTTAGTAAATAAACCCCATTGTGTACTTAAAAGTGGGGTATGCCTGTATTATTATTATACAGCAATAATAAGAAGAACAAAATCAATAATAACGACAGTAACAATAGTAAGATTAATAATAATACTACTACTAATAATAATATTCCTCATCATATTCATCATCTTCATCATTGGTATGTGTGAGTGGCATTGTGTTTGAGTTTTGCTGCAAATTATTTTAGTATAGGATGTGTTACTATATTTACATTATTGGTATACTATTAATTAATACAATTGGGTTGATTTACTAAAAACTGGTGAGTGTGATCTGGTGCAGCTCTGCATAGAACCCAATCGGCTTTCAGTTTCATTTATTTTATTTTTTATTTTTTTGTCAAAGCTTTATTGAACAAGCTGAAGTTAGAAGCTAATTTGCTACCCTGCACAGCTGCACAAGATTTTGCACTCTCCAGTTTTTAGTATACCAACCCCAATGAATTCTTCCATCCTTGTTTTTGGCCATTTGAATCCATAAACATGTGTTTTCAGTGAAGTAACTTGTTGACCTTCTCCAGGCACTCAGAGACATGACATAAGGTTCCTGGAGAAGCTTCTTCCAAAGAAATAGCAGATCAGTAAGTTATGGATTTTATTCAATAGTAACGTTTTCCAAAAATGATGTCTCGCTTACTGGAATGTGGAGATCCCAAAATGTTTATTCCAAACCTAATTTTATGTGACATCACCCTTGTCTTATCTGCAATGACATCATCAACTTCCCCTTTAAATCCTCAACCGAGTATACCCTTCCATATGCAGACTATGATCTGACAATGCCTTTGTCTTTATTTCATTAAAAACTGCTGCTGCTACTATTCTCATTGTTATGCCAGCCCCTGGGTCCCTTATACAATCCTCTTTTTCTGCTCAGGTTGGTTTAAAACATCCAGCCATTTTATGGGAAATCATTTAAAACAAATAATACATCTCGGCTGGAGCAGCCACAAAAACTACAAATCATATATCAAACTGTCATATAAAAAGTGTCAGAATTCTGCCTGTGAAATAAAATGGTAACACACTGTGATAATATAGAGAATTTTACATTCATAAGACCACAGAGCATAGATATTGTCTCTGCTGAAGGCAATAAAGGGATGATTGGCTAACAAAGCAATTTCCCCCAACCAGAATCCAGAAAATTAATTTATAACTCTGTATAAAAAGTCATCCTGGCCTAGACTAAAAAAAGACTCTTCTGTTTACTCACAGCTCTGTTGAATGCACATTTAGCTTTTCTATAATAAATATCCATAACAAAAGATGAAATTCCTCCCTGGTAGGGGCCAGTTTACCTGAAATCCCCAATATGATAAATATGGATTGATTTACTAAAACTGGCGAGTGTAAAATGTGGTGCAACTGTGCATGGTAGCCAATCCGATTCTTACTTCAGCATGTTCAATAATAGGCTTTGACAAAATATTTTTTTTTAAATAGTGGAAACTGATTGGCTACCATGAACAGTTGCACCAGTTTTTGCACTCTCCAGTCTTATTAAAACAACCCCGTAGTTTTTAACAGTATTCTATGTTTTCCTATTAATACCATATGGATTAGGGAATACTAAAATTCTCATACTTTACAATGAATACCAATATTTTAGTATAAAATGTAAAAATCATTAATTGTGATTTTATCCCCCAGCCATTTGACTAACATTTTCAAATATCGTTGGATTCAAAATAACTGTCAATTTTTTTTTCATAAAAAGGCATACTTGCCCTGATGTGATATATCTTTTATCTACCTTGGGAGTCATATTTTTGACATCAGATGATAAATGATGATATATAAGACATGTGCGCTGTGTATATATTATTCATTTCGGGAATGATAGGAGGAAGATGTCTCTTAAGATCACAAATAAATTCTATATTCACCGTACATGTGCACCAATAATATTCTTATATTAGTATGTAGCAAATAACATAATCTCTATAAGTAAAAAACAAAAAAGCACAATGAAATCTCATATCATATATAATAATTGCACCCTTCTGTGATCTGGTTTCATTAGGAAATAATTGTGTTTCTTGTACTCACCGGTAACGTTTGTCGTCCACCGGTACGAAATCCATCAGCAACATGTAATCGGCCATAGGATCCATCCCGAAGATCTTCACCTGGAAGGTGGGAAACATCCGCCTGTCAGGGAGGAGAGGAGGAGCAGTCAGCAGTGTGCAGCAGTCAGCAGTATGCATCAGTCAGCAGTGTGCAGCAGTCAGCAGTATGCATCAGTCAGCAGTGTGCAGCAGTTAGCAGTGTGCAGCAGTTAGCAGTGTGCAAGTCATCCAGACAGCGCCTGTCAGGCCCACCACAATGGGCTAATGACAACAGCTCTCATTTTGGTTTTGGACAATTCCGCAATCGGATTTTTATCGTCCATCTCCGTTCCCTGACATCGCTCTAGATTGATGAGTGTGGCTGAAAAGCTTCTAATTGTAACCTGCACGAGGATTTGGTATCCATTTCAAAGTGTGTGCAGAGCAGCCACTAATTTACTCCAGGCTAAACTGAGTGTATCCCTGATAACAGCAATCTGCCTTATCTCTGGGCAAACTCAAGTGTTGTTTTTATTTTGACTGCTATGGCATGCCTTATTGAGATCTGAGTTTTCCAGATCTGGAAGAATGTATGCAATAGTGAATGGAGTGCCCCAGCACTGTTCATGGGTGCTGATGACTTGTATGGTTGAGGGAATGCTCTCAGGTTGGATGGAGAAGGAGTGGAGACACTGCAGGAATGTAAAGGTGTCCTTCTCCAACCTATGATTGACTTCTCATGGAGGCCATTGCTCAGGCTGGAGTGTCAGCAGAACAATGCAGGGAAGGACAGACCTGCTGCACACAACAAATATTTTCCTGCTCATTTCCATCTCTGAATGGCGCTTTTAACTAATTTACCCCTCAAACAAGTTTCCATGAGCTCCCAATGTAACAAGATGTCATGTCACACATTCCTGGAAGACTGGACCTAAACAATAGTAGCAGTCCCCAGGGCCAGGTCCCCCTATTCTCCCTGGATTTACTGCCTGGTAACTGGAGATGGCAGGGCTGCTGACCCGGTCCCTGTGTGAATTATTCAAGGGCTGATTTCATTTCCCTATTACCCGACCCATTCTGTCTACCTGGCCTATTTTACAGAACACATAGGAGAGTCTAGAAATGAAAAAAAAAAAGTATCTGCATACTATATAAATTCGTCTGTTTATGTTTTTTTAATT